>OVBL01001107.1:0-13676 GCA_900406555.1 Pseudoturritis turrita | reverse complement strand
GCAGTTCATTTCGGCAGCCTGACTTCGGCAGCTCACTTCGCAGCTGCTCCACTTCGGCAGCCCACTTCGGCAGCCTGACTTTCGGCAGCTCACTTCGGCCTAGTCACTTCGGCAGCCCACTTCGGCAGCCTGACTTCGGCAGCTCACTTCGGCAGCCTAGTCACTTCGGCCCTAGACTTCGGAGCCACTTCGGCAGCCTGACTTCGGCAGCTCACTTCGGCAGCATGTCACTTCGGCAGCCCACTTCGGCAGCCTCACTTCGGCAGCTCACTTCGGCAGCCCACTTCGGCAGCGCTGACTTCGGCAGCTCACTTCGGCAGCCTAGTGACTTCGGCTAGCGGCCCAGCTTCGCGCAGTCCTACTTCGGCACTTGTCAGCAGCTTGACTCTCGGCAGCTCACTTTGCAGCCACTTCGGCAGCCCTAGCCACTTCGGCAGCCCACTTCGGCAGCCCTCGACTTCGGCAGCCCACTTCGGCAGCCATCACTTCGGCAGCCCACTTCGGCAGCCTCACTTCGGCAGCTCACTTCGGCAGCCCACTTCGGCAGCCTGACTTCGGCAGCCCCACTTCGGCAGCCTGACTTCGGCAGCTCACTTCGGCAGCCTGCACTTCGGCAGCCTCACTTCGGCAGCCCACTTCGAGTCACTTCGGCAGCCTGACTTCGGCAGCCTAGTCACTTCGGCAGCCTGACTTCGGCAGGCTCACTTCGGCAGCCTAGTCACTTCGGCAGCCCACTTCGGCAGCCTCACTTCGGCAGCTCACTTCGGCAGCCCACTTCGGCAGCCTGACTTCGGCAACTCACTTCGGCAGCCTGCACTTCGGCAGCCCACTTCGGCAGCCTCACTTCGCAGCCCACTTCGGCAGCCTTCACTTTCGGCAGCTCACTTCGGCAGGCCCACTTCGGCAGCCTACTTCGGCAGCTCACTTCGGCAGCCTCACTTCGGCAGCTCACTTCGGCAGCTTCGACTTCGGCAGCTCACTCGCAGCTTCCAGCCCACTTCGGCAGCCTCGTACTTCGGCAGCTCACTTCGGCAGCACTTCAGCTTCGGCAGCCTCACTTCGGCAGCTCACTTCGGCAGCCTCACTTCGGCAGCTCACTTCGGCAGCCTCATCTTCGGCAGCTCACTTCGGCAGCCATCACTTCGGCAGCCTCGACCTTCGGCAGCCCACTTCGGCAGCCTCACTTCGGCAGCCCACTTCGGCAGCCTCACTTCGGCAGCCCACTTCGGCAGCTTCACTTTCGGCAGCTCTCACTTCGGCAGCCATCGCCACTTCGGCAGCTTCATTTCGGCAGCTCACTTCGGCAGCTCACTTCGGCAGCCACGTCGGCAGCTTCGCTTCGACAGCTCCGCTTCGGCCACGATCCACTTCGGCCGCGATCCACTTCGGCCACGATCCTCTTCGGCCAAGCTCCACTTCGGCCATGCTCCACTTCGGCCAACGAGCTCGCTTCGACTATGATACGAATCCACTTAGGCACGATACGAGCTCGTTTCGGCCGAAGTCATTTTTATACGAAACTGCTTGGCCGAAGTCAAAATCATACGAGACTGCTTGGCCGAAGTCAAAATCATACGAGACTGCTTGGCCGAAGTTAAATTAAAACTACGAAACTCTCGGCCGAAGTCATACGAAACTGTCTGGCCGAAGTCATACGAAGCTGTCTGGCCGAAGTGATACGAAACTGTCTGGCCGAAGTCGATTCTATACAAACCTGAAGACAACGCGGCCGAAGTCATTTCTATACGAAGCTGGAAGACGACGCGGCCGAAGTCATTTCTATACAAGGACGACAAGCCCATCTTCGGCCCGCGATGGACAAAGCCCACGAAGTCAAGCCGACTTGCTAAAAAGAAATCCCGAAGGATTAGGAAGTTTTCCTATCCTTTAGGATTGACCTGGCCGACTCAAACTAGTATATATATCTATGTACATCCTTGAAAAAGGGATCCGCAATTTACTTAGCAAAAAACCCTAGACTTTTTTGCTCTCAAACTCTTGTACGCAACAGCTTTTCTAACAGCTTAATAAAAACCATCTTTGGATCTCTCCGTTCGTGGTTCATCCGCAGAAATTTCATCCCCCTTAACAAACCTCCGACAAATTCTAATTGTGTTGATTTCGACTCCCACAATTTGGCGCTAGAAGGAGGGGATTTGAAATTTTCTTACTCCAAGGAACCACCACACGAACGATTCGAAGAAGATGACTAGCGACGGACGAACCGACGACCCGCAGGACACAGGGATCGATGGATCTGGAGCAACAGATACACCAACGCCTGCAGTCGTGGAGACGAGCCCAGAGGCCCTATCACAGATCAAGACGATGCTGGAAACGCTGCTCAAGAAGGCGGAGGAGCAGGATAAGCTAAACACATCGATGACCGATAAACTCGAAGTCCTTGCAACGGCGAGCCAAGCCCGTGGTAGAGGCTCAGGAGTTGACCTAATGAGGCGCCCTCTTCGACGTCTCAACCCAACGGCCCTCGATTTCTCAACACCCCACCATACGACGAGAACCCAGAGCGGATTGCTCCCTACAAACCAACCAATCACGACCGCAGAGCTGAACGCAACACCACAGGAGGCAAACACGCAGACTATGGGCGGGATGAATCCAGTGATCAACCTGGAGGATAACCCAGAGGGTGAACACGACTCGGAACACCGCCGCGAATCTGAACTCACGGGTGCGACCCGAACTCGAAACGAACGAAGCAACACCAACCTTGGCCATGATCAGGACCTCACCGAAGAGGAGGAGAACATCCTCTGGGCCCAACGAGCCCAGATCGAGGAAGAGCGCAAAGCAATGATTCGAGCCCAAAAGGAGGAGATGGCCGAAATCCGGGCA
This sequence comes from Pseudoturritis turrita, assembly GCA_900406555.1. NCBI lineage: Eukaryota > Viridiplantae > Streptophyta > Magnoliopsida > Brassicales > Brassicaceae > Pseudoturritis > Pseudoturritis turrita. The sequence continues at coordinate 10,820 of OVBL01001107.1, read as the reverse complement.
GGCATGGAGCGAGCTGCCGCCGAGATGAAATTCGTTCGATCTCAGATGCATAGGGCTACTAGCAAGGCTCCCGAACTTGACCGAGTGCTTGAAGAAGCACAGAACACCCCGTTCACGGCTCAAATCACTAAGGCGAGGGTTTCTGACCCGGGGAAGATGAAGATACCAGTCTACGAAGGTAAAACTGATCCGAAGGAGCACCTGACCGCCTTCGCAATAGCAATGGGACGAGCAAATTTCAGAGAGGGAGAAGAAGACGCTGGACAATGCCTCTTGTTCGTCGAGAACCTTAAAGGCCCGGCTCTCCAATGGTTCTCCAGACTGGGAAGAAATTCGATTGGCAATTTCAATCAGCTGTCGTCGGCCTTCCTTAAACATTATGCTATATTCATGGAACGCCGGACATCCGATGCGGATCTGTGGACCATGGGGCAAGGACAGAACGAGACATTGCGAACTTTCATCGGACGGTTCAAGACAGTGCTGTCAAAGGTAGAAGGAATCAGTGACGAAGCCGCACTACAAGCTTTAAAGAAGGCCCTGTGGTTCGACTCCGATTTTCGGAAGGAAATTGCACTGAATGCACCAACCACGATCCAAGACGCGTTGCACCGAGCAACGGATTTCGCCTCCAACGAAGAAGAAGTGAAGATCCTAGCCCAGAAACATGGAAAGGTGAAGTCCACAAACCACCCTCCCTCTGCTCCGAACCTACCGAACAACAGAAAGGGCAACCAAGGCCCTGGATACATCCAGCACGAAGGGGGATTCAAAGGAGCCCATAACTACCTAGTTGATTCGTCAAGCTTTGGGCAAGGACGAGGTCAGGGCAGAGGAAGAGGTACATGGAGTAGCACGTGGACCAGGGGCCAAGGAACTTACGACGAAACGGCTTATTGCGAACATCACCATATCTTCGGACACTCAACTGCAAATTGTCGCATCCTAGGGTTGAAACTCGCTGCAAAACTGGCGGCTGGCAAACTCAAAGGCGATATCAGCCTCAAGGATTTCGAAATGGATACCAATGCAAACCGCCCCGAACAGGCAGACGAAGATCTCCCTAAGCGAGGGAGGCAAGACGACGAAGCGCCACAATCTGGCCCAAGGAGACGGATCAACATGATAATGGGTGGATCTCACTATTGTTCGGATACCGTCTCGTCGATTAAAGCTTTTCAACGACGAGCCGATGTTAGCGTTAACTGGTCCGCACCCTCCAAGTTTCCTAACGACGTAATCTCGTTCGCAGAAAGGGAAACAACCGGAATCGACAAACCACACGATGACCCTCTCGTGATTGAGTTGATCATCAGTGGCTATGACGTAGCCCGGGTGCTGGTGGATACGGGCAGCACAGTGGATATAATCTTCAAAGAAACTCTCAAAAGAATGGATATCAATCCGACCGACATAGTGGCTTCCCCTAAACCATTGACTGGATTTTCCGGAGAAACGACGATGACAATCGGGACGATCAAGCTGCCTGTAGAAGCTGGGGGTGTCATCAAGCTCGTCGAATTTTCGGTAGCCGATCACCCAGCAATCTACAACGTCATCGTCGGCACACCATGGTTAAACTCAATGCGCGCCGTAGCCTCGACCTACCACCTCTGCGTCAAATTCCCAACGCCAAGTGGAATCAAAACAATTTTGGGAAATCAGAAGGAGTCCCGTGTATGCTTCCTCGCTGCACACAAGCTCAGGAATCCTGTCACCGATCCAATAGCCAAGTCAGAACGCAAGAAGATGAAGACAGACAGGGAGCCAGTAAAAGAGCTCTCCAAGCTCTTATAGCAATTACAGATTGCGGAGGATCGCGAAGAAGAACCGGTCGAACAGCCCTGCGACCCCGTAATATCAGTTTGCATCGACGACGAACACCCGGAACGTTGCGTAGAGATCGGATCCGCCCTCGACGAAAAAATCAAGGACGAACTGGTTTCTTTCTTAAAAGAAAACGTGGACACTTTCGCGTGGGCAGCAGAGGATATGCCCGGAATTGATATCGGCGTAACCAGTCACGAATTGAACATCGACCCAACCTTCAAACCAGTCAAGCAAAAACGGAGAAAGTTGGGTCCTGACAGGGCGAAAGCAGTGAACGACGAAGTCGAAAGACTCTTACGAGTCGGGTCGATAATAGAAGTCAAATACCCGGATTGGCTGGCGAATCCTGTTGTAGTCAAAAAGAAGAACGGAAAATGGCGGGTGTGTGTCGATTTCACCGATTTAAACAAGGCGTGCCCGAAGGACAGCTTCCCACTACCGCACATTGACCGACTGGTCGAAGCAACGGCCGGTAACAAGCTCTTATCTTTCATGGACGCATTCTCAGGATACAACCAGATTCTAATGAACCCCGACGACCGTGAGAAGACAGCCTTCATTACGGACCGTGGAATCTATTGCTACAAGGTGATGCCTTTCGGCCTCAAGAACGCCGGAGCCACATATCAGCGCTTAGTAAACAAGATGTTTGCCGATCAACTCGGAAGAACGATGGAAGTATACATAGACGACATGCTGGTAAAATCACTAGAGGCAAAGGATCACGTGTTACATTTGGAGGAATGTTTCCAACAGCTCAACTCCCACAACATGAAGCTCAACCCGACAAAGTGTAGATTCGCAGTCACGTCCGGCGAGTTTCTTGGTTACTTAGTTACTCATCGCGGAATCGAAGCGAATCCAAAGCAGATCGATGCCCTCATCCAGATGGCTTCCCCAAAATCAAAACGTGAAGTACAGAGACTGACTGGCAGGGTGGCTGCACTCAACAGATTTATTTCGCGGTCCACCGATAAGTGCTTACCGTTCTACGACACTTTACGAGGAAACAAGAAATTCGAATGGACAGAGAAGTGCGAAGAGGCTTTCCAGCAATTGAAGAAATATCTCGCCAGTCCCCCGGTGCTCGCAAAGCCAGTCGAGGGAGAGCCGCTCTTCCTGTACACCGCAATCTCCACCACGGCAGTAAGCGGAGTACTCATTCGCGATGACCGGGGCGAGCAGAAACCAATTTTTTACGTCAGTAAGACCCTCACCGACGCAGAGACAAGATATCCGCAGATGGAGAAATTGGCCCTATCGGTAGTCATGTCTGCCAGGAAACTAAGGCCGTACTTCCAGTCACACTCCATTGTGGTCCTTAGTCCTCTACCCCTACGATCGATTTTGCATAGCCCAAGCCAATCCGGGCGATTGGCCAAGTGGGCTATCGAGCTCAGCGAATACGACATCGAGTATCGCGGACGAACCTGCGTAAAATCGCAAGTACTTGCCGATTTTCTAATCGAGCTTCCAGAGGAAAGCCTCGCCGAAGGAAACCCGAATTCGACTTGGCAACTTCACGTTGACGGCTCATCATCCAAAAACGGTTCAGGGGTCGGGATACGTCTGACGTCGCCAATGGGCGAAATACTTGAACAATCCTTCCGCCTAGGTTTTCACGCCTCCAACAACGAAGCAGAATACGAAGCCCTCATTGCCGGATTAAAGCTTGCGCAGGGACTCAAGATTGACTGCATTCACGCGTTCTGCGATTCACAGTTGGTCGCAAACCAGTTCAGCGGAGAATACGCAGCTAAAGACGATCGTATGGAGGCATATCTGAAAGTCGTCAGAGACTTGACTGCTCAATTCAAAGAGTTCACACTCACGCGGATTCCACGAGGAGAGAACACTTCGGCTGACGCACTGGCCGCCCTCGCATCCACTTCTGATCCAGCCTTGAAACGAGTTATTCCGGTGGAATTCATCGAGCGCCCAAGCATCACTCTCACGGAAACAGTGAGCGTAGTTACTCGATCCCAAGCCGCCAGGACGGCGCGGGAAAAAGCCTGTGCACCAGCCAATGCTGGAGATGACGCTGACGAACGAGAAGCTGTAACCAACGGCTCGATAGTCCAGAACGAGACATACGCGACAGACGAAGGACAGGCCTCTCGAATGGAAATAGATGCAGTCATCGCAGACGAAGATCCTGCGACTGCTGCGGAGGAAGCAACGTCTATGGACGAGGACTTTACGACCCTCCCCTCCAACGTCGACCCCTGCCACGAAACTGGAGTCGTCGAGACGAATGGAGCGTATACGGACATACAGTATGGCTGCGACAAAGGGTGGCTCGACGACATCCGCGGATACATCTGCGATGGTCTCTTACCTTCAGACAAATGGGCGGCCCGAAAACTTCGGGCGCAAGCAGCGCGCTACATCTTGCTCGACGGTAATGTTTTGAAATGGAGATTCTCAGGGCCATTACTCGCCTGCGTCGAAGGAAAGGAGGCAAGGGCAATCATGGAGGAGGTCCACGGCGGCTCCTGTGGTAACCACTCGGGAGGACGAGCTTTGGCAATAAAGATCAAACGACATGGCTATTACTGGCCGACCATGATACAAGATTGCGAGAAATACTCGTCCAGGTGCGAGAAATGTCAACGTCACGCACCGATGATTCATCAGCCGACCGAGATGCTCTCTTCGATATCATCACCCTATCCTTTCATGCGATGGTCCATGGATATCGTTGGACCTTTACATCCGTCAAAGCAGAAACGATTCTTATTGGTCCTGACTGACTATTTTTCAAAGTGGGTGGAGGCAGATTCGTATGCTAGCATCAAGGACGCACAAGTCGAGAGTTTCGTATGGAGGAACATCATATGCCGTCATGGAGTCCCATACGAGATCGTCACCGATAATGGGTCACAGTTCATTTCCACAAGGTTCGAAGCTTTCTGCGAAAAGTGGAAGATCCGGCTAAGCAAATCAACCCCACGATATCCACAGGGCAACGGCCAGGCTGAAGCAATAAACAAAACGATTCTCGACGGTCTCAAGAAACGCCTCGACCAGAAGAAAGGCCGATGGGCCGACGAACTGGAAGGTGTATTGTGGTCTCATAGAACGACACCGCGGCGAGCAACCAATGAAACTCCATTCGCCCTCGTCTATGGGACAGAATGCGTCATTCCACCAGAGATAAATTTTCCTGGAGTCCGCCGAAGACTACTCCCAGAACAAGAAGGACTCAATCACTTGTTGATGCTTGACGAGCTGGACTTGATCGACGAAAGACGGGATCAAGCCTTGATCCGAATTCAGAATTACCAGAACGCAGCGGCAAAATACTACAACTCTCACGTACGAAATCGACCGTTCTACGAAGGAGACCTGGTCCTACGGAAAGTTTTCCAGAATACTGCTGAGCTGAATGCCGGCAAACTCGGAGCGAACTGGGAAGGACCTTACAAAATCACGAAAGTAGTCCGACCAGGAGTGTACGAACTCGCCAACACGTCTGACGTTCCAATACCACGATCGTGGAACGCAATGCACCTCAAGAAGTACTATACTTAGGATACTTCACATGAACTACGGGGCGGCTTGATCCCTGCAAAGGGTACGTAGGCAGCTCATCTTCGGATGGGTTCAGCTGCCCCCCTCCTAAAAAAAAGGGGGGGAGTGGGTACGTATACTCGTATACTCCCACCTTTGTAATAGACTCCGCGTCTACTTAATGCAAGCTTCTCGAAGCAATTTCTTCATATCACACCCTCCACGGGTTACTAAAGCCTTAACGAAAACAGGCATCACATACGCACCTTTCACGAATCATCTAAAGTCCTAACTAAAACAGGCACCTCTCCTCACCTTCGTTGCTGCTGGCCACAGCAACGAACTACTACATCCTTTACGGATCTAACTACTACATCCTAGCGGATTAATAGCGCGCGCTACATAAATAACTGTGTCCATTGTCGGAGCGGGTATACTTCGGTAGCGTACCCGTAAACCGAAATGTTCATCCTAAACCCAACAAGCGAATCGTTGGTCCTAACAGTACTACATGTTCATTGACGGAGCGGATATGCTTACGGTAGCGTATCCGTGAACCGAAATGCTCATCCTAAACCCAACAACAAATCGTTGGTCGCGACAGTACTACGTGTCCATTGTCGGAGCGGATACGCTTACGGTAGCATATCCGCAAACCGAAATGTTCATCTGAAAACCCAACAAACGAATCGTTGGTCAGAACGCCTGTGTTTATAATCGAAGCAAGTGATGCTTACGCTAGCATAAACATTCAGAACGAAACAAACGAACCGTCGGTATTAATACTAGCAAAACGGATCAGTCCTCCTTGGATAATAAAAAGCAGCATTCGAGCAACAAGTTTCGACAACAAAAAACGACACAACTAAAGCCAAAGCCACAACGCAAACATAACAAGTCAATATGGATAAAGCCATCCAGGCACCATGTCCAAATAACGTCAAAGCATAATTAAAACGATGACTTGGGCAGTTCCCCATCATCATCATACCTTACCCCTCAAGACGCACCCTAATCATCGTCGGAGGATTCGGCCGTCGTCTCGGATTCAGAGGCTTCGTTCGAACCAAGTTTACCCCTGTTGGATCCGGAGAATACGCGAACGCCGACATCCGCCGCTAACGCCTCAACAGACTCATCACCAAGCGCGACGTCAGCCGAGTCTTCAGAGATCGGCGAGACCACTAGGTCATTCCCCAACGAAGCGACCAACTTATCAAACTCGTCATCGGCACCAGCGTACCTCGCTCTCCATCCCTCAAGTTTCTCCGTTTCGGCATCCAGCGAAGGCGGTTCGTCACCGCGGAGCAGCGCAAGGAGTTCAAGGTTCCCGTCGACTTGGGCGAGATCGACGACGCTGTTCTTCGAAGTTTCGCCCAAGATCTTGATCTTCTCCTTGGCTCGGTTGACTTTGGATTGAAACTTCTCGGCCAGACCGCGCATCGCCCCCTTCTTGGCCCGTTCGACTTTCTTCTCGGTCATAGCCCTCTCCGAGCTCAGCATCCGCTGGAGCTCGGCCACCGAGCCTCTTGCTGGACCCGATAGGATCCAAGTCTTCCTTCTGTTTTGACGCTGCCTCCATCGCAGCGTCGCGTTCGCGCTCGGCTTCGGTAAGCTTTGATCGAAGCCCTTCGGCCACTTTTCGTGCACGTTCGGCCCTCCTCGCATTCTTACGAACGTCCGCCTCGTAACCGGACGTCATCTTGTTGATAGAGGCCACGAACTGAATGAAAAAAAAAGAGATCAGGCATCGCAGTTTAACGAAGTACAAAAATGAGGGGGGTTCCACTCGAACTACCTTAGCACCACGGCGAGACATTTCAGCATATGGCTTGCTCCGGGACAAAGTATCGGGAGGAGGAAAACAATCCCCCTTGGAAAGAATCTTGGAGAAGAGAGTGGCCGAGGCCGACGCGTCGTCACAAAACATTTCGGCAGCAGACGGCTGAGATTCGGGCTGCGAAGGCAGCTCGTGCTCGGCAGCACCACGAGCCGACGCGTTGCGCCTTTTTCGTCCAGGAGCGTCATCTCTTTGAGGATTTTTTCCTGTGTCAACCTTCGCCGGGACACGTCTCCGGACTGGCCTCACCCGATCGGCATCCTCACTTGTAGCCGCAGCCTTGCCCTTTCCGCGGTGAAACGGGGGCAAGCCCAACACGACTCTCTCACAATGGGGATCGACGGAGCCAGCATGGACGGTTCAACAGACGAGTCGCCCGAGGGGAAAGCTAGGGCAGCACTCAGCTGCTCCGCAGAGATCTCAGTTCGGCCGACCTCTGCCTGCTCCATCGCGGCACGGCTCTCGGTCTCCATCCTTTCGCGAACAGATGGTCTTTTTCCCATAGCTCTCTTCGTACTGCTAGAAGAACACGAAGGAGATGAACTTGGAGAATAATACCCAAAGTATCGTGCCCGCGCTCTTTCCACTCTTTGAAGAGTAAAATCTCCTTGCCAGTCGCACTCACCGGAAGCTAGAGTCTCACGAAATGTAATTATGTCCGGAGGACACGTCGGGAGCGGATTAGGAACTGCAAAACCAACAAATAAGACTGAGGGTCATGACATGTTCAAAAGGGCAGAAAATCTCGTAAAGCTATGGATCGGCTACCGATTTTTCTCCATGTGGTCCTAATTTTGTTAACCCAATCTGCACCGACCGAAGCCTCGGAGATGGGCACGAAGAAGAAATAATCCTCCCAATATCTGTCTTTACTTGGGAATCCTCCGATAATTTTGCGGTGAGTTTTGTTCGAAAGGGAGTAAAGAAGCGAATCCTTGGAGCGAAACGTCCGGAAGGATAGCAGGTTCAACAAGTGATCCACGGTGACTTCTTCGCCACACTCGAAGCTGCGAACCACGATCCCAACCAGGTGTCGAATTCCCCGCGGAGTTATTTGCGCCAGAGCCAGTCTATGCTTCCACAGATACCCTAGGATGACCCCTGGTATGGGAACCATATGAAGCACATGTAGAAACAACTCTCGTACAGAGTAAAGAACCCTTTTGGGGGCTCACTGGCCCGATCCGAGGGCGATGGAAGGATGAAGTCAATTTCTTCAGAAATGTTGAAACGGTGCCGGAGGGACTCCAAAGATTCAGCAGTGGAGAGCGTAGATCCTGGTGGATCAGGCGCCTCATGCTTGTATGTGCCCTTAGAAATCGCCGTGTTGAAGAACACGCCTGAAGGCTCGCGTCTTGCCTGAGCCTAACACAATCGGAACTCCAATTCTCCATCTCGATTTTTACATTGAACGGACTCTCCATCTCGCCCAGCAAAGAGAATCGCTTCGGCAACAGATTACTTCGGCACAGATTACTTCGGCAGAGAAGACTTCGGCCGAAAACAATTTCAGGGACAACAAAAAAAAAACAGCTAGACAACCTAAAACAAAAAAAAATATCTTCAAGAGGAGGAGAGAGAAGGGAGAGAGAAGTTACCTTGAGATTTTTGAGAAGTGAGGAAGTGAAGAGGAAATGAGGAGAAGGGGGAGCATATATAGGCTCATAAAGCAAAAGATGATGTCATCATACATTGGAAGCTGTGCCAAAACACAGTTGAAGGAGGAAATTTCTACTGGAAAGAAGATTATCAGTCTGAAGACAGAGAACCTGGTGGACATCAGAAACAGCGGACCCAGCGTCATGTCAGCTCAGCTCATATCGATTGACACGGCACATTGATCCCAGCTTGGACTTCCTCTACCTCGGCACTATCATCACTGAAACTACCGAGCTGGGGGCTAACTGTTGGGGTCAAAACCCGCCCAGCTGTGATCAATGGGAAAATGGCTAAGTATGAAAATACGAAGAATCGGACAAGGCCGAAATTGTGCCTAAGTCGTTTCTGTACGAGTCCACTTAAGCACAAGAGAGGCCATTCTGGCTAAAGCAGCTCCATTTCCGGCCGAGGAAGCTTCACTTCGGCAGAGAGACTTCGACAAAGAAAAGAGAGACTTAGGCAAGCCTTGTCTCCGCTTAGGCAAGCCTTGTCTTCACTTAGGCAAGCCTTGTCTACACTTAGGCAAGCTTTGTCTCCACTTCGGCAAGCCTAGCTTACTTCGGCAAGGGAGACTTCGGCAAGCCTAGCTCACTTCGGCAAGCCTAGCTCACTTCGGCAAGGGAGACTTCGGCAAGCCTAGCTCACTTCGGCAAGGGAGACTTCGGCAAGCCTAGCTCACTTCGGCAAGGGAGACTTCGGCAAGCCTAGCTCACTTCGGCAAGCCTAGCTCACTTCGGCAAGGGAGACTTCGGCAAGCCTAGCTCACTTCGGCAGGGAGACTTCGGCAAAGAAAAGAGAGACTTAGGCAAGCCTTGTCTCCGCTTAGGCAAGCCTTGTCTTCACTTAGGCAAGCTTTGTCTCCACTTAGGCAAGCTTTAGCTCACTTCGGCAGGGAGACTTCGGCAAAGAAAAGAGAGACTTAGGCAAGCCTTGTCTCCGCTTAGGCAAGCCTTGTCTTCACTTAGGCAAGCTTTGTCTCCACTTAGGCAAGCTTTAGCTCACTTCGGCAGGGAGACTTCGGCAAAGAAAGGAGAGACTTAGGCAAGCCTTGTCTCCGCTTAGGCAAGCCTTGTCTTCACTTAGGCAAGCTCCACTTAGGCAGCTCTCATTCGGCAAGCTTGTCTTCAGCTGCACTTGGCAGCCAGTCACTTCGGCAGCCCACTTCGGCAGCCTGACTTCGGCAGCTCACTTCGGCAGCCTAGTCACTTCGGCAGCCACTTCGGCAGCCTCACTTCGGCAGCTCACTTCGGCAGTCACTTCGGCAGCTCACTTCGGCAGCCTAATTGGCAGCCTCACTTCGGCAGCCTGACTTCGGCAGCTCACTTCGGCAGCCTAGTCACTTCGGCAGCCCACTTCGGCAGCCTCACTTCGGCAGCTCACTTCGGCGCCCACTTCGGCAGCCTAGTCACTTCGGCAGCTCACTCGGCAGCCCACCTGACTTCGGCAGCTCACTTCGGCAGCCTAGTCACTTCGGCTGCTCACTTCGGCAGCCCACTTCGTTCGGCAAGGCCCACTTCGGCAGCCTGACTTCGGCAGCTCACTTCGGCACTAGTCACTTCGGCAGCCTATCACTTCGGCAGCCCACTTCGGCAAACCTGACTTCGGCAGCTCACTTCGGCAGCCTAGTCATTCGGCAGCCCACTTCGCAGCCTGCACTTCGGCAGCCCACTTCGGCAGCTCACTTCGGCAGCCTCACTTCGGCAGCCCTTAGTCACTTCGGCAGCCCACTTCGGCAGCCTCACTTCGGCAGCTCACTTCGGCAGCCCACTTCGGTAGTCTGACTTCGGCAGCTCACTTCGACAGCCTAGTGACTTCGGCAGCTCACTTCGGCAGCTTCGCTTCAGCAGCCTGACTTCGGCAGCTCACTTCGGCAGCCTAGTGACTTCGGCAGCTCACTTCGGCAGCTTTGCTTCGGTAGCCTAGTCACTTCGGCAGCCCACTTCGCAGCTCACTTCGGCAGCTCACTTCGGCAGCCTCA
>OVBL01001105.1:0-10734 GCA_900406555.1 Pseudoturritis turrita | reverse complement strand
GTTGGGGTCAGTTTTCACCTCGTCGAGATCAACTGCTGATAAGACTAAGTATGGAGAAAGTGCTAGCCAAGCAAGCACAAACTCTTGGCTCGGCGGCAGAAGCAAGCAATGACGAGCCAATGTTTGGCTAAGCGGCGAACCAACATTTTGGCTAGGTAACAAGGAGAAAGCAGGCGACGAGCCAACATCTTGGCTAGACGTGAAGAAACGATGACGAGCCAACACTTGGCTAAGTAGAGAAAGATGGCGACGAGCCAAACTTGGCTCGGTAGCAAGGAAGAAATGGAGACGAGCCAACATCTTGGCTAGGCAGCAGGAAGGAATGACGAGCCAACGCTCCTGTTGGCTCGGCAGCAGGAAGAAGCAGTGGAGCAACGTTTGGCTAGGCATGAAGAAGTGAGTGACGAGCCAACGTTTGGCTAGGCATGAAGAAAGGAGTGACGAGCCACATCTTGGCTAGGCATGAAAAGAAGGAGTGACGAGCCAAATCTTGGCTAGGCAGGCAAACCAACAAACGGTGACGAGCCAACATGTTGGCGAACCAACAAACGGTGACGAGCCAACATGTTGGCGAACCAACAAACGGTGACGAACCAACATGTTGGCGAACCAACAAACGGTGACGAGCCAACATGTTGGTAAACCACAACTCAGTGACGAGCCAACACTTGGATATGAACCAACTCTCTTTGGCTCGGTGAAAAGGAAAGGCGACGAGCCAATCCTCCTTCGGCTCGGCATTGAGGAATGGTGATGAGCTTTTTCTCTGGTTCGGTGTTAAGGTGGTAATATGACGAGCCGACGACAACAACTCCTTCTGGTTCGGCGTTGGGAGGAGCAAGCGAGATAGGCGACGAGCCGGCCCATCGATGACCGCAAAGTAACCAGCCCAATACCTTTTCGGGCGAGGCAACGAGCCATAAGATATTGGCGGCTGAGGCAACGAGGCAAAGAAAGAAGCCCGCATCTGAATCAGAGAAAGGAAATTCCGAAGAATAAGGAAGTTCTCCTTTATCCTTTAGGAAAAGGCCGCCGACTATTTTTATATAAATAACACGATGTACCTCTTAAAAGGGATCCGAAAAAATTGACCTAGCTAAACGCTTATTACTTTACAAACAGCTTTCGAAACAGCTTGAATAAAATCTCCATCTTTGGATCTCAGTTTCTTGGTTTCTTTACATAGAAGTTTGTCGAATCCCTAAATCTCTTTACAAGTTTTGGTTGTGCGAGTTTCGACTCCCACAATTTGGCGCCGTCTGTGGGGATCTCAAACTTTCTGACACCTAAGAACCAATACGAGATCTGAAGCGATGACTACCGACGGAGACCGAAGCGGATGACGATAGCAACACCGGCGTCGATCCTCCTAGGACAGGAACCAATCTGCCTCCAGCGAAACGGAAGGCACCAAAAACACTAACAGAATTGAAGAACATGATGACCGCGTTGCTGAAGAAGGCCGAGGAGCAAGACAAGCTGAACAGCTCGCTAACAGAGAGAATTGAGTCACTAACCGATAGCCGAGCCAGAAACACGATCTGGAGGAGTCGGTCACTATGAACCCACCTGTTAGCGGAATAACCAGGCGGCTTGGCCTAAACCCGACGGCCTGGATTTTTCAACACCACGCGACGCACCAAGGACTTTGGGGGATTACCACCGCACATCCAACAAACGAGCAGGCACCCGCGGTGACAAGATCAAATATCACCGAGCTACCCGGCTGACCGAGGCGCAAGAGGAACCAGTGATGGATATGACCTACGCACCGACGTTGGATCGGCTACAGCAATCGTTCTTGACGAAGAAGGAGACCACAACGCAGAAAATCTTGCTGACGAGGGATTCGCACCAAATAACAGAACCCGAGCCAGCGAAGGCGATATTAACCTAAACCGAGCCAGGAATTCGGCAGAGGAAGAGGAAAATCTCCTCTGGGTCCAACGAGCGCAGTTTGATGAACCAAGAACGACGAGCCGAGCCCAGAGAGAAGAGTTGGACGAAATCCGAGCCTCATTGATTCGAGCCACTGCTGAGATGAAAGCCGTCCGATCCCAGGTGCACAAGGCAACCAGTAAAGTCCCAGAGATTGACCGCGTATTGGAAGAAGCACAATACACCGTTTACAGCCCGAATTACCAAGGCAAGGATCTCCGACCCAGGAAAGATCAAAGTCCCAGTCTACGAAGGGACAACCGACCCAAAGGAACACATAACGGCGTTTATCATAGCAATGGGCCGAGCCAATTTTAGAGAAAAAGAGAGATGCCGGTTTCTGCTTGGTATTTGTGGAACATCTAAAGGGTGCAGCCCTCCAATGGTTTTCAAGATTAGAGCGGAACTCCATTGATGATTTCCAGCAGCTGTCTGCCGCCTTCTTGAAGCATTACTCCATGTTTATGGATCGAGGAGCCTCAGATGCCGACCTATGGACATTGACTCAAGGGCCTACGGAGACATTGCGAAGCTTCATAGGGAGATTCAAAGCAGTAATGTCAAAAGTGAAGACGTAAGCGACAAGGCCGCTGTGCTCGCTTTAAAAAGGGCTCTGTGGTACGAATCCGAATTCCGAAAAGAGATTGCTCTGAACACACCACTATCAATCACAGGATGCACTGCACCGAGCCTCAGATTTCATAGTCAACGAAGAAGAGATGAAGGTTTTGTCTCAGAAGTATGGAGCCGCCAAAGCGACGAACCGTTCTTTCCAAATCCCGAGCCAACCTCCTCATAAGAAGAGTATTCAAGGAACGGGTATGTACACCATGAGAAACCTAATTTGGAGGAGCCCACAACTACCAGGTGGGAACGAGCCGAGGCAAAACACCTGGAACACCTGGACACGAAGTCAAAGTTCGTACGACGAAAAAGCTTACTGCGAATTTCATCACATGCACGGTCATTCAACTGCCAACTGCCGAACCTTGGGAATGAAGCTTGCGGCAAAGCTGGTAGCCGGAGAACTCGGTAGCGCAGTCAGCTTAAAGGACTTCGAGCAAGAAGGCGAAAAAGATCAGCCGAACCAGACAAGTCAAAATGATGATACACCCAAGCGAGGAAGACGAGATGACGAGGCACGCAGTCAGGTTCTCGAAGAAGAATAAATATGATAATGGGTGGATCACAATACTGTTCGGACACGGTGTCTTCAATCAAAGCTTTCCAGCGGCGAGCCGATGCGAGTGTAAACTGGTCAGCACCCTCCAAACTTCCCAACGATGTTATCTCGTTCGAAGAAAGGGAAACCACCGGCATCGACCGACCACATAATGACCCCCTCGTGATAGAATTGATCGTTGATGATTGCGATCGCCCGAGTTCTGATAGACACAGGAAGCTCCGTAGATGTGATCTTCCGGGAGACTCTCAGAAGGATGAACATAGACCTGGACAAAATCACAGCCGCGCCGAAGCCTTTAACTGGATTCTCGGGAGAGACGACCATGACCCTTGGAACAATAAAACTCCCTGTCCGAGCTGAACAGGTAACCAAGATAGTGGAGTTTTCGGTTGCAGATCATCCTGCGATCTACAATGTGATCATGGGCACACCCTGGATAAACTCGATGCGAGCTGTACCATCGACCTATCACCTCTGCATCAAATTTCCGACCCCTGGGGAATCAAAACAATTTGGGGAAACCAAAAGGAATCCCGCATATGTTTCCTAGCCGAACACAAACTTAGGAACCCCGTCACAGAAACCACCACCAGGAGAAAGAAGATGAAGACGGACAGGGAACCCGAGAAGGAGTTGGCAAAACTCTTATAGCAATTACAGATCACGGAGGATCGCGAGAGGGAAAGCAAACCAACTTGCGACCCCGTCGTCTCGGTGAACATAGATGGCAATCACCCAGAACGCTGTGTCGAAATAGGGGCCGAGCTGAAAGATCCAATAAGGGGAGAGCTGATTTCTTTCCTTAAAAAGAACCTACACACCTTCGCATGGGAAGCTGAAGATATGCCCGGCATCAGCATCAACGTAACGTGCCACGAGCTGCACGTGGACCCAACCTTTAAACCCGTCAAACAGAAAAGGCGAAAACTTGGTCCGGACAGAGCACAAGCAGTGAATGACGAGGTGGAACGATTACTACGTGTGGGATCAATAGTCGAAGCAAAGTACCCAGACTGGCTCGCTAACCCTGTGGTGGTTAAGAAGAAAAATGGGAAATGGCGTGTATGCGTGGACTTCACCGACTGAACAAAGCCTGCCCCAAAGACAGCTTTCCACTGCCACATATTGATCGATTGGTGGAAGCGACAGCAGGCAACAAACTCCTTTCATTTATGGATGCTTCTCCGGATACAACCAAATCCTAATGAACCCAGACGATCAAGAGAAGACGGCGTTCATCACAGACCGCGGGATATACTGCTACAAAGTCATGCCGTTCGGTCTAAAAATGCTGGAGCCACTACCAGCGATTAGTAAACCGAATGTTCGCTGGCCAACTGGGGAAGACAATGGAAGTTTACATAGACGACATGCTGGTGAAGTCTTTAGAGGAGGAGGATCACGTAGCTCACCTGAAGAATGTTTCAAGCAACTGAATCTGCATAACATGAAGCTGAACCCAACCAAGTGCAGATTCGCGGTCACGTCTGGAGAATTCCTTGGATATCTGGTCACCCACCGTGGAATTGAAGCCAATCCGAAGCAGATTGATGCGCTCATACAGATGGTGTCGCCGAAGACAAAACGCGAAGTCCAGAGGCTAACTGGACGGGTCGCCGCGCTGAATCGTTTCATCTCTCGGTCAACTGATAAATGTTTGCCTTTCTACGATACGCTACGTGGGAACAAGAAGTTTGAATGGACAGAAAAATGCGAGCAGGCGTTTCAACAGCTTGAAAGAGTACCTAGCCAGCCCTCCAGTACTTACGAAACCGGTGAAGGCGAGCCACTGTTTCTATACACGGCCGTTTCGGCCACGCGGTAAGTGGTGTACTCATCAGGAAGAGCGCAGCGAGCAGAAGCCAATTTTCTATGTTAGTCAAACTCTCACCGACGCTGAAACACGGTATCCACAGATGGAGAAGCTGGCATTGTCTGTGGTAATGTCCGCTCGAAAACTGAGACCATACTTCCAGTCACATTCGATTGTAGTTTTGACTACCTTCCCACTGCGATCCTCTTGCATAGCCCTAGCCAGTCTGGGAGATTGGCAAAGTGGGCAATAGAGCTGAGCGAATATGACATCGAATATCGAAGCAGAACCTGCGCAAATCTCAAGTCCTAGCCGACTTTTTGATAGAACTCCCAGAAGAAGTGATAGAAGCCGGCTCCGAGCACAATATGGAGGCTTCACGCGGATGGATCATCATCAAAACAAGGATCCGGAGTGGGAATACGGTTAACCTCTCCAACAGGCGAAATCCTTGAGCAGTCATTCCGCCTGGGTTTTCGTGCATCCAATAACGAAGCAGAATATGAAGCTTTGATAGCTGGAATGAGACTTGCTCTTGGACTCAAGGTTTCGCACATCCAAGCCTACTGCGATTCACAGCTGGTGGTCAACCAAGTTAGCGGCGAGTACACAGCCAGAGACGACCGAATGGAAGCCTATCTAAAGATTGTCAAAGGACTGGCTGCAGTTCGAAGAGTTCACATTAACACGGATACCACGCGGGGAAAACACTTCGGCAGACGCGCTAGCAGCACTCGCATCCACCTCCGATCCGGACTGAAAAGAATAATCCCAGTGGAATTCATCAAAAACCCAAGTATCAACCTCTCTGACACCGTGAACGCGGTCACTCGCTCCAAACAGCCGTTCGAGCCGAAGGATATCTGGCCAAGTTTGCAGAAAAGGGCAGCACCGACACCACTCTCTAGGACCAGAAATACACCATCGGTGGAGGACAAGGCAATTGAGATAGAGGAAGAACCTGAAACAGCCTCCGACGAAGGTGAGTAGTGGAGATGGAGGAAGATCCACAACAAACAGAAACGGACTACGGATGCGACAAAGAATGGATGGGAGCAATTCGCGTATACATCATGGACGGCGAGACATCAGATAAGTGGGCTGCTAGAAAACTCAGAGCTCAAGCTGCTCGATATGTTCTCTTAGATGGAAACGTCTTCAAGTGGAGATTCTCAGGACCACTGATGGCTTGCGTCGAAGGCGCCGAAGCAAGAAACATCATGGAAGAGGTCCATAGTGGCTCGTGTGGCAATCACTCCGGCGGAAGAGCTTGGCATCAAGATCAAGCGTCATGGTACTATTGGCCAACGATGGTGAAGGACTGTGAAAAGTTCTCTGCCAGGTGCGAAAAATGCCAACGACATGCCCCAATGATTCATCAACCTACGGAGCTGCTATCATCAATCTCAGCGCCCTACCCTTTCATGCGCTGGTCAATGGACATCGTCGGGCCTCTGCATAGGTCCAAACAAAAGAGGTTCTTGCTGGTTTTGACAGATTACTTCTCAAAATGGGTAGAAGCAGATTCTTACGCCAACATAAAGGATGCCCAAGTCGAAAATTTCGTCTGGAAAAATATCTTATGCCGACATGGAGTTCCCTACGAAATTGTTACGGACAACGGCTCGCAATTTATCTCTACAAGGTTTGAAGCCTTCTGCGAAAAATGGAAGATACGACTCAGCAAGTCTACGCCACGCTACCACAAGGGAATGGACAAGCAGAAGCAGTAAACAAGACTATCCTGGATGGATGAAAAAACGCCTTGATGCAAAGAAGGGACGCTGGGCAGATGAACTCGAAGGAGTATTATGGTCACACCGAACCACTCCGCGACGTGCCACTGGAGAACACCCTTTGCTCTTGTCCATGGTACCGAATGTGTCATCCCAGCCGAGGTCCAATTCCTGGAGTCCGCCGCAGACTTCTTTCTGGACAGGAAGGACTGAATCACCTCATGCTACTCGATGAGTTGGACTTGGTTAACGAACGAAGATCAGGCACTGGTTCGGATTCAAAATTATCAACAGGCAGCAGCTAAGTATTACAACACTAACGTCAGAAGTCGCAAGTTCAAAGAAGGTGATCTGGTTCTCCGCAAAGTTTTTCAGAACACAGCCGAAACAAACGCTGGCAAACTAGGAGCAAACTGGGAAGGACCCTACAAAATCACCAAGAGTTCGACCAGGAGTATACGAGCTCTCAAACATGTCTGATCCGATACCAAGATCTTGGAACGCAATGCACCTAAAGAGGTATTACCACTAAATCACTTCACATGAACTACGGGACGACTTGATCCCTGAAAAGGGTACGTAGGCAGCTCGTCTTCGGATGGGTTCAGTTGTCCCCCTCCTCAAAAAAGGGGGGGAGTGGGTACGTATACAGTATACTCCCATACCTCGCATCACACTTTTCAAACAACAGTTTAAACTCTTTCAAACACAAACTTGTCGACTTAGTCTACACGATTCACAACATTACATCTTTCACGGATATTCATTCACCTCGTCTGTTGCTGGCCACAACAGACGGACAACCACATCCTTTATGGATTTTAACCACTATCTCTATACGGATAGGGTTCTCAACACCCTCTTACGGGTATAAAAGCGCGCTATACAAATTCCGGTTGGGTATATCCTAATCAATTCCTAATCAACTTAATATCCGAAAGGTATATCCTGGACGATATTCTTACAAGTTTATCTTTGAGAGGGACCCGTAAGTCGAAAACTCACAAGTCTTAACACTCAACTAAACTCTGAAACCCAGTAAACACCTCTTGGTACACTGGTCATAAACATCTCAGAAACATAATACTAAACCTAAAAAGTTAGTATGAGATCTTAAACATGCTTCACTGTCAAATGAACGGGAATGTAAGCCGGAACACCGCAACCCCTAAACTGACACTAAAAAGAATCACCATATTCTTTACTAATAACAGATGGTTCGCGATATCGCATCAAAAAGACGAACGAGAACATAGATATTTCCAGCAAGAGATAAGAGAGTTCATGCCAACGCCCCAAACGTTACAAGACTTAGCAAAATTAACACAAAAAGTGGATAAAGCCATCCAGGCACTTGTTCTCAACAATACCAAGTAAAAGAGAGTTCTTGAGTTATAAAGAAAAAAAAAGGATCATCGACGAAGATCCGGCTCGAAAGGCTTCTCAGCGGCAAGATCGGCAATCCCCGGAGTGCCAACATTCGATCCCGCAAAGTCTGCAACTCCGACTATCGCTGCTGCATTCTATTGGTTCGGTACCCAGGAGAGTGTCTACGGAATCCGGAGAAACAGGTGAGAGCATTAGGTCTTTTCTTCAGCTCGGCCTCAATCTTCTCAAATTCATCAGCCGCCTCGGCAAGATCAGCTCTCCAGCCTGTCAGTTTAGCCACCTCGGAGTCAAGGGCAGCCGCATCCTCTTTCTGCAGGATTTCGAGCAACTGAAGGTTGCCGTCAACCTGGGCCAGATCAAGCTCCTTCTCTTTCGCCTCTCGCAGCTCGTCGACTTTCTTCTCAATCTTAGCGAGCCGCCCCTGAAATCTCTCGGACATCTCCCGCCTCGCCGCTTCTGCACCTTCTTCATGTCCGCCTCGCGCAAGGCATTTGCGGCAGTGATTTGCCTCTTTAAGGATTCGATTTCAGCACTTTCTTCTGCTTCGAGCGATCTATCCTCATAGCCAAATCACCGGCCTTGTTCCACTCTTCCTTAAGAAACGCCTTTTCCTTTTCAAGAGCTTCAATCTGAGCTGCAGCGGTCGCTAGCTCGGCAGTATGCCTACTCTCCAGTTCGGCAAGTTTGTTCTTTAAGAAAGATGCATCTTTTTGAGCATCTTCGATCCGACGCCTGTCCTTCCTTACATCCTTTTCGAAAGCGGCAACCATCTTGTTGATAGACGCAACAAACTGATCAAAGGGAAAACGGTTAGCACTTAGTTTCTCTCAATAACAAGAAGGCATATATTCCCTGAAAAATACCTTAGTGCCTCGAAGCGACATGTCGGCGTACAGGTCGCTGTGCGATAAAACGTCAAGGGGAGGCAATCTGTCCCCTGAGCAACAAACTTGCGAGAAGAGTGTCGCTGAAGCTGCCTCGTCGTTGCATATTGGCTCGGATCCCTCATGCCTAAATGACGCAGGCTCCGGCTCGACAGAAGTCGGTTCGACAGGCTTATGGCGTTTTCTTTTTTCCTGCTTCCCTTGGATCTCTCTTTATCGGCCTCGGAGGCAGGGCGTTTGCCAGAAGATTTCTTGCCTTCTCTGTGCTGGGACAGTGTTGAAGAGGAGGGTCTGACAACCGAAACAAGAGCCGAAACTATTTCTCGAGCTTCGATGGCAAGAGCTGGTGGCTCGGTAGAAGGATGAACCTCGGTCTCGGTCATAGTTTGGTCAGGTATCTCGGCGACCGGCTCGGCGGGTGCTTCAATTGCTGCGGCCGCTTCGTTGGCTCGGCTGGCTGCCTCTCTTTCCTCCTTTTCCTTCAAAGCTTGTTTATCACGGATCGTCAATCTTTTTCCCATATTACTCCTCGGAGGACTTGGTAATGAAGATTCAGACTCCGAGCTGTCAGACACTTCGACACCGGCGAAAATAGCTCGGGCCTTTTCGACTCTTCTTAGGGAAAAATGTCTTTCCCAATGGCACTTCCTAGCGGCAAGTGTATTCCGAAGCGTAAGCGTGTCTTCTGGGAAGCGTGGTAGAATCTGCCGAACTGCAAAGACACAGAAGAAAATGGTGGTCAGCTCGCTACAAAGCAAAACTTAGTAAATCTCCTGAAGGATCTACGGCTCGCCACCAATATCTCCCCACTCTGACTTGACGTAATGGATGCTTTCGGCTTTTACCGTAGCATCATTAATGGGAACAAAGAAGAAATAGTGTCCCATTCGCCATCCTTGCTTCGGAAGCCTTCGATTATTTTTCTTTGCTTCTTATTGGAGATGTAGTAGGCTCGGGAATTCTTAATCTTTCAAAATTCGAGGAACTGCCGAAGATGGGAGATGCGAACCGTCGCATCACACTCGTAGCTCCGAACCAGAATCCCAACTAAGTGACGCATCCCACGAGGCGTGACTTGGCTCGGCGCTAACCATGTTTGTATAGGAAACGGATGATCAAGCTGGGAATCGGAAACCAGAGTAGACAATCGTAGAAGAAACTCTCATAGAGAGTGAAATACCCAGGCGGTGGAGATTCAGCTCGGTCTGTTGAGGCCGGAACAATCAGATCTACATCCTCCGAGATATTAAAACAATGCCTCAGTGCCTCCAAAGATTCAGCAGTGCATAAAGACGAACCAGGTGGGTCGGGTCGTCTCTTTGGAGCTTTTTTCTTAGGCTTTCGCCGCGTCGACGTGCTAGCCTGGGGGCTCGCAAACAATCTCTCCAAACGCATTTTTTCCGCCTCGTCAATAACATATTCTGTCGGCTCGGCTTTAAACTCTTCGAGAGCCTTTTGTACCAGAGCTGCTTCGGCATCCGCCTCGGCATCAATAGCCTCGTCAACCAAAGACGGGACAACAATCTGCAGTCGACCCTGTGGAGAACTAGGCTCAGCTGGCTCGGAAACCTCCGGAGATAATACCATCTTGCGACCCACAGTGAAGCAGAAGTTGCCGAACCAATAGAATCTTCCAGCTCGGTGATATGCGACATTGATATTTCGGCTCGGAGTCAAACTGATACTTAGAAAGAATTGGAGGGGTTTTTTTTTTTTGGCTCGGAAACACTTAAATGTGATGAATCTCGGCTCGGAGACGGAAGATCAAGGAGAAATCGACCCGGATGA
>OVBL01001104.1:0-16708 GCA_900406555.1 Pseudoturritis turrita | reverse complement strand
GTGGTTTTGTTAGGAGTATCAACGGCTTAGCACCCAATAAACCACACTCAAAAATTATGTCCAAGCATATTTTCGTTAAGAAAGATAGATCCCTTCCTTATTGTGAGAAACTTCGAGACGAAGAAAATATTTAACGACACCGAGATCCTTCATGTGAAAGCATTGACTCATGTATGCTTCAAATTTTGATATCAAAGATGAATCATTACTGCATATAACCAGATCATCTACATAGACGAGGACGTAAAGGCAAGAGCTCCCGGATGTACATGAAAAGAGAGTAATCCTTTTTATTATGAACGAACCCAAATTTCAGTAATGAAGAAGGAGCTTAGTGAACCAGTATCAGGGAGCTTGTTTAAGACCATAAAGTGACGTTTTAAGTCGGCAAACTTTGGATTTATCATCTGTAGAAAAACCTTGAGGAAGATTCATATAAATTTCTTCATCAAGATCACCATGCAAGAAAGCATTGTGAACATCCATTTGATACAACTCCCAATTCGTTTAGCTGCAATTTTCAAGAAAACACGAATTGTAGTCATCTTAACCACTGGTGCAAAAATTTCATCATAATATTTTTCTTCCTCCTGGCGATTTCCAAGAACCACCAAACGAGCTTTGTAACGCTCAAGAGACCCGTCTGATTTGAGTTTTATCTTGTACACCCATTTGTTGCCAATATATTTACCTTTAGGTAAATCTGTAATATCCCACGTGTGATTTTTCTCAAGTGCCACTACTTCATCTTTCATGGCATGATTCCAATGTTCATCAAGCATTGCTTCTTTAAAGGAAGTTGGTTCAACACCAGCACTTATCGCAGCCAAAAACATCTGTTGAGGAGCAGAGAAATGCGTGACCGAAACAAAATTAGTGATAGGATAAAACACTTACTTGTTTCGGGCACGTGCTCAAATTTTACCCTCACTAGATAGCAAGGATCCAATTAGGCGCTTAAATTTATATTTATAAAGCCTTAAACAAAACACAAGTGCATGGTTACACCGAGGTAATATTTAAGGGTCATCCCAAGGGACTAAATTTTGTACACCAGAGATGCAAGAAACAAACTAATCTATGACAATATTTTTGAGTTTTTTTTTTGGATTAAAAGCTAAGAAATGCAAGAAATCAAAATGTAAGAAGCAAACCAAGGAAAATAGATTGGACAATGAGTTTAACTATCATACGAATGGATAACAATCAACAATGATGTCGAAGATTGCATTAAACATCATCCTAGAACATAGAACTCACAAATATAACTAATCCACTTTCATGGCACTAATCACTTCACTAATTATCTAATGATCATAAACTTCCGTTTGCCATTAGATAATCCATGAGCATTAAGAAAAAGTCCAATTAGTTCACTAAAACCCCTAATCATCAATACTCATTGGCTAAGTATGTAAAGCTCACAAAATATTGGTTCAAACATTTTCACAAACACCTTACGGACGTGAAATGCCTAAAGTCTAGATTTTGATTGATCAAGTCAAAACTATCATTAAGAACAACCTAAGTGAAGGATCTAACAAGGATCAACCTAAATAATCATCATTTAACCATCAAATCATCATAATCTAGCATTACTCATGATCAACTAAGACTAAGTGTTTAACATGATGAAGAACAAAGAAAAAGACATAACGTAATAAAAAGCATAAATAAAAAGATAGGGATAAAGTTTGAAGAATCCTTCTCTAAGTGGCATGAGATGTTGAAGATCAATCCAAAATATCAAGAGAAGAGTTTGGATCTAAATCGAGAAAAAAAAACTTAGGTTTTTACAAAGTTAAAATGTATTTATTGAAGTTTAGAACGAACCGGGTCAACCCGGACATTACTACCAAGCACAAATTAATTTGACTAAAAGACACTTTTTAAGAAACATGGTAAAATTAAAAAAAATTCTAGTTGTTGGTAAATTAAAATTTAACTGTACAAAATAAAAATAAATTGATTTTTTGGAAAAGCTAAATATTATTTATAAAAGATCTGAAAGAAAATTATATTATTGTGTCTCAAGTTTACAAGAGCGGCTAGATACCAAATATATATAGTAAACCTAAGATCCCTTTAACCTAATTAACATAACTAAGCCCAATAATAATATACAAAGCCCAATATATTTATATCTCCTAATACCCCCCCCCCCCGGAGCATGGAGATCTCGAATGTCCAACTTGGACAGAATCGCTTGGAAAAGACATCCACCAAGTGTTTTAGTGAACACATCCGCGAACTGATCAGTCGTAGAAACATGCTTTATTCGAACAATCCCTGCTTGTATATCATCTTTGATGAAATGACAATCCATCTACACATGTTTCGTTCGCTCATGAAACACAAGATTAGCTGCAATGTGTAGTGCAGATTGACTATCACAATATAAATCCATGACACCAACATGTGCAATACCCATTGATGACAAGACGCTTTTAATCCACTTTAGCTCCTTCAACACAGCAACCATAGCTCGATACTCTGCTTCTGCGGAAGAAAGAGACACTACATCCTGCTTCTTTGACTTTCATGACACTGGAGAGTTTCCCAACTATATCAACCATCCATTCAAAGATCTTCTCGTCAAAGGACATCTAGCCAATCTGAATCGCACCAACCTGTAAGATGGAAATTACAGTTAGCTTTCAAAATAATTCTAGGCCTGGGCATCCTTTCAAGTAACGAACAACTCTCAATGCAGACATCCAATGATCTTCTCTTGGCTCATGCATGAACTGAGACAAGATATGAACCGAATAAGCAAGATTTGGTCTAGTTGCAACCAGATAAATTAATCTTCCAATAAGTCTTTGAAACTCTACAGGCTTACCACCAAGCAACCCAACATCAGCAATAATATCAAGAGCATACTTTCCTTGGGATAAATATATACCCTCACTGCCTCGTACTACTTCCAAACCAAGAAAATACTTCAATTTCCCAAATCCTTCATACAAAAGCAACCACTCAAATATGCTTTGAACTTCTAAATAACCTCCGGGGAGTTTCCTGTCACCACTAGATCATCAACATACACTAGCACATGCAAGTAAACCTTACCACAACCAAAGAGAAAAGAGAGTAATCAGCTCTACTTTGTGTGAAACAATACCCCAAGAGTGCCTTTGTAAGTTTTGCAAACCAACATCTTGAAGCCTGTTTCAAACCATACAATGACTTTTTCAAGCGACATACCATTCCCTTGTGTGGAGAACTAAAACCTTGAGGTAATCTAATAAATACTTCTTCCTCCAAATCTTCGTGAAGAAACGCATTGTGTACATCCATTTGATGCAATTCCCAGTTATTCCAGCTGCAACCTGAAGAACCAATCTAACAGTGCTCATTTTTGCTACGGGAGCAAATGACTCTGAATAATCAATTCCTTCTTTCTGTCGATTGCCACATGCAACAAGTCTTGCCTTATACCTTTCAATAGTTCCATCTGTATTATACTTAATTGTGTAAACCCACTTACACCAATAAAATGCTTACCTGATGACAAGTGTTCAATTTCCCATGTTTTATTCACTTTCTGGTCTTCAATCTCCAATCTCATCGCTCTCTCCATCTCGGACATTTCATTGCCTCAGCAAATGTCTGTGGCACAACTTCTTCAGTTATGCTACACAGAAATGCTCTGTGTGACTCAGAAAACCTGTCACAATTCACAAAAATCTCAATTCCATACTCATGACTCTGCTCTTGACTTACAGTGGATAAGTTCATCTGAAAGACCGTGTGGACCTCATAATCACGCAACCTAACAGAGGATTCCTTCTTCCTCATTCCACTCCCAACACTTCAGTTCGTACAGACGATTGTACATTTTCTGTTTGTGTTATACCAGCTTCTGTCTGTGTAACATCATGTTCTGTTTGTGTCACTGCAGGTTCTGTATGTGTCGCAGGTTCTGTGTGCGTGTTACCATGTTCTGTCTATGTAATATCCTGCATCACTTTCTGTGTTACACCAGTATCTATCTGTGTGACATCCTGCATCACTTCACCAATCTTGACAGGAGCTCTATCATCTTCAAGAAACCCTTCTTCATATCTGAATCCAACAACATCGTCCACAAATAACCTTGTCTCTTTGGAGTTGCAAGCATCATCCACATGCTTATATTTGAGCTCCAAATATGGAAATCGTTCCTCAATAAAAGAGACATCACGAGATACAAACATCTCTTGTGTATCCAAATCAAATAAGGTCCATCCCTTCTCCGCATAAGGATACCCCAAAAACACACATCTTCGGCTCCTACTCGCAAATTTATCTACATGTCGCTTCTGATTATGAGCATACGCCAGACATCCAAAGATATGTATCGCACTATACGCAAGAGCTTTGCCAAATATGATTTCATAAGGATTTTTCCTTTGTGTAACTCAGACGGCGTTCGATTGATTAGATACGCAGCACTCAACACACATTGACCCCAAAATTCTATTGGGAGATTTTCTTGAAACATCAATGCTCGTACCACATTCAGTATATGTCGATGCTTTCGTTCAACTCTGCCATTTTGTTTAGGAGTTTCCACACAAAAAGTCTGATGAATCACACCCATTCGACGAAAATAATTCTTCATTCGCATGAATTCAGTGCCATTATCATTGCGCACTATCTTCACCTTCTTGTCAAATTTTCTTTGAATGAGAGCAAAGAAATCCACAATAGTTTTCTCCACCTGCGTTTTGTCACTAAGAAGAAATACCCACACAACTCTAGAGTAA
The DNA here is from genome assembly GCA_900406555.1 of Pseudoturritis turrita. Lineage (NCBI taxonomy): Eukaryota > Viridiplantae > Streptophyta > Magnoliopsida > Brassicales > Brassicaceae > Pseudoturritis > Pseudoturritis turrita. The sequence continues at coordinate 11,957 of OVBL01001104.1, read as the reverse complement.
TCATCAACAATAGTGAGAAAGTAGTAAGCTCCACATAAACTCTGTGTTCGATATGGCCCCCATAGATCACAATGTATCATCTCAAAGCACTCCTTGCTTCTATTAGAACTCAACAAAAATTCACTACGACACTGCTTTGCTCGAAAACAAATATCACAACCAGAAACCCCAATGCTTCTAATATCAACTCCTGGTAATCTCATAATCACTTTCTCTGAGGCATGGCCCATTCTCTTATGCCACACTTCTAACGATTCCAACTTACCAACTTTCTTCACGTTCTGAATCTTCTGAATACCTTGAAGGAAATACAATCCTTCTTTCCTTTCACCCATTCCAATCACATTTTGCGATCTAAGATCAAATAAAAGACAACATGTTTTAGAGAACAATACAAAGCAATTTATCTCATCCACCAACTGTGACACCGAGATGAGATTGCATTTTAGTTCTGCAATAAAGAGAACATGTGTCAAAGTCACATTCTCTGTCAAAACCACACTTCCTTCTCAATCAGCAATCATAGTATTCCCATTAGGCAAGCCAACTAAACACGGTGAGACTTGATGTACGTGCATCCACTAAACCATTCAACGTACTGCACATATGGTGCGATGCACCATTATCAATTATCCATTCATCCCTATAACCCTTACCCTTAAAATGATTCCCAGACTCTGGTTTTGACTCCAACATACTCAAAAGCCGATCCCATTGTCCTTTTTTCAATCCTGTCACAGCCTGTGTCGCTTCAGTGTGTGACACAGAATCCTCCGTGTGTGACACATAATTCGTATGTGCAAAATTCATGTGTGACACAACATGTGTGTGTGCCACATCCGTGTTTTTTTCAAATGAACGATTTTCGCACCTCTATTCTTCCCGATTTCAAGAGCGCCTTTCGCAGCTCCATTCTTCTCCATAGCCATCTTTCTCAAAGGAACGCTTTCCGCAATTCCATCTTTGGCGACCTCAAGAGCGCTTTCTGCAGCTCCATATTTCTCAATACTCATAACTAAAACCCGAAATATGATAACAACGTCGGAAATGACTTTCTTTCACAAATCAAACACCCTCCCAAGAGCTCTTGCCTCTGATACCATAAAAGATCTGGAAAAAAATTATATTATTGTGTCTCAAGTTTACAAGAGTGGCTTGATACCAATATATATAGTAAACCTAAGATCCCTTTAACCTAATTAACATAATTAAACCGGATAATAATATATAAAATCCAATATATTTATATCTCCTAATAATTTATATTAAAAACATAAATCCAGTAAACTATCAATAGTTATCTTGCAAGCTAAAGTCAACCAAAAAAAAAAAATTATTGTTTCCTAAACCAACAAAGCATACCCGTTATAACAAAATGAGATGCTCAGTTCCACTGGATTAGTTAAAGAACCAAGGAATCCTTTGTTTCCTTTTGTCAATATGTTTTATGTTCCTGATTTTATTGTATCAATTCTCTATGAGGAGCACAATGGTTTTTTCACTTAATAAAATTAGATGTAGATGTTAAAAAAAATATATATATATACAAAATACAAAATGAGATTAGTACCTTCCAAGTACAATGATCTTGTAAACTGTTAATCGTATCAACGGAAAAAAAAAAAAGCATACCCACTCAAACTTTGGGTCTCCGGATCACTCATCCGCCTTGAAACCAACGTCTACCAGATAATTGTTACCGGCGGCTACTTTTTCGGTTTCCGACAGTCCTACACCGAACCAGAGTGGATCTTGTTCACCTTGCTGATCATCCAAGAGAAAAAGCCAAAAAATGGTAAATAATTCAAGTTTTCTACAGATTGGTACACTTGATATATCGTAACTCTCTTGTCTTCATTCGCATGACAATGAAACAACACTGCGCAGGAGGAAAATGAGGTTCAATAAGTGATTAGATTATAGGAATAATTAGGGCTAGACGATGAAAGGAGAAAAAAAGACTTGAGTGATTCTCTTCTATTTTTGGGATATTCTAATTCTTTGGTATGGTTGCTTGGATTGAAAACTGAATAAGATCTATCGGAACATAAAGTTTGTAACGTGGGAAGTTATTTCTTGTCAAAAAAACCATTCAAACTAGTTATTCTATGCTCTTCCTCAACATGTTTCAAACTAGGTGCCTGAGTTTATATCAATTTGTTGTTTATTGAAGATTCCATGTTTTGCTTTGTTTGAGAATATAGTTCTTAGAGATTAAGATGTGTTAGTATCAAAGTATTGATCGTGAGCTTGTGTATTGGCTAAGTATCTCACTCAACAGAAAATTCTCAGTAATACCAAAATTATTTGTTCGGTTCTTTGATGTTAGTCACTCACAAATCTTATCTATCACCCCTAGTATGTCATCAGTTAAACAGTAAAATCAATAACAATAACCGTTTCTAGTTACAAGAATAACAATTTTTTTCTGAACTGAAATTTCAGAAACACCAGTCCTAGTAAACAAAAATCAAATAATTATCGCAAGAGACAATTTATGTAGATTTCCATACCTTGACTTCAGGATTGGACTTCATAACTCTTTTGATCCTAGCCATAATTGACTTCAAAACGTTTTTGCTTCTGAAATGTTGAGCCTTCTTTACAGCATTCTCCAAAGAAAACCAAACCATCTTTTCACTCCCTTCTTTAGCATTTTCAGACATTACGCCATCATCACCATGAACCTGAACGTCATGGATATTACATTTGAAGTGATCATTCCGCTTAGCCGGAGTCACTAATTCTTCTGATTTTTTTGGCATAAAACAATCATCTTCTTCTGATTTTCGGGCTCCTTATTCAAATCAATGTTGACTCTATTCTTTCTATTTTCAACTGTAGCTGTAAATATCACACACAACTGTATCGACGAATTCTTCCTTACATACCCAACGAAATTTGTGACTTGGCGATCATTGGAGATAATAACTGGAGCAGATCCTAACTTATTGATCAAAATGCCAGGTTAAAACTGCACTCCACATTAAAAATGCTTTGTTCAATTATGTAGTCCTCTGAAACAATAGTCTTTAGCTCCTCAAGAGTAGTAGTAGATTCCAAAGCAAGTAATCTACCTCGTTTTTCTTCATCAACAACAAATCTCCACCCCTTATTGGCGCACGATATCCATTCACCACAGGTTACATAGATATGCAGCATATTAACCGAGAAGAATAATAGCGAAGAGATAGGAAGAAACGAAGAAACAAGAAACAAGAAACAAAAAGGAAGAAACGAAGAAGAAGAAAAATATCTTCGAAATCTTCGTTTTTGGAAACTAGATATGGTAGAATATTCACTAACTGGAATTTTCAAAACTAATTTCGCAGAACACACATGCTACGTACCGTAGAAGATAGAAAATATGGTAGAATTTCTATTCTGAACACGGTAGAAGATAGAGATAATGGTAGCATGCGTATTCATGATTTGGTAGTGTTTAGAGCAAATAGTAGAAAGAATATTCTACCAAATAGTAGAACACATAGCAGGGGTTAGAACTCAAATTCTACATTTGGTAGATATAGATAAAAAATCAGAACAAATATTCTACAGACTCGTAGAAGTATTGTAGAAATAGAACACGAATTCTGGAAGACGTAGAACAAACAAAAAAATAAGTTTTTAATTTTGAATTTTCGAAAAACGATATTTCAATTTATTCACATGGATTATTCTATCAGTTTTTATAATTTTCTGATTTTTTTAAAATTTGAAAACCATTTATTTTTAATTATTTACATTTGATTAAGGTAGTATAGGCAAAAAATGGCAAAAATGAAAAAATGTGTATTGGACAATAGTTGTGTTAATTTGTCATAATTTAGCAAATTTTTCTTATTTTTGGGTCTTGATTTTATTAGTTTTATAAAAACTGAAATCATTTATAAAAATTCAATTGTAATTTGGTTTAACTTCGGTTTGACTTTAACAGAATTTCAATTTGGATTCAATTTGGTTTGTCAGAATAACTTTATAATATAATAAAATAACAATTTCAATTTATATTTTATTAAACAAACTATGGTGATGTATTAATATGACATTGTAGAGTTATTTATAATTTATATTAAACAAATTTTGATTTGTTTATTTATTTAACTATCTAAACGATCGCCAAATCAGGAAGCCAACTTCCAGAATTGAAACCAAAATCGCAATATTTCTTCTTTTTCTTCTTGACCTTTTCGATTTCTTATTCCTTTTCTTATTCTTGTCTTAGGAATAGTTTAGTAATTCCAAATATGTTAATACAAAAATTCAAATTTTCGTTCTGGTTTAGCTTGGATTTCATTTCAGTTGGGATCCTATATTTTAATATCTCATTTATAATTATTATACCATTTAAATTAAGAAAATAATTTATTTATCTTTTGGATCAATTATTTGGTTTATACTGGATTGATAGACATCATGAGTTATTTATCATTTAATAATTATTTTCAAAAGAATAACCGGAGTGATGTTCTATAATCTATATACATGTAGAACAATCATACTATTATCTACTTACGTTTGCGTTTGCTGGAATCTCTAATCTATGTGATTTTTCATTACAAAATCTCTGAAGAAACTGCAAATCCAAGGCTTGTCATTCACAAACCAGAAGACTCGCAAATTTTATAGAGAAAACCGAATCTTAATTTCGTCGACAAAGATGAAAGAAAGGATAAATCGATCGTCGATGATTCTTTTCCAAAAAACAGAAAAAATATTTGACTAGATAAAGACTAACAATAAATTAAACTATAGAGAAAGAAAGAGAAAACATGATAAATTAAAGATAGAGATAGCAAATTAAGAACATAGAGAAACAACATATCTAAACATAGAGAAACATAAGGAATAGAGAGAAGATGCGAACTGGTAAATAAAATCATTGAACCAAACCATCGCATTGAACCTCAAACATACAAAGTCTAGTTTTGATGAAGAACTGAACCCGTATGTTTAACACAAATCAAAAGAATCTATCTTAAAAACACCTATCCAACAACAAAAATCAGAATGGACGTGACATAAAATATTTTTGGCAATAGGAATAAAAATCAGCAATAAAACCATAATAAAACAATGAACTAAGAACAACTAAATTTAAACCTAAACAAAAAAAAAGGCGATTCTAAATTTTATAAGAAAGAGAGGAATAAGGTCAATAAATATATATATATATATATATATAGGTTCTCATGAAGCTAAGGTTACGCCAATAAGCAATTATCAATTTTAAAAAAAAAATATCTTATCATCTATAAAGATAACCATCGAATTTTAGAAAGAAAAATGCAAAAAATTTATTTAAAATCGACGCAGAGATTTTACTTACAAAAAGATTTTCATTAAAAATAACATGTTAACATTATCGAATAAAATTAAAAAAGAAAAATTTCAACACGAAGAGAATATTCATCTGATTTGCACAGATATCTAATTTTAAAAGAAAATATTCATTTATCTAGTAATTATCGATTAAGAGTTTTATAGAAAATTTCGGAAAAAAACATGGAGAATATTCATCGGATTGGCACAAAGATTTTTAAGAAAAAAATTTCATTAAAAATATCTAGTAGTTCTAGATCTAAACCTTCAATGTGGAGCTTCTATTCCAAAAAATGGCATCTCAAATAATATATAGTATAAAATTATATTATTTTTCTGTGCAAAATATTACGATTGTTATACTAAATGAAAAAATATAAACATAACTAACCCATGATGTAAAAGAATTGCCGTCGTATAAATAGCTAAATTAGTATTAGGGTTTATAAATCCAATTTAGTATTAGGGTTTATAAATCCAATTTAAATACTGGTTACTTAGAAGCTACACTAACTGACTTATAATCGTTTGATCCAATTATTACAATACTCCAATGCCTCTCGTGAGAACACGTCATAGATTCTTATGAAGCCTAAAATTCAAACGTCAACTGTGAACCCAAAATTTTTAAACCCATAATTAGCAAATCGTGAACCCGATTTTTGGTTTAAAAAATTAGGTTATTGGACCGAAATTTACGACAAAACTTAATTGGACCATTTAAAAAAAAAACCAACATAAAATTTGTTATTGTTTCCCCAACACAATTTACAACAATTTTGTTTCCCAAACAGTTAACACCCAATAACCGCAAACCCTAAATCACAGAAACACCACATACCTCTTCTCCTTTTCATAGAAGAAAATACAAACACATAAGAGTATATACATGTGGGGCGAGAGACAGACCTTGTAATGGAAATAGACGCCTGTATTAGGACATATACCCTTCTCGCTGGTGCAAAGCGATAAAAATTTCTAGACGATTTTGGGGACAGCGTCACCGAAAAGTTCGATAATAACTATCCTCACTTCAAGGTCACATCCAATGTTAATGTCCCTGAAGCACCTTGACCAATCCATCATCTTCCTCGTTCTTTTCTCTCATTTTCTTGAACCTACCTGTAACTATAAAGATGAGAGAGAGAATCGGAAGAGACAAATATCATGTTGTGATTCTTTGACTGGCTCGGTTCTATTAGAAGATAATGTGATTGGGCTAAATGGATTTAATTACATATAATTTGTATAGGCTTTAACTGTACATTAATAGAATTAGGGTTAGAATTAAGTTCCGACACCAGGATCGGATGATGAAGAGGATTGGCTGACAGCGAATGCGATGGTGACGTCTTGGATCTTCAATACGATCGAGCCAAGACTTCGGACAAGTATCACGCATCGCGAGATCGCCAAGGAATTGTGGGATATCAAAGCTCGTTTTAGCGCCAAAAATGGAATGTGTGTGCAACAACTTAAGGAAGAATTGATGAATTGTAAGCAACGGGGTCTTTCCCTAGAAGAGTACTATGAAAAATTGCAAGTGATTTAGGAAGATCTTGCAAATTACGAGTATAAGTTCGTGTGCAATTGGGGAGGTTATACATGTCATGGTTGTACTTGTGACTTGGCAAGCGAGTCAGAGAAAGCACGTGAGAACGAGAAGCTACATCAGTTCTTTCTTGGAATTGATGTGTCAATGTATGGAAATGTTCGAAGTGCAATCGTGAATATGGAGCCATTACCAAGTGTTGATCATGCTTATTCAATGGTTTCATGGGAAGAGCAAATGCGGAACTCATATCATGGCAAGGAAACACGTGGTAATGCAATGGCATTTTCTGTTCAATCAGTGTTTAATCGGAGTGCAATTTGTTTTAATAAACGAGGGGTATCGTTTGCCCCCATTGTTTGAAAATATGACATGATGCTAGCTCTTGTTATCAGGTTCTTGGATATCCAGATTGGTGACTGGAAAATACAGAGGTGGAAGGGGTGTTGGAGGCAGGGGAGTATGAGGATCAGTATCCCCTGCAGGTCGTGGTCGAGGAAGTTATGGACGTGGAGCATCAACACACACTGTGTCACATTCTGTGTCACATTTTGTTGTTGTTGCAGAGGCTGATTCACGAACTGTGACAGGATTAACTAAGAAACAGTGGGACAAGTTGGTTTTAATGCTTGGAGAAAACACAAGAGCTACAACTTCAACACGTTGACTAAGTGGTAAGAGTAATACGTGTTATTTGATTGTTGATAGTGGTGCATCGCACCACATGACTGGGTTTTGGAAAATTTGTCTGATATGCAGCGAGTTGCACCTTGTCTTGTTGGTTTACCTAATGGTAATCTTGTCGTTGCGGATCCTGAAGGAAGTGTGATTCTTACAGACATGCTGGTTTTGAAGCGAGTGCTTTATGTTAGAGAGCTGAAATGCAATTTGATTTTGGCTTCGCAGTTAGTTGATGAGACGAGCTGTATTGTGGTATTTTCTAAGCCATGTTGTCTGATGCAAGACCTCATATCGCAGACTCCGATTGGAGTGTATAGGAGAAGAGAAGGGTTGTACTTTCTTCATGATGCTAAGATGGTTGGAAACATGGAGAAGGTGCACGTAGTGGAATCGATGGAGATTTGGCATAAGAGGCTAGGACATCTGTCAGAGAAGATGACTAGAAGATTACATGTAATTGATCGTAGTAGTTTAAATTCTGGTTTTACAGCTTGTGATGTTTTCTTTCGAGCAAAACAATGTCGTTCTGAGTTTCAGTTAAGTTCTAATAAAAGTAATGATTGTTTTGAGATGCTTCACTGTGATATATGGGATCCATATCAAACACCAAGTTTGTGTGGGTCTTAGTATTTTCTTACCATCGTAGATGATTTTTCTCGAGTTGTATGGGTGTTTCTTCTTGCTGACAAAACACAAGTCCATCAAACGCTAGAGTACTTCTTGGCACGATTGTCTCGCCAATTTGACAAGGTGGTTCGGATAGTAAGAAGTGACAATGGTAGTGAGTTCATGAAAATGAAGAATTACTTTCTTGGGAAGAGAAGTATTCATCAAACATCTTGTGTGGGTACACAGCAACAAAATGGGCGAGTGGAGAGAAAACATCGTCACATCTTGAATGTTGCCCATGCATTAATGTTTCAAGCGAATTTGCCAATCGAATTTTGGTGAGAATGTGTGTTGGGAGCTGCATATTTGATTAATCAAACGTTTTGTGAATTACACAAATGGATGAGTCCTCACGAAATCATTTTTGGATTTGTTGCCAAGTATAGCGAGATGCGCGTTTTTGGATGTCTTGCATATGCGAATAATCAAAGACGACATGGAGATAATTTTGCTAGCCGAAGCCGAAATTACGTGTTTGTCGGGTATCCTTATGCAAAGAAATGATGGACTTTATTTGATTTGGATACACATGAGTTGTTTGTATCACGTGATGTCACGTTTGTTGAGAATTACTTTCCCTATTTGGAGTGTAAAGATACACCCGTACAGGATGACTCAGATCTTAGGAAGTCAAGATCCATCCTAGAAGATGCTATTGAATTTGGAGATGAGGACGGAATGAATCAGACCTCGCCTGCTCCTGTTGTGGTAGATGCAGAGCCAGTGCGTGTGACAGAATCTGGTACAGAGGAAGTAACATAATCTGCCACAGAACAAGTGACAGAGTCTCTGCTTGAGCAGGTGATGGATGCTATCACAGGTGCAGTCACAGAGTCAGCTACCAAGACTGTAATAGCGATAGTAACAGAGTTTCCGATTGAGCCTGTGACAGCGGTTTTCACAGAAGGTACCACATAGACTGTCGCAGAGACTGTGACAGAAACTGCACATGATGAGCTGTTGGGTCAAGGAATAACAAAAAAGGAATCCTCTATTCGTCTACGTGAATATGTGCTTCATACAATACAACATATAGACGAGGATGTAGTTGATTGGAGTAATGAATATAGCATTGACAGCTTTGTTTCATGTGATAGATTTTCGCCGGAACATCGAGCGTTCTTGGCAAAAATAACAGAGGAAGTGGTGCGCAACATTTCTCATAGGTATTAGTCTATGCTAAACCTATTAAGAAAGGAAATATATAAACATGAATAAGTAAATATTCTAAATCCTTGTATCTTCTAGATCTTTATGTCCTTGTCTGAACTTCCGATTCTATCCTCGTCCAATACTACTCCTCAAGATGGAGAGTATAGGTCACAAACACCCATCTTGCGAAGTAGATATGCAAATTGATGTCGTCCGATAGCTTTGGTAAAAAAATCAGCTAATTGTTCGGTTGTACGAACATGCTTAGTTGAGAGAGTTCTATCTTGCACCGCGTCACGAACAACATGACAATCGACCTGGACATGCTTTGTCTTTTCATGAAAGACTGGCTTAGCTGCAATGTGGAGAGCAGCTTTATTGTCACAATAAAGTGTAATGGGGTCCTTGTGATTAACTCCAAATGCATAAATGAGTTTTTGAAGCCATTGTAATTAAGAATATGTATAGGACATGGCACGATACTCGGCTTCTGTGGAATTGGTAAATTACCAAGCATAACCACATAACCATTCAAAGAACATCGAGTCTGAGGATATCCTGCCCAATCTGAATCACAATAAGCTTTAATATAAAGACATGGCTGAGAGCTGAGCAAAATCCCCTGACCAGGAGTACCTTTGAGGTAACAGACTACACGAAGAGCTGCTTCCCAATGTCTTTGACGTGGTTGTCCAAGAAATTGTGCAAGAAGATGGACAGCGTAGCTAAGACCAGGTTGAGTAATAACAAGGTAACCCAATCGCCCCACTAAGCGACGATATTTCACTGGATCAATGCAAAACTCACCTTCATCTTTGGCAAGGTTGTGGTTTTGTTAGGAGTATCAAACGGCTTAGCACCCAATAAACCACACTCAAAGATTATGTCCAAAGCATATTTTCGTTAGAAAGATAGATCCCTTCCTTATTGTGAGAAACTTCGAGACGAAGAAAATATTTACGACACCGAGATCCTTCATGTGAAAGCATTGACTCATGTATGCTTCAAATTTTGATATCAAAGATGAATCATTACCGCATATAACCAGATCATCTACATAGACGAGGACGTAAAGGCAAGAGCTCCCTCGGATGTACATGAAAGAGAGTAATCCTTTTATTATGAACGAACCCAAATTTCAGTAATGAAGAAGGAGCTTAGTGAACCAGCATCAGGGAGCTTGTTTAAGACCATAAAGTGACGTTTTAAGTCGGCAAACTTTGGATTTATCATCTGTAGAAAAACCTTGAGGAAGATTCATATAAATTTCTTCATCAAGATCACCATGCAAGAAAGCATTGTGAACATCCATTTGATACAACTCCCAATTTCATTTAGCTGCAATTTTCAAGAAAACACGAACTGTAGTCATCTTAACCACTGGTGCAAAAATTTCATCATAATATTTTTCTTCCTCCTGGCGATTTCCAAGAACCACCAAACGAGCTTTGTAACGCTCAAGAGACCGTCTGATTTGAGTTTATCTTGTACACCCATTTGTTGCCAATAACATGTTTACCTTTAGGTAAATCTGTAATATCCCACGTGTGATTTTTCTCAAGTGCCACTACTTCATCTTTCATGGCATGATTCCAATGTTCATCAAGCATTGCTTCTTTAAAGGAAGTTGGTTCAACACCAGCACTTATCGCAGCCAAAAACATCTGTTGAGGAGCAGAGAAATGCGTGACCGAACAAATTAGTGATAGGATAAAGACACTTACTTGTTTCGGGCACGTGCTCAAATTTTACCCTCACTAGATAGCAAGGATCCAATTAGGCGCTTAAACTTTATATTTATAAAGCCTTAAACAAAACCACAAGTGCATGGTTACACCGAGGTATATTTAAGGGTCAATCCCAAGGGACTAATTTTGTACACCAGAGATGCAAGAAACAAACTAATCTATGACAATATTTTGGTCTTCAATCTCCAATCTCATCGCCTCTCTCCATCTCGGACATTTCATTGCCTCAGCAAATGTCTGTGGCACAATTCTTCAGTTATGCTACCAGAAATGCTCTGTGTGACTCAGAAAACCTGTCACAATTCACAAAAATCTCAATTCCATACTCATGACTCTGCTCTTGACTTACAGTGGATAAGTTCATACTGAAAGACCGTGTGGACCTCATAATCACGCAACCTAACAGAGGATTCCTTCTTCCTCATTCCACTCCCAACACTTCAGTTGGTACAGACGATTGGTACATTTTCTGTTTGTGTTACACCAGCTTCTGTCTGTATATAACATCATGTTCTGTTTGTGTCACTGCAGGTTCTGTATGTTGTCGCAGGTTCTGTGTGCGTGTTATACCATGTTCTGTCTATGTAATATCCTGCATCACTTTCTGTGTTACACCAGTATCTATCTGTGTGACATCCTGCATCACTTCACCAATCTTGACAGGAGCTCTATCATCTTCAAGAAACCCTTCTTCATATCTGAATCCAACAACATCGTCCACAAATAACCTTGTCTCTTTGGAGTTGCAAGCATCATCCACATGCTTATATTTGAGCTCCAAATATGGAAATCGTTCCTCAATAAAAGAGACATCACGAGATACAAACATCTCT
>OVBL01001103.1:0-14705 GCA_900406555.1 Pseudoturritis turrita | reverse complement strand
GATGATAATTATTGGAATCGGTGGGCTAACACCTATGAGTTTTTGATAATTTTGAAAAAATAATGAATTTTTTTAGGAGGCTTCTTAGAGTCCCCTTTATCGCGACAAATGTTTGAATCATTTAGTTTCTACTTCGGACACATTTAATCCATTTTGTTTGTAACAATGTCAAAAGATGATAAATTATTGGAATCGGTGGGCTAACACCTATGAGTTTTTGATAATTTTGAAAAAATTATGAATTTTTTTAGGAGGCTTCTTAGAGTCCCCTTTATGCGACAAATGTTTGAATCCATTTAGTTTCTACTTCGGACACATTTAATCCATTTTGTTTGTAACAATGTCAAAAGATGATAAATTATTGGAATCGGTGGGCTAACACCTATGAGTTTTTGATAATTTTGAAAAAATAATGAATTTTTTTAGGAGGCTTCCTTAGAGTCCCCTTTATCGCGACAAATGTTTGAATCCATTTAGTTTCTACTTCGGACACATTTAATCCATTTTGTTTGTAACAATGTCAAAAGATGATAAATTATTGGAATCGGTGGGCTAACACCTATGAGTTTTGATAATTTTGAAAAAATAATGAATTTTTTTAGGAGGCTTCCTTAGAGTCCCCTTTATCGCGACAAATGTTTGAATCCATTTAGTTTCTACTTCGGACACATTTAATCCATTTTGTTTGTAACAATGTCAAAAGATGATAAATTATTGGAATCGGTGGGCTAACACCTATGAGTTTTGATAATTTTGAAAAAATAATGTTTTTTTAGGAGGCTTCCTTAGAGTCCCCTTTATCGCGACAAATGTTTGAATCCATTTAGTTTCTACTTCGGACACATTTAATCCATTTTGTTTGTAACAATGTCAAAAGATGATAAATTATTGGAATCGGTGGGCTAACACCTATGAGTTTTTGATAATTTTGAAAAAATAATGAATTTTTTTAGGAGGCTTCCTTAGAGTCCCCTTTATCGCGACAAATGTTTGAATCCATTTAGTTTCTACTTCGGACACATTTAATCCATTTTGTTTGTAACAATGTCAAAAGATGATAAATTATTGGAATCGGTGGGCTAACACCTATGAGTTTTTGATAATTTTGAAAAAATAATGAATTTTTTAGGAGGCTTCCTTAGAGTCCCCTTTATCGCGACAAATGTTTGAATCCATTTTTTCTACTTCGGACACATTTAATCCATTTTGTTTGTAACAATGTCAAAAGATGATAAATTATTGGAATCGGTGGGCTAACACCTATGAGTTTTGATAATTTTGAAAAAATAATGAATTTTTTTAGGAGGCTTCCTTAGAGTCCCCTTTATCGCGACAAATGTTTGAATCCATTTAGTTTCTACTTCGGACACATTTAATCCATTTTGTTTGTAACAATGTCAAAAGATGATAAATTATTGGAATCGGTGGGCTAACACCTATGAGTTTTGGATAATTTTGAAAAAATATGAATTTTTTTAGGAGGCTTTAGAGTCCCCTTTATCGCGACAAATGTTTGAATCCATTTAGTTTCTACTTCGGACACATTTAATCCATTTTGTTTGTAACAATGTCAAAAGATGATAAATTATTGGAATCGGTGGGCTAACACCTATGAGTTTTGATAATTTTGAAAAAATAATGAATTTTTTTAGGAGGCTTCCTTAGAGTCCCCTTTATGCGACAAATGTTTGAATCCATTTAGTTTCTACTTCGGACACATTTAATCCATTTTGTTTGTAACAATGTCAAAAGATGATAAATTATTGGAATCGGTGGGCTAACACCTATGAGTTTTTGATAATTTTGAAAAAATAATGAATTTTTTTAGGAGGCTTCCTTAGAGTCCCCTTTATCGCGACAAATGTTTGAATCCATTTAGTTTCTACTTCGGACACATTTAATCCATTTTGTTTGTAACAATGTCAAAAGATGATAAATTATTGGAATCGGTGGGCTAACACCTATGAGTTTTGATAATTTTGAAAAAATAATGAATTTTTTAGGAGGCTTCCTTAGAGTCCCCTTTATCGCGACAAATGTTTGAATCCATTTAGTTTCTACTTCGGACACATTTAATCCATTTTGTTTGTAACAATGTCAAAAGATGATAAATTATTGGAATCGGTGGGCTAACACCTATGAGTTTTGATAATTTTGAAAAAATATGAATTTTTTTAGGAGGCTTCCTTAGAGTCCCCTTTATCGCGACAAATGTTTGAATCCATTTAGTTTCTACTTCGGACACATTTAATCCATTTTGTTTGTAACAATGTCAAAAGATGATAAATTATTGGAATCGGTGGGCTAACACCTATGAGTTTTGATAATTTTGAAAAAATAATGAATTTTTTTAGGAGGCTTCCTTAGAGTCCCCTTTATCGCGACAAATGTTTGAATCCATTTAGTTTCTACTTCGGACACATTTAATCCATTTTGTTTGTAACAATGTCAAAAGATGATAAATTATTGGAATCGGTGGGCTAACACCTATGAGTTTTTGATAATTTTGAAAAAATAATGAATTTTTTTAGGAGGCTTCCTTAGAGTCCCCTTTATATCGCGACAAATGTTTGAATCCATTTAGTTTCTACTTCGGACACATTTAATCCATTTGTTTGTAACAATGTCAAAAAATGATAAATTATTGGAATCGGTGGGCTAACACCTATGAGTTTTTGATAATTTTGAAAAAATTAATGAATTTTTTTAGGAGGCTACATTAGAGTCCCCTTTATCGCGACAATGTTTGAATCCATTTAGTTTCTACTTCGGACACATTTAATCCATTTTGTTTGTAACAATGTCAAAAGATGATAAATATTGGAATGGTGGGCTAACACCTATGAGTTTTTGATAATTTTGAAAAAATAATGAATTTTTTTAGGAGGCTTCCTTAGAGTCCCCTTTATCGCGACAAATGTTTGAATCCATTTTAGTTTCTACTTCGGACACATTTAATCCATTTTGTTTGTAACAATGTCAAAAGATGATAAATTATTGAATCTGGTGGCTAACACCTATGAGTTTTTGATAATTTTGAAAAAATAATGAATTTTTTTAGGAGGCTTCCTTAGAGTCCCCTTTATCGCGACAAATGTTTGAATCCATTTAGTTTCTACTTCGGGCACATTTAATCCATTTTGTTTGTAACAATGTCAAAAGATGATAAAGTTATTGGAATCGGTGGCTAACACCTATGAGTTTTTGATAATTTTGAAAAAATAATGAATTTTTTTAGGAGGCTTCCTTAGAGTCCCCTTTATCGCGACAAATGTTTGAATCCATTTAGTTTTCTACTTCGGACACATTTAATCCATTTTGTTGTAACAATGTCAAAGAATGATAAATTATTGGAATCGGTGGGCTAACACCTATGAGTTTTTGATAATTTTGAAAAAATAATGAATTTTTTAGGAGGCTTCCTTAGAGTCCCCTTTATCGCGACAAATGTTTGAATCCATTTAGTTTCTACTTCGGACACATTTAATCCATTTTGTTTGTAACAATGTCAAAAGATGATAAATTATTGGAATCGGTGGGCTAACACCTATGAGTTTTTGATAATTTTGAAAAAATAATGAATTTTTTTAGGAGGCTTCCTTAGAGTCCCCTTTATCGCGACAAATGTTTGAATCCATTTATTTTCTACTTCGGACACATTTAATCCATTTTGTTTGTAACAATGTCAAAAGATGATAATTATTGGAATTGGTGGGCTAACACCTATGAGTTTTTGATAATTTTGAAAAAAATAATGAATTTTTTTAGGAGGCTTCCTTAGAGTCCCCTTTATCGCGACAAATGTTTGAATCCATTAGTTTCTACTTCGGACACATTTAATCCATTTTGTTTGTAACAATGTCAAAAGATGATAAATTATTGGAATCGGTGGGCTAACACCTATGAGTTTTTGATAATTTTGAAAAAATAATGAATTTTTTTAGGAGGCTTCCTTAGAGTCCCCTTTATCGCGACAAATGTTTGAATCCATTTAGTTTCTACTTCGGACACATTTAATCCATTTTGTTTGTAACAATGTCAAAAGATGATAATTATTGGAATCGGTGGGCTAACACCTATGAGTTTTTGATAATTTTGAAAAAATAATGAATTTTTTTAGGAGGCTTCCTTAGAGTCCCCTTTATCGCGACAAATGTTTGAATCCATTTAGTTTCTACTTCGGACACATTTAATCCATTTTGTTTGTAACAATGTCAAAAGATGATAAATTATTGGAATCGGTGGGCTAAACACCTATGAGTTTTTGATAATTTTGAAAAAATAATGAATTTTTTTAGGAGGCTTCCTTAGAGTCCCCTTTATCGCGACAAATGTTTGAATCCATTTAGTTTCTACTTCGGACACATTTAATCCATTTTGTTTGTAACAATGTCAAAAGATGATAAATTATTGGAATTGGTGGGCTAACACCTATGAGTTTTTGATAATTTTGAAAAAATAATGAATTTTTTTAGGAGGCTTCCTTAGAGTCCCCTTTATCGCGACAAATGTTTGAATCCATTTAGTTTCTACTTCGGACACATTTAATCCATTTTGTTTGTAACAATGTCAAAAAATGATAAATTATTGGAATCGGTGGGCTAACACCTATGAGTTTTTGATAATTTTGAAAAAATAATGAATTTTTTTAGGAGGCTTCTTAGAGTCCCCTTTATTCGCGAAAAATGTTTGAATCCATTTAGTTTCTACTTCGGACACATTTAATCCATTTTGTTTGTAACAATGTCAAAAGATGATAAATTATTGGAATTGGTGGGCTAACACCTATGAGTTTTTGGATATTTTGAAAAATAATGATTTTTTTAGGAGGCTTCCTTAGAGTCCCTTTATCGCGACAAATGTTTGAATCCATTTAGTTTCTACTTCGGACACATTTAATCCATTTTGTTTGTAACAATGTCAAAAGATGATAAATTATTGGAATCGGTGGGCTAACACCTATGAGTTTTTGATAATTTTGAAAAATAATGAATTTTTTTAGGAGGCTTCCTTAGAGTCCCCTTTATCGCGACAAATGTTTGAATCCATTTAGTTTCTACTTCGGACACATTTAATCCATTTTGTTTGTAACAATGTCAAAAGATGATAAATTATTGGAATCGGTGGGCTAACACCTATGAGTTTTTGATAATTTTGAAAAAATAATGAATTTTTTTAGGAGGCTTCCTTAGAGTCCCCTTTATCGCGACAAATGTTTGAATCCATTTAGTTTCTACTTCGGACACATTTAATCCATTTTGTTTGTAACAATGTCAAAAGATGATAAATTATTGGAATCGGTGGGCTAACACCTATGAGTTTTGATAATTTTGAAAAAATAATGAATTTTTTTAGGAGGCTTCCTTAGAGTCCCCTTTATCGCGACAAATGTTTGAATCCATTTAGTTTCTACTTCGGACACATTTAATCCATTTTGTTTGTAACAATGTCAAAAGATGATAAATTATTGGAATCGGTGGGCTAACACCTATGAGTTTTTGATAATTTTGAAAAAATAATGAATTTTTTTAGGAGGCTTCCTTAGAGTCCCCTTTATCGCGACAAATGTTTGAATCCATTTAGTTTCTACTTCGGCACATTTAATCCATTTGTTTGTAACAATGTCAAAAGATGATAAATTATTGGAATTGTGGGCTACCTATGAGTTTTTGATAATTTTGAAAAATAATGAATTTTTTAGGAGGCTTCCTTAGTCCCCTTTATCGCGACAAATGTTTGAATCCATTTTTTCTACTTCGGACACATTTAATCCATTTTGTTTGTAACAATGTCAAAAGATGATAAATTATTGGAATGGTGGGCTAACACCTATGAGTTTTGATAATTTTGAAAAAATAATGAATTTTTTTAGGAGGCTTCCTTAGAGTCCCCTTTATCGCGACAAATGTTTGAATCCATTTAGTTTCTACTTCGGACACATTTAATCCATTTTGTTTGTAACAATGTCAAAAGATGATAAATTATTGGAATCGGTGGGCTAACACCTATGAGTTTTTGATAATTTTGAAAAAATAATGAATTTTTTAGGAGGCTTCCTTAGAGTCCCCTTTATCGCGACAAATGTTTGAATCCATTTAGTTTCTACTTCGGACACATTTAATCCATTTTGTTTGTAACAATGTCAAAAGATGATAAATTATTGGAATCGGTGGGCTAACACCTATGAGTTTTTGATAATTTTGAAAAAATAATGAATTTTTTTAGGAGGCTTCCTTAGAGTCCCCTTTATCGCGACAAATGTTTGAATCCATTTAGTTTCTACTTCGGACACATTTAATCCATTTTGTTTGTAACAATGTCAAAAGATGATAAATTATTGGAATGGTGGGCTAACACCTATGAGTTTTGATAATTTTGAAAAAATAATGAATTTTTTTAGGAGGCTTCCTTAGAGTCCCCTTTATCGCGACAAATGTTTGAATCCATTTAGTTTCTACTTCGGACACATTTAATCCATTTTGTTTGTAACAATGTCAAAAGATGATAAATTATTGGAATCGGTGGGCTAACACCTATGAGTTTTGATAATTTTGAAAAAATAATGAATTTTTTTAGGAGGCTTCCTTAGAGTCCCCTTTATCGCGACAAATGTTTGAATCCATTTAGTTTCTACTTCGGACACATTTAATCCATTTTGTTTGTAACAATGTCAAAAGATGATAAATTATTGGAATCGGTGGGCTAACACCTATGAGTTTTTGATAATTTTGAAAAAATAATGAATTTTTTTAGGAGGCTTCCTTAGAGTCCCCTTTATCGCGACAAATGTTTGAATCCATTTAGTTTCTACTTCGGACACATTTAATCCATTTTGTTTGTAACAATGTCAAAAGATGATAAATTATTGGAATCGGTGGGCTAACACCTATGAGTTTTTGATAATTTTGAAAAAATAATGAATTTTTTTAGGAGGCTTCCTTAGAGTCCCCTTTATCGCGACAAATGTTTGAATCCATTTAGTTTCTACTTCGGACACATTTAATCCATTTTGTTTGTAACAATGTCAAAAGATGATAAATTATTGGAATCGGTGGGCTAACACCTATGAGTTTTGATAATTTTGAAAAAATAATGAATTTTTTAGGAGGCTTCCTTAGAGTCCCCTTTATCGCGACAAATGTTTGAATCCATTTAGTTTCTACTTCGGACACATTTAATCCATTTTGTTTGTAACAATGTCAAAAGATGATAAATTATTGGAATCGGTGGGCTAACACCTATGAGTTTTGATAATTTTGAAAAAATAATGAATTTTTTTAGGAGGCTTCCTTAGAGTCCCCTTTATCGCGACAAATGTTTGAATCCATTTAGTTTCTACTTCGGACACATTTAATCCATTTTGTTTGTAACAATGTCAAAAGATGATAAATTATTGGAATCGGTGGGCTAACACCTATGAGTTTTGATAATTTTGAAAAAATAATGAATTTTTTTAGGAGGCTTCCTTAGAGTCCCCTTTATCGCGACAAATGTTTGAATCCATTTAGTTTCTACTTCGGACACATTTAATCCATTTTGTTTGTAACAATGTCAAAAGATGATAAATTATTGGAATCGGTGGGCTAACACCTATGAGTTTTGATAATTTTAAAAAATAATGAATTTTTTTAGGAGGCTTCCTTAGAGTCCCCTTTATCGCGACAAATGTTTGAATCCATTTTTTCTACTTCGGACACATTTAATCCATTTTGTTTGTAACAATGTCAAAAGATGATAAATTATTGGAATCGGTGGGCTAACACCTATGAGTTTTTGATAATTTTGAAAAAATAATGAATTTTTTTAGGAGGCTTCCTTAGAGTCCCCTTTATCGCGACAAATGTTTGAATCCATTTAGTTTCTACTTCGGACACATTTAATCCATTTTGTTTGTAACAATGTCAAAAGATGATAAATTATTGGAATCGGTGGGCTAACACCTATGAGTTTTTGATAATTTTGAAAAAATAATGAATTTTTTTAGGAGGCTTCCTTAGAGTCCCCTTTATCGCGACAAATGTTTGAATCCATTTAGTTTCTACTTCGGACACATTTAATCCATTTTGTTTGTAACAATGTCAAAAGATGATAAATTATTGGAATCGGTGGGCTAACACCTATGAGTTTTGGATAATTTTGAAAAAATAATGAATTTTTTTAGGAGGCTTCCTTAGAGTCCCCTTTATCGCGACAAATGTTTGAATCCATTTAGTTTCTACTTCGGACACATTTAATCCATTTTTTTGTAACAATGTCAAAAGATGATAAATTATTGGAATCGGTGGGCTAACACCTATGAGTTTTGATAATTTTGAAAAAATAATGAATTTTTTAGGCTTCCTTAGAGTCCCCTTTATCGCGACAAATGTTTGAATCCAGTTTCTACTTCGGACACATTTAATCCATTTTGTTTGTAACAATGTCAAAAGATGATAAATTATTGGAATCGGTGGGCTAACACCTATGAGTTTTTGATAATTTTAAAAAATAATGAATTTTTTTAGGAGGCTTCCTTAGAGTCCCCTTTATCGCGACAAATGTTTGAATCCATTTAGTTTCTACTTCGGACACATTTAATCCATTTTTTTGTAACAATGTCAAAAGATGATAAATTATTGGAATGGTGGGCTTTGAGGATAATTTTGAAAATAATGAATTTTTTAGGAGGCTTCCTTAGAGTCCCCTTTATCGCGACAAATGTTTGAATCCATTTAGTTTCTACTTCGGACACATTTAATCCATTTTGTTTGTAACAATGTCAAAAGATGATAAATTATTGGAATCGGTGGGCTAACACCTATGAGTTTTGATAATTTTGAAAAAATATGAATTTTTTTAGGAGGCTTCCTTAGAGTCCCCTTTATCGCGACAAATGTTTGAATCCATTTAGTTTCTACTTCGGACACATTTAATCCATTTTGTTTGTAACAATGTCAAAAGATGATAAATTATTGGAATCGGTGGGCTAACACCTATGAGTTTTGATAATTTTGAAAAAATAATGAATTTTTTTAGGAGGCTTCCTTAGAGTCCCCTTTATCGCGACAAATGTTTGAATCCATTTAGTTTCTACTTCGGACACATTTAATCCATTTTGTTTGTAACAATGTCAAAAGATGATAAATTATTGGAATCGGTGGGCTAACACCTATGAGTTTTGATAATTTTGAAAAAATAATGAATTTTTTTAGGAGGCTTCCTTAGAGTCCCCTTTATCGCGACAAATGTTTGAATCCATTTAGTTTCTACTTCGGACACATTTAATCCATTTTGTTTGTAACAATGTCAAAAGATGATAAATTATTGGAATCGGTGGGCTAACACCTATGAGTTTTGATAATTTTAAAAAATAATGAATTTTTTTAGGAGGCTTCCTTAGAGTCCCCTTTATCGCGACAAATGTTTGAATCCATTTAGTTTCTACTTCGGACACATTTAATCCATTTTTTTGTAACAATGTCAAAAGATGATAAATTATTGGAATCGGTGGGCTAACACCTATGAGTTTTGATAATTTTGAAAAAATTGAATTTTTTTAGGAGGCTTCCTTAGAGTCCCCTTTATCGCGACAAATGTTTGAATCCATTTAGTTTCTACTTCGGACACATTTAATCCATTTTGTTTGTAACAATGTCAAAAGATGATAAATTATTGGAATCGGTGGGCTAACACCTATGAGTTTTGATAATTTTGAAAAAATAATGAATTTTTTAGGAGGCTTCCTTAGAGTCCCCTTTATCACGACAAATGTTTGAATCCATTTAGTTTCTACTTCGGACACATTTAATCCATTTTGTTTGTAACAATGTCAAAAGATGATAAATTATTGGAATCGGTGGGCTAACACCTATGAGTTTTGATAATTTTGAAAAAATAATGAATTTTTTTAGGAGGCTTCCTTAGAGTCCCCTTTATCGCGACAAATGTTTGAATCCATTTAGTTTCTACTTCGGACACATTTAATCCATTTTGTTTGTAACAATGTCAAAAGATGATAAATTATTGGAATCGTGGGCTAACACCTATGAGTTTTGATAATTTTGAAAAAATAATGAATTTTTTTAGGAGGCTTCCTTAGAGTCCCCTTTATCGCGACAAATGTTTGAATCCATTTAGTTTCTACTTCGGACACATTTAATCCATTTTTTTGTAACAATGTCAAAAGATGATAAATTATTGGAATCGGTGGGCTAACACCTATGAGTTTTGGATAATTTTGAAAAAATATGAATTTTTTTAGGAGGCTTCCTTAGAGTCCCCTTTATCGCGACAAATGTTTGAATCCATTTAGTTTCTACTTCGGACACATTTAATCCATTTTGTTTGTAACAATGTCAAAAGATGAAATTATTGGAATCGGTGGGCTAACACCTATGAGTTTTTGATAATTTTGAAAAAATAATGAATTTTTTTAGGAGGCTTCCTTAGAGTCCCCTTTATCGCGACAAATGTTTGAATCCATTTAGTTTCTACTTCGGACACATTTAATCCATTTTTTTGTAACAATGTCAAAAGATGATAAATTATTGGAATCGGTGGGCTAACACCTATGAGTTTTTGATAATTTTGAAAAAATAATGAATTTTTTTAGGAGGCTTCCTTAGAGTCCCCTTTATCGCGACAAATGTTTGAATCCATTTAGTTTCTACTTCGGACACATTTAATCCATTTTTTTGTAACAATGTCAAAAGATGATAAATTATTGGAATCGGTGGGCTAACACCTATGAGTTTTTGATAATTTTGAAAAAATAATGAATTTTTTTAGGAGGCTTCCTTAGAGTCCCCTTTATCGCGACAAATGTTTGAATCCATTTAGTTTCTACTTCGGACACATTTAATCCATTTTGTTTGTAACAATGTCAAAAGATGATAAATTATTGGAATCGGTGGGCTAACACCTATGATTTTGATAATTTTGAAAAAATAATGAATTTTTTTAGGAGGCTTCCTTAGAGTCCCCTTTATCGCGACAAATGTTTGAATCCATTTAGTTTCTACTTCGGACACATTTAATCCATTTTGTTTGTAACAATGTCAAAAGATGATAAATTATTGGAATCGGTGGGCTAACACCTATGAGTTTTGATAATTTTGAAAAAATAATGAATTTTTTTAGGAGGCTTCCTTAGAGTCCCCTTTATCGCGACAAATGTTTGAATCCATTTAGTTTCTACTTCGGACACATTTAATCCATTTTGTTTGTAACAATGTCAAAAGATGATAAATTATTGGAATCGGTGGGCTAACACCTATGAGTTTTTGATAATTTTGAAAAAATAATGAATTTTTTTAGGAGGCTTCCTTAGAGTCCCCTTTATCGCGACAAATGTTTGAATCCATTTAGTTTCTACTTCGGACACATTTAATCCATTTTGTTTGTAACAATGTCAAAAGATGATAAATTATTGGAATCGGTGGGCTATGAGTTTTTGATAATTTTGAAAAATAATGAATTTTTTTAGGAGGCTTCCTTAGAGTCCCCTTTATCGCGACAAATGTTTGAATCCATTTAGTTTCTACTTCGGACACATTTAATCCATTTTTTTGTAACAATGTCAAAAGATGATAAATTATTGGAATCGGTGGGCTAACACCTATGAGTTTTGATAATTTTGAAAAAATAATGAATTTTTTTAGGAGGCTTCCTTAGAGTCCCCTTTATCGCGACAAATGTTTGAATCCATTTATTTCTTCTTCGGTCACATTTTTAATCCATTTTGTTGTAACAATGTCAAAAGATGATAAATTATTGGAATCGGTGGGCTAACACCTATGAGTTTTGATAATTTTGAAAAATAATGAATTTTTTAGGAGGCTTCCTTAGAGTCCCTTTATCGCGAAAATATTTGAATCCATTTAGTTTCTACTTCGGACACATTTAATCCATTTTGTTTGTAACAATGTCAAAAGATGATAAATTATTGGAATCGGTGGGCTAACACCTATGAGTTTTGATAATTTTGAAAAAATAATGAATTTTTTTAGGAGGCTTCCTTAGAGTCCCTTTATCGCGACAAATGTTTGAATCCATTTAGTTTCTACTTCGGACACATTTAATCCATTTTGTTTGTAACAATGTCAAAAGATGATAAATTATTGGAATCGGTGGGCTAACACCTATGAGTTTTGATAATTTTGAAAAAATAATGAATTTTTTTAGGAGGCTTCCTTAGAGTCCCTTTATCGCGACAAATGTTTGAATCCATTTAGTTTCTACTTCGGACACATTTAATCCATTTTTTGTAACAATGTCAAAAGATGATAAATTATTGGAATCGGTGGGCTATGAGTTTTGATAATTTTGAAAAAATTATGAATTTTTTTAGGAGGCTTCCTTAGAGTCCCCTTTATCACGACAAATGTTTGAATCCATTTAGTTTCTACTTCGGACACATTTAATCCATTTTTTTGTAACAATGTCAAAAGATGATAAATTATTGGAATCGGTGGGCTAACACCTATGAGTTTTTGATAATTTTGAAAAAATTATGAATTTTTTTAGGAGGCTTCCTTAGAGTCCCCTTTATCGCGACAAATGTTTGAATCCATTTAGTTTCTACTTCGGACACATTTAATCCATTTTGTTTGTAACAATGTCAAAAGATGATAAATTATTGGAATCGGTGGGCTAACACCTATGAGTTTTGATAATTTTGAAAAAATAATGAATTTTTTAGGAGGCTTCCTTAGAGTCCCTTTATCGCGACAAATGTTTGAATCCATTTAGTTTCTACTTCGGACACATTTAATCCATTTTGTTTGTAACAATGTCAAAAGATGATAAATTATTGGAATCGGTGGGCTAACACCTATGAGTTTTGATAATTTTGAAAAATAATGAATTTTTTTAGGAGGCTTCCTTAGAGTCCCCTTTATCGCGACAAATGTTTGAATCCATTTAGTTTCTACTTCGGACACATTTAATCCATTTTTTTGTAACAATGTCAAAAGATGATAAATTATTGGAATCGGTGGGCTAACACCTATGAGTTTTGATAATTTTGAAAAAATATGAATTTTTTTAGGAGGCTTCCTTAGAGTCCCCTTTATCGCGACAAATGTTTGAATCCATTTAGTTTCTACTTCGGACACATTTAATCCATTTTGTTTGTAACAATGTCAAAAGATGATAAATTATTGGAATCGGTGGGCTAACACCTATGAGTTTTGATAATTTTGAAAAAATAATGAATTTTTTTAGGAGGCTTCCTTAGAGTCCCCTTTATCGCGACAAATGTTTGAATCCATTTAGTTTCTACTTCGGACACATTTAATCCATTTTGTTTGTAACAATGTCAAAAGATGATAAATTATTGGAATCGGTGGGCTAACACCTATGAGTTTTGATAATTTTGAAAAAATAATGAATTTTTTTAGGAGGCTTCCTTAGAGTCCCCTTTATCGCGACAAATGTTTGAATCCATTTAGTTTCTACTTCGGACACATTTAATCCATTTTGTTTGTAACAATGTCAAAAGATGATAAATTATTGGAATCGGTGGGCTAACACCTATGATTTTGATAATTTTAAAAAATAATGAATTTTTTTAGGAGGCTTCCTTAGAGTCCCCTTTATCGCGACAAATGTTTGAATCCATTTAGTTTCTACTTCGGACACATTTAATCCATTTTTTTGTAACAATGTCAAAAGATGATAAATTATTGGAATCGGTGGGCTAACACCTATGAGTTTTGATAATTTTGAAAAAATTAATGAATTTTTTTAGGAGGCTTCCTTAGAGTCCCCTTTATCGCGACAAATGTTTGAATCCATTTAGTTTCTACTTCGGACACATTTAATCCATTTTGTTTGTAACAATGTCAAAAGATGATAAATTATTGGAATCGGTGGGCTAACACCTATGAGTTTTGATAATTTTGAAAAAATAATGAATTTTTTAGGAGGCTTCCTTAGAGTCCCCTTTATCGCGACAAATGTTTGAATCCATTTAGTTTCTACTTCGGACACATTTAATCCATTTTGTTTGTAACAATGTCAAAAGATGATAAATTATTGGAATCGGTGGGCTAACACCTATGAGTTTTGATAATTTTGAAAAAATAATGAATTTTTTTAGGAGGCTTCCTTAGAGTCCCCTTTATCGCGACAAATGTTTGAATCCATTTAGTTTCTACTTCGGACACATTTAATCCATTTTGTTTGTAACAATGTCAAAAGATGATAAATTATTGGAATCGGTGGGCTAACACCTATGAGTTTTGGATAATTTTGAAAAAATAATGAATTTTTTTAGGAGGCTTCCTTAGAGTCCCCTTTATCGCGACAAATGTTTGAATCCATTTAGTTTCTACTTCGGACACATTTAATCCATTTTGTTTGTAACAATGTCAAAAGATGATAAATTATTGGAATCGGTGGGCTAACACCTATGAGTTTTGGATAATTTTAAAATAATGAATTTTTTTAGGAGGCTTCCTTAGAGTCCCCTTTATCGCGACAAATGTTTGAATCCATTTAGTTTCTACTTCGGACACATTTAATCCATTTTTTTGTAACAATGTCAAAAGATGATAAATTATTGGAATCGGTGGGCTAACACCTATGAGTTTTGGATAATTTTGAAAAAATTATGAATTTTTTTAGGAGGCTTCCTTAGAGTCCCCTTTATCGACAAATGTTTGAATCCATTTAGTTTCTACTTCGGACACATTTAATCCATTTTGTTTGTAACAATGTCAAAA
>OVBL01001102.1:0-33823 GCA_900406555.1 Pseudoturritis turrita | reverse complement strand
AGCAATCCACTCTGGGTTCTCGTCGTATGGTGGGGTGTTGAGAAATCGAGGGCCGTTGGGTTGAGACGTCGAAGAGGGCGCCTCATTAGGTCAACTCCTGAGCCTCTACCACGGGCTTGGCTCGCTGTTGCAAGGACGTCGAGTTTATCAGTCACCGTCGTGTTTAGCTTATCCTAATCCTCCGCCTTCTTGAGCAGCGTCTCCAGCATCGTCTTGATCTGTGATAGGGCCTCTGGGCTCGTCTCCACGACTGCAGGCGTTGGTGTATCTATTGCTCCAGATCCATCGATCCCCCTGTCCTGCGGGTCGTCGGTTCGTCCGTCGCTAGTCATCTTCTTCGAATCGTTCGTGCGGTGGTTCCTTGGAGTAAGAAAGTTTCAAAACCCCCCTCCTTCTAGCGCCAAATTGTGGGAGTCGAAATCAACACAATTAGAATTTGTCGGAGGTTTGTTAAGGGGGATGAAATTTCTGCGGATGAACCACGAACGGAGAGATCCAAAGATGGTTTTTATTAAGCTGTGTCGAAAAGCTTTCGTACAAGAGTTTGAGAGCAAAAAAGTCTAGGGTTTTTTGCTAAGTAAATTGCGGATCCCTTTTTTAAAGGATGTACATAGATATATATACTAGTTTAAGTCGGCCAGGTCAATCCTAAAGGGATAAGGAAAACTTCCTAATCCTTTGGGATTTCCTTTTTAGCGAAGTCGGCTTGACTTCGTGGGCCTCTGTATCGTTGTAGGCCGAAGATGGGCTTGTTGTCTTCGTATAGAAATGACTTCGGTCGCGTCGTCTTCTGGCTTTGCGTAGACTTGACTTCCACCAGACAGCTCCGTATGGGAATGACTTCGGCCAGGATTGTCTTCGGCAGCTTTGACTTCGGCCAGACAGTTTCGTATGGAAACGACTTCGGCCAGACAGCTTCGTATAGAATTGACTTCGGCCAGGCAGTTTCGTATAGATTTGACTTCGGCCAAACTATCTTCGTATCGAAACGACTTCGGCCGAAAAGATCTCGTATAGTGCCTAAGTGGATTCGTATCACGATCGAAGTGAGCTCGTTGGCCGAAGTGAAGCTTGTTGGCCGAAGTGCTTTTGGCCGAAGTGAAGCTTGTTGGCCGAAGTGCTTTTGGCCGAAGTGAAGCTTGTTGGCCGAAGTGCTTTTGGCCAAAGCCGTTGGCCGAAGTGGCTCATTGCCGAAGTGGCTTCGTTGCCGAAGTCAACCTGTTGGCCGAAGTGAAGCTTGTTGGCCGAAGTGCTTTTGGCCGAAGTGAAGCTTGTTGGCCGAAGTGCTTTTGGCCGAAGTGAAGCTTGTTGGCCGAAGTGCTTTTGGCCGAAGCCGTTGGCCGAAGTGGCTCATTGCCGAAGTGGCTTCGTTGCCGAAGTCAACCTGTTGGCCGAAGTGAAGCTTGTTGGCCGAAATGCTTTTGGCCGAAGTGAAGCTTGTTGGCCGAAGTGCTTTTGGCCGAAGTGAAGCTTGTTGGCCGAAGTGCTTTTGGCCGAAGCCGTTGGCCGAAGTGGCTCATTGCCGAAGTGGCTTCGTTGCCGAAGTCAACCTGTTGGCCGAAGTGAAGCTTGTTGGCCGAAGTGCTTTTGGCCGAAGCGAAGCTCATTGCCGAAGTGGCTTCGTTGCCGAAGTCAACCTGTTGGCCGAAGTCCCCCTTTCGTGCCGAAGTGAGTTAGCCGAAGTGGAGCCTCCATGCCGATGTGGGCTGTGCCGAAGCCGTTTGCCGAAGTGGGCACTTGCCGATGTGGCCTTGCCGAAGCCAGGCTTGCCGAAGTGGCCTAGCTCGCCGAAACCACGCTTGTCGATGTGGCCTTGCCAAAGCTAGGCTTGCCGATGTGGCCTTGCCGAAGCCAGGCTTGCTGATGTGGCCTAGCTTGCCGAAGCCATGCTTGCCGATGTGGCCTTGCCGGAGCCAGGCTTGCCGATGTGGCCTAGCTTGCCGAAGCCACGCTTGCCGAAGCCACGCTTGCCGAAGTGGCCTGGCTTGCCGAAGCCATGCTTGCCGAAGCCATTTGCCGATATGGGCTTTCGCCGATGTGGCTCATCGCCGAAGCCGTTTTGCCGAAGTGAAGATCCTTCGGTGCCGAAGTCGCTTGCCGAAGCCGTTTGCCGAAGTGAAGCTCCTTCCGTGCCGAAGTCTCCTTTGCCGAAGTGACTAGGCTTGCCGATGTGGCCTTGGCCCAAGGCTGGCCTAAGTGAAGACAAAGCTTTTGCCGATATGAGCCAAAGCTTGCCTAAGTGGAGACAAAGCTTGCCTAAGTGAAGACAAAGCTTGCCTAAGCGGAGACAAGGTTTGCCTAAGTCTCTCCTTCCTTTGCCGAAGTCTCCCTGCCGAAGTGAGCCAAAGCTTGCCTAAGTGAAGACAAGCTTGCCTAAGTGGAGACAAAGCTTGCCTAAGTGGAGACAAAGCTTTGCCTAAGTGAAGACAAGGCTTGCCTAAGTGAAGACAAGGCTTGCCCAAGCGGAGACAAGGCTTGCCTAAGTCTCTCCTTTCTTTGCCGAAGTCTCCCTGCTGAAGTGAGCTAGGCCTGCCGAAGTTTCCCTTGCCGAAGTGAGCTAGGCTTGCCGAAGTCCCCGTGCCGAAGTGACTAGGCTTGCCGATGTGACCATGGCTGTGCCGAAGTGGAGCAAAGCTTGCCGAAGCCATGCTTGCCGATGTGGCCTTGCCGAAGCCAGGCTTGCCGATGTGGCCTAGCTTGCCGAAGCCATGCTTGCCGAAGCCACGCTTGCCGAAGCCACGCTTGCCGAAGTGGCCTGGCTTGCCGAAGCCATGCTTGCCGAAGCCATTTGCCGATATGGGCTTTCGCCGATGTGGCTCATCGCCAAAGCCGTTTTGCCGAAGTGAAGCTCCTTCGGTGCCGAAGTCGCTTGCCGAAGCCGTTTGCCGAAGTGAAGCTCCTTCCGTGCCGAAGTCTCCTTTGCCGAAGTGACTAGGCTTGCCGATGTGGCCTTGGCCCAAGGCTGGCCTAAGTGAAGACAAAGCTTTTGCCGATATGAGCCAAAGCTTGCCTAAGTGGAGACAAAGCTTGCCTAAGTGAAGACAAGGCTTGCCTAAGCGGAGACAAGGTTTGCCTAAGTCTCTCCTTCCTTTGCCGAAGTCTCCCTGCCGAAGTGAGCCAAAGCTTGCCGAAGTCTACCTTGCCGAAGTGAGCTAGGCTTGCCGAAGTCCCCGTGCCGAAGTGACTAGGCTTGCCGATGTGACCATGGCTGTGCCGAAGTGGAGCAAAGCTCTGCCGATATGAGCCAAAGCTTGCCTAAGTGGAGACAAGGCCTGCCTAAGCGGAGACAAGGCTTGCCTGAGTCTCCCAGCCGAAGTGAAGCTTCCTTGGCCGGAAATGGAGCTGCTTTAGCCAGAATGGCCTCTCTTGTGCTTAAGTGGACTCGTACAGAAATGACTTAGGCACAATTTCGGCCTTGTCCGATTCTTCGTATCTTCATACTTAACCATTTTCCCATTGATCACAGCTGGGCGGGTTTTGACCCCAACAATATTCGATGTCATATTCGCTCAGCTCGATTGCCCACTTTGCCAATCTCCCAGACTGGCTAGGACTATGCAAGACGGATCGCAGTGGGAAGGTAGTCAAAACCACAATCGAATGTGACTGGAAGTATGGTCTCAGTTTTCGAGCGGACATTACCACAGACAATGCCAGCTTCTCCATCTGTGGATACCGTGTTTCAGCGTCGGTGAGAGTTTTACTAACATAGAAAATCGGCTTCTGCTTGCTGCGCTCTTCCCTGATGAGTACACCACTTACCGCCCTGGCTAAAACGGCCGTGTATAGAAACAGTGGCTCGCCTTCCACCGGTTTCGTCAGTACTGGAGGGCTGGCTAGGTACTCTTTCAAGTGCTGAAATGCCTGTTCGCATTTTTCTGTCCATTCAAACTTCTTGTTCCCACGTAGCGTATCGTAGAAAGGCAAACATTTATCAGTTGACCGAGAGATGAAACGATTCAGCGTGGCAACCCATCCAGTTAGCCTCTGGACTTCGCGTTTTGTCTTCGGCGACACCATCTGTATGAGCGCATCAATCTGCTTCGGATTGGCTTCAATTCCACGGTGGGTGACCAGATATCCAAGGAATTCTCTAGACGTGACCGCGAATCTGCACTTGGTTGGGTTCAGCTTCATGTTATGCAGATTCAGTTGCTTGAAACATTCTTCTAGGTGAGCTACGTGATCCTCCTCCTCTAAAGACTTCACCAGCATGTCGTCTATGTAAACTTCCATTGTCTTCCCCAGTTGGCCAATGAACATTCGGTTTACTAATCGCTGGTAGGTGGCTCCAGCATTTTTTAGACCGAACAGCATGACTTTGTAGTAGTATATCCCGTGGTCTGTGATGAACGCCGTCTTCTCTTGATCATCTGGGTTCATTAGGATTTGGTTGTATCCGGAGAAGGCGTCCATAAATGAAAGGAGTTTGTTGCCTGCTGTCGCTTCCACCAATCGATCAATATGTGGCAGTGGAAAACTGTCTTTGGGGCAGGCTTTGTTCAAGTCGGTGAAGTCCACGCATACACGCCATTTCCCATTTTTCTTCTTAACCACCACAGGGTTGGCGAGCCAGTCTGGATACTTTGCTTCGACTATTGATCCCACATGTAGTAATCGTTCCACCTCGTCATTCACTGCTTGTGCTCTGTCCGGACCAGTTTTCGCCTTTTATGTTTGACGGGTTTAAAGGTTGGGTCCACGTGCAGCTCGTGGCATGTTACGTTGATGCTGATGCCGGGCATATCTTCAGCTTCCCATGCGAAGGTGTGTAGGTTCTTTTTAAGGAAAGAAATCAGCTCTCCCCTTATTGGATCTTTCAGCTCGGCCCCTATTTCGACACAGCATTCTGGGTGATCGCCATCTATGTTCACCGAGACGACGGGGTCGCAAGTTGGTTTGCCTTCCCTCTCGCGATCCTCCGTGATCTATAATTGCTATAAGAGTTTTGCCAACTCCTTCTCGGGTTCCCTGTCAGTCTTCATCTTCTTTCTCCTGGTGGTGGTTTCTGTGACGGGGTTCCTAAGCTTGTGTTAGGCTAGGAAACAAATGCGGGATTCCTTTTGGTTCCCCCAAATTGTTTTGATTCCCCCAGGGGTCGGAAATTTGATGCAGAGGTGATAGGTCGATGGTACAGCTCGCATCGAGTTTATCCAGGGTGTGCCCATGATCACATTGTAGATCGCAGGATGATCTGCAACCGAAAACTCCATAATCTTGGTTACCTGTTCAGCTTGGACAGGGAGTTTTATTGTTCCAAGGGTCATGGTCGTCTCTCCCGAGAATCCAGTTAAAGGCTTCGGCGCGGCTGTGATTTTGTCCAGGTCTATGTTCATCCTTCTGAGAGTCTCTCGGAAGATCACATCTACGGAGCTTCCTGTGTCTATCAGAACTCGGGCGACATCGCAATCATCAACGATCAATTCTATCACGAGGGGGTCATTATGTGGTCGGTCGATGCCTGTGGTTTCCCTTTCTTCGAACGAGATAACATCGTTGGGAAGTTTGGAGGGTGCTGACCAGTTTACACTCGCATCGGCTTGCCGCTGGAAAGCTTTGATTGAAGACACCGTGTCCGAATAGTATTGTGATCCACCCATTATCATATTTATTCTTCGTCGAGAACCTGATTGCGTTGCCTCATCATCTCGTCTTCCTCGCTTGGGTGTATCATCATTTTGACTTATCTGGTTCGGCTGATCTTTTTCGCCTTCTTGCTCGAAGTCCTTTAAGCTGACTGCGCTACCGAGTTCTCTGGCTACCAGCTTTGCCGCAAGCTTCATTCCCAAGGTTTGGCAATTGGCAGTTGAATGACCGTGCATGTGATGAAATTCGCAGTAAGCTTTTTCGTCGTACGAACTTTGACTCCGTGTCCAGGTGTTCCAGGATGTTTTGCCTCGGCTCGTTCCCACCTGGTAGTTGTGGGCTCCTCCAAAATTAGGTTTCTCGTGATGTACATACCCGTTTCCTTGAATACTCTTCTTATGAGGAGGTTGGCTTGGCATTTGGAAAGAACGGTTCATCGCTTTGGCGGCTCCATACTTCTGAGACAAAACCTTCATCTCTTCTTCGTTGACTATGAAATCTGAGGCTCGGTGCAGTGCGTCCTGGATTGATAGTGGTGTGTTCAGAGCAACCTCTTTTCGGAATTCGGATTCGTACCACAGAGCCCTTTTTAAAGCGAGCACAGCGGCCTTGTCACTTATGTCTTTAACTTTTGACATCACTGCTTTGAATCTCCCTATGAAGCTTCGCAATGTCTCCGTAGGCCCTTGAGTCAATGTCCATAGGTCGACATCTGAGGCTCCTCGATCCATAAACATGGAGTAATGCTTCAAGAAGGCGGCAGACAGCTGCTGGAAATCATCAATGGAGTTCTACTCTAATCTCAAAAACCATTGGAGGACTGCACCCTTTAGATGTTCCACAAATACCAAGCAGAATCCGGCATCTCTCTCCTTTTCTCTAAAATTGGCTCGGCCCATTGCTATGATAAACGCCGTTATGTGTTCCTTTGGGTCGGTTGTCCCTTCGTAGACTGGGACATTGATCTTTCCTGGGTCGGAGACCCTTGCCTTGGTAATTCGGGCTGTAAACGGTGTATTGTGCGCTTCTTCCAATACGCGGTCAATCTCTGGGACTTTACTGGTTGCCTTGTGCACCTGGGATCGGACGGCTTTCATCTCAGCAGTGGCTCGAATCAATGAGGCTCGGATTTCGTCCAACTCTTCTCTCTGGGCTCGGCTCGTCGTTCTTGGTTCATCAACAAACTGCGCTCGTTGGACCCAGAAGAGATTTTCCTCTTCCTCTGCCGAATTCCTGGCTCGGTTTAGGTTAATATCGCCTTCGCTGGCTCGGGGTTCTGTTATTGCTGGTGCGAATCCCTCGTCAGCAAGATTTTCTGCGTTGTGGTCTCCTTGTTCGTCAAGGATGATTGCTGTAGCCGATCCAACGTTGGTGCATAGGTCATATCCATCACTGGTTCCTCTTGCGCCTCGGGTCGGCCAGGGTAGCTCGGTGATATTTGATCTTGTCACCGCGGGCGCCTGCGCGTTTGTTGGATGTGGCGGTGGTAATCCTCCCGAAGTCCTTGGTGCGTCGCGTGGTGTTGAAAAATCCAGGGCCGTCGGGTTTAGGCCAAGCCGCCTGGTTATTTCGCTAATAGGTGGGTTCATAGTTGAGCCGACTCCTCCAGATCGCATGTTTCTGGCTTGGCTATCGGTTACTAGTGACTCAATTCTCTCTGTTAGCGAGCTGTTCAGCTTGTCTTGCTCCTCGGCCTTCTTTAGCAACGTGGTCATCATGTTCTTCAATTCTGTTAAAGTTTCTGTGGTGCCTTCCGTGTTCGCTGGAGGCAGATTGGTTCCTGTCCTAGGAGGATCGACGCCGGTGTTGCTCACATCGTCACCGCTTCGGTCTCCGTCGGTAGTCATCGCTTCAGATCTCGTATTAAGTGGTTCTAAGGTGTCAGAAAGTTTTGCTAGATCCCCTCAGACGGCGCCAAATTGTGGGAGTCGAAACTCGCACAACCAAAACTTGAAAAGAGATTTAGGGATTCGACAAACTTCTATGTAAAGAAACCAAGAAACTGAGATCCAAAGATGGAGATTTTATTCAAGCTGTTTCGAAAGCTGTTTGTAAAGTAATAAGCATTTAGCTAGGTCAATTTTCGGATCCCTTCCTCAAAGGGGTACATGTCTTATTTATACAAGAACAAGTCGGCTAGGCCTGCTTCCTAAAGATATTTGGAAAACTTCCTTTCTCTGGCTTGGATGTGGGCTTCTTTCTTAGGCTCGTCATCTTGGCCCACCAATCTCTTACAACTCGTTGTCTTGGACATGTTAAAATATTGGGCTCGTCGTCCCTCTCAATTCCGAGCCAGGTAGTTGGTTTGCCAACATGTTGGCTCGTCACCGCTTGTTGGTTTGCCAACATGTTGGCTCATCATTTGTTTCTTCATGCTGCCGAGCCAAGTTTGGCTCGTAACCATTTCTTCCTGCCTAGCGAAGGTGTTGGCTCGTTACTCTTTTCTCCTTGCTACCGAGCCAAGTGTTGGCTCGTCTCCTGCTTCTTCCACTGCCTAGCCAAGTTTGGCTCGTCACCATCTTTCTCCTCGCTACCGAGCCAAGTGTTGGCTCGTCTCCTGCGTCTTCCACTGCCTAGCCAATTTTGGCTCGTCGCCATCTTTCTCCTTGCTACCGAGCCAAGTGTTGGCTCGTCTCCTGCGTCTTCCACTGCCTAGCCAAGTTTGGCTCGTCGCCATCTTTCTCCTCGCTACCGAGCCAAGTGTTGGCTCGTCTCCTGCTTCTTCCACTGCCTAGCCAAGTTGTTGGCTCGTCTCCTGCGTCTTCCACTGCCTAGCCAAGTTTGGCTCGTCGCCATCTTTCTCCTCGCTACCGAGCCAAGTGTTGGCTCGTCTCCTGCGTCTTCCACTGCCTAGCCAAGTTTGGCTCGTCGCCATCTTTCTCCTTGCTACCGAGCCAAGTGTTGGCTCGTCTCCTGCGTCTTCCACTGCTTAGCCAAGTTTGGCTCGTCACCATCTTTCTCCTTGCTACCGAGCCAAGTGTTGGCTCGTCTCCTGCTTCTTCCACTGCCTAGCCAAGTTTGGCTCGTCACCATCTTTCTCCTTGTTACCTAGCCAAGTTGTTGGCTCGTCATCACTCCTTGCTGCCTAGCCAAGATGTTGTGCTTGCTTGGCTAACCTTTTCTCCATACTTAGTCTTATCAGCAGTTGATCTCGACGAGGTGAAAACTGACCCCAACAGTCTTTTTCCTCGAGAATAAACCAAGAACATACACTGAAGCCATGTCCACGTCAATGGTGAAATGGACTCGATTATGCAACATCATACTTATGAGTTAACCGAGTTACCACAAGGTTTTAAACCGCTTGGGGGTAGATGGATTTTCAAAACAAAATTGAAAATCGATGGCATAATTGATAAGTACAAGGCTCGCCTTATGGTACAAGGATTCCGACAAAAGAAGGTCAGGATTTCTTCGATACCTATTCTCCGGTAATAAGAATAACTTCAATTCGAATGCTGATAGGAATTACAGTATTACGAGACCTCGAAATCCACCAGATGGATGTAAAAACTGCTTTTCGAAACAGTGATTTAGAAGAGGATATTTATATGAAACAACCCGAAAGTTTTGTGGTCCCCGGACAAGAACACAAAGTCTGTCGACTAGTGAAGTCTCTATATGGACTTAAACAAGCCCCAAAACAATGGCATGAAAAGTTTGACAATGTAATGATGTCAAATGGATTCCACATCAATGAATGTGACATATGCATATACATCAAAATTACTCCTAGCGAGTATATTTTGATCTGTGTATATATAGATGACATGCTCATTATTGGAAGCAACAAAGATATTATCCAACAAACTAAGAACATGCTTAGTGGACAGTTTGACATGAAAGACATGAGTCTCGCAGATGTCATTCGAGGGATAAAATCATAAGGACTTATGACGGAATAACTCTGTCTCAAGATCATTATGCCAAAAAAATCCTAGAGAGGTTCAAAAACCACTCTACTGGGACGGCAAAAACTCCTTTAGACTTGCAACTTACCTTGTCGAAAAATACGGGTGAAGCAGTTCAACAAGTGGAGTATGCTCGGATTATCGATAGTCTGATGTACTTAACCAATTGTACTCGACCCGATCTGGCACACGCAGTCAATGTACAGAGCCGCTACACAAGTAATTCTGGCAAACAACACTAGAAAGCCATAACAAGAGTTTTAAACTACTTGCGATACACTAAAAACTATGGCTTGCACTACGGTAAAGATCCGACAGTTTTAGAAGGATATAGTGATGCAAACTGGATATCTGACTCCAAAAACTCTAAATCCACAAGTGGATATATCTTTACTCTAGGCGGTGCATCAGTGTCCTTGAAATCTTCAAAATTATATTGGTTAGATCAACCATGGAATCTGAATTCATAGCGTTAGGCAAAACTGTAGAAGAAGTAGAATGGCTTCGCAATTTTTTGGAAGATATCCCCATGTGGGAGAAACCAGTCCCGACACTACGTGAACACTGTGATAGTCAATCGGCTATCGCACGGGCACTGAATACTCTTTACAATGGTAAATCTCGTCATATCAGACGACGACATAAAACCATTAGACATTTGATCTCATCTGGTGTAATCACAGTATACTATATAAAATCGGCAGATAATCTAGCTGATCCATTTACTAAACATTTGCCAAGACATCAAGTGGTTCAATCATCGAAAGGAATGGGTTTAAAGCCTATTACTTAAGAGGAAGTTTTGATGGAAACCCCACCTACTATGACTGGAGATCCCACGATGTAGGTTCAAAGGGACAACTAATTCAAGCTAACTCTACTTACAAGCACTGAAAATTACCCAGTTCCTAAGATGATATACAGTGCTTCCTGTATAAAAAAGGATAAGCGTTACTTTTAATGAAATTCACCATAGTTATGATGTATTCGTGAAGTATTACAAGAAACTTCACAAAACAAAGTCTAATGAAATATCACCTATTGAGTGCGAAAAATGTCGTTTCTAGGAGAATGAACGAAAGGATATATTCTCTGAATTCACTCATGAAACCATGCATGTTCAAGGACACAATGAACACAATAGAGAACTAAGTTCTACGAGAAAATAAAACTGGTTTATGGCTGTTGTCTAGGTTTACACAAAAATCCGGATGGTTCAAGACATCATGTTCACCATCTAGCCAAGTAAATCCGACAGATATTAACAATGAATGGTTCAAAGTTGAAAAATGCAACCATCTCAGACATAGTGATTTTTCGCTTATACTGTCGACCGTCTGTCTGTCTAGTCTAGTCAATCTAAGCAGTAGAGTCCTTCGAGTCGGTCAAAATTTTCTTTTGTTTAGAGTCATTTCTATTCATGTGGGAGATCGTTGGACCAATTTTAATCAAAGTTAATTAAGACTTCATGGGCCAAATAATTAAAAAGATTAATTGGTAAAATGTGAATGAGAAATGGACCAATGATAAACCACTTGGGCCTAAGAGTTAATTTTGACTCATAAGGTTAAGTGTGTTTTTAACTTTTGTCCCACATCGCTTAGATGATTAAAAATCATGTGATATATAACTGAGGACACACACTTCTATGTTCAAAGATGTGCACCTAGAAAGAGAGATGGTCAAGCCACACGCGCGCGCCACCGCCGCTGGCTCGGTACGGCATGTGGCACGTGGCTCAAGACTCGTGGCCTCGTGGGGGAGGCTTGTGGGCTTGTGGGCTTTATATTTGGCATTTAGGGCATTACGCCTTATGATTATTGCCCACAATCTGCGCCCTGTCTTTATGATAGATGAGCTGATCACCTCTCTCTCTTGGCTATATATACAAGCCTCATCTCTTTTCATTCTTCACTCACTCAACTCTGAAACATCAGAAAGAAAAACTTCAGCAATCTCTCTCTCTTTTCTCAGTAAATGTCTCGAGAGTATAGCGTAGATTTTTGGTTCGCAGATTCTATAGTCGAGTGTCGCGACTATAGTCTCACACAGTTGTATCTTGGGATTCAGAATCTCACAGATCCGCCACACTGCGGGAGATTTTATCAATTAAGGAAAAAGATCATATCTCGACTATGTGTTCTTTTTAAATCGTTTTATATATATATCGTTTAATTTTTTCTTTAATTTGCATTTCTTTAATCAATTTTTCGGTTCCTATATTATTTAAATGATGTAGTTAGCTCAGCTATTTAAGGAAATATTACTTCAGCGCTACCATATATTATCCAAGTTCGAGGCTAAAATATCATGTTAAAAAGTATATAATCGACGTTTCTTGAATCCACCACAAATATTATCGAAGAGCATTCCCCTATGAAAATTATGAAAACAGCAGAATTTTAAAGTTTGCAAAAATTTTATATCTCGAGTTGAATCCGTTATTGTTTAGATGTAAAAAAAAAATGAAACATGTAATAAGCTTTGGTTGTCAGAGCTTGCATAGACATTTTTGTTATATCTAGTAGATTATAGATTCCAATTAAAAATTAATTGACGATGAGTGAATAAGTCCATGTTCTTTATATATCATTTAAAGTCTATGTCTCTATTTTCAATGTGAGATATTATTTCCAATATACCTTCTCGAAATGATGATTCTTTTGGCCATGTATCCCAATATTTTCGGGCATAGATAGGCGGGACAATTTTGGCCGGGCCGGCTTCGATGTGAGCAATTTTTTTGGTCGAATTGATTTTTGGTTTGGATTAGACACTGTGATCGAACTCTGATATCATATTAAATTATGGGTTTCTAACTCAAAACTAATTGACAATAAGTAGATTAATCTATAAATTTTATATGTCACTTAAAGTTTTTGTCCATTTCCGAAGTAGAATATTATTTTAGTATGCTAGCTTTATTATTATTATTATTTTTTTTGATGACTCAGAGGTAGATTCTAGGCCTATGGAAAGGTCCAGATTAATCTCCTGGAGGAAAGATAACCCACAGATTGCCCCTCCCCCTCCTCCCCCCCCCCCCCCCCCACCACCCCGATTTTGCAAATGGGCCGAAAGCAAGGACCCATATCCGTGTGGATGTCCAAGGCAATATGTTTTTGTTTCGCATTATAGGTGGATCGAACTTGGAGCACTGTGACATTCCAATCTCGTCTCTTTACCACTTGACCACAAGGCCCTGGACAGCTTTATTATCTTTCTTTATTATCTTTCCTTAAGAAATTTCTCTAGAGTATATATATATATATATAGTTTTCGTGAGATGATGTTATCCTAGAGTGAGTGTTTTTATTTATAACGTTTACATCCAATAGAAAAAGAGTTTGACCAAAAAAGTTTAAAAAACTTACATACGCTTTCTGAGTCAATAAATCATATTTTCCTACCCAATTGAGTCTTTGACCAAACCATCAAAGGCGTTCTCAAAACAAAACAAAAATCAAAGACGTTACCAAAAGCACATCCAATTGGCAAATGTATAGTTAAGGTTTTTTGGTCCAATATATGAAACCGAGATGAAAGTTTCTTACGTGTTTCTTTGTTCTTCTGTAGAAAGTTTGTGGTTGAATTTAGAATGTCATAATGCATTTATCGTTTTAACGTATGTCCAATTTGTTCTAGTTAAGCATACTCACGCCACTAACATAAACAAAGCGAGGTAATATAGTGCACAATTCACTAACATGGATCCTTTTTATTGTGGTTTTATTAGTTCTTTTTGTTCTTTATCATCTGCTCAAAAGGGAAACATAAATCAACTTAATCTAGCCGATCAGAAAAAAAGGAAAGAAGTATGCATTGGCATTTTTGTGTGTGCAGATATGCATTGATATTCAGTGCTGTAATCTAACAATTTTATTTTACCTCGAAAATTGACAATTTACTTCGAGAAAAGCAATTAAATTTCATTAATGTATTTTTTAAATGTTAAAATTTATTAATCATCGAAAAGAATGGAATATACGAAAAATTTTTAAAAATGAAAAATGACTCGCAAATTAAAAAACAGAGGAAGCTTTAGCAAGTTCTTTTGATGGAGAACCACTGATAGAGAAGACCACTGGATTTATTGGATTCTTTGTGGTGGAGAGAGCTTATACAGTTGCAAATCATTTACTTTTTTCAAAGACTCTAATTAAAATTTTTTTGGTTATTATTGGGCCACAACAGGCCGGTCCAATAGCTTTCATCTCTATATTTGTAGAGGAAGAGATTCGATCTTGGGTGAAATAGTGTCTGTTTTATGTGGATTTATAAATGCTAATAGACTAAAGTCAGTTCTCAGACTCTAATCAATTAAGCTGTCAGTTTTGAATTTCAAAAGTTTGTTTTATTATGCAATTTGTTTTATCCATTGTTACTAGTGACATTTAGTATACAAATATACTCTCTCTGTTTCACAAAGAGTGTCATTCTACATATTTTCACATATATTAAGAAAACAGTTAAAAGTTATATTTTACTTTTATTAATATATTAAATAATTTTTTTTTCTAATTAATACATTAAAATAGTATAGTTAAAACTGGATTTTTATTCAAAATTCTGCATTAAAAATATAAAATACATTCTTTTGAAATAAAAATAAAATATTAAAATGACATTTTTTATGAAACGGAGAGAGTAGTTCTTTTCTCAACAAAAAGATTGTACTCGTCAATATAGTCTATGATGTTACTCGCACAACCCATGTTTTATGCAATAATATTTTTAAAAATAAGAGTTCCAAAGGAAGTTGGAACAATTGAGTGCCTTTATCGTACACTTTTTACATGTTCATATTGTATGATATTTTTCGGGTAAGTTTGCTTTTTTTTTCTGGGTGCAACGAATAAAACCTCGCCATTATTATTTCATGATATTCATTCTAACGCGGTGGCAAAGGATTGACCTTTTCTTATCTTGATAAGTGATAAACTTTGATTATTGTAATTTATTTTTTGAGCTTTTATATTTGACTTTTATTGTTATTTCAATTAAATATATAAAGTAATAACGAACAATGCAAAGCGAGTAAGAAAAGGTAGAACCATTGGGGAGGATTCAAACGGGCGGCAGAGCCAATTAAAAAATATTTAATCATATCCTATTTTGGGGCATGCTTAAGGCAAATTAAAGTCGGTTCAAGTTAAAAAAAATAAAAAAAATTAAGGTCGGTTAGGAGAGAAAGCTCATGCATCACGAGTTCATGGATCCTATCCTTTCTTAAATTTCAACGAATTAGTATTAGAATATGTGAAAGTTCAAGAAAGAGGATAAAGTTTTATTTGGTAGTTTATCATACACTAGGTTTTGATGCGTGAATTCTTTATATAAATTTTTGTTTAAAATTAGCGATCAACAATATTTATTAAAATATTTTTTTATATTGGCGATGATAATAATATACATTTAATATATAAAAAATATTCATAATAACTTTTATCTTTAAAATTTTCAAATATATAATTCGAAAAATTATATCAGTGTAAATATAGAAAATAAAATGATTATCAATGATTAATATATTTGTGCGTATTTTTAATGTTTGGTTTTCTAATGTGCAAATTTAATAATTTTTTATTTATTTTCCTTGTAATATATATAGTCAAGTAATGGAATATTAGTAAATCCTTGAATATTACACACATATGAATTTTCACATTTCATTCAATGTTGATATATTCTAATGAATGGTTTTATTAATTTTTATCTCTATATTATTTTTTCTACATAATGTATCTCAGAAGTAGTTGCAAAGTACATTCAACTTGACCATATAAACATCTTATTCCAAGTAAAACCCATTTGCATCTAATAGTATGTACACCATAGCCATGTATTCAAACACAAACTTTTATATTTTCATAAATGACATAACATCTTAAGATCTATTGCATATTTAGAATATTTTTGAAATTATACCACTTTATTTTACCGGTCTAAGGCTAAAGTCTAGACTTTGCTCTTCTGGCGAATAACTGAATGTATAACACAAATTATAGAACATCCAAATTAGATGGATTTTGATTAGAAACAAGTATAACACAAACTATAGAACATCCAAATTAGATGGATTTTGATTACAAGCAAGTAATTTCAATTTTTATATAGTATAGGTTACTAAAAAAAATTTCAGCACCTCTAAACCTTATAAGACACCCCTCCCTCTGAAGGGTACGTTTTATCTTTATCATTACGAATGTGTATTAGTATGTGACATATGCCCCATGCAATATTTAAGAGTCTGGTTTAGAGTTGTTAGTGATTTTGTCCACCGGTACTCCACCCGTGGGTCGTGTATCGCCGATTGGTGGGGATCGGCCACCAACCCACCGGTACGAGGGGTGAGGGTTTCGTGACCGATGGTGTGGTACCGGTCACGATCCATGACCGGTATCTATGACCGGTACCCGACCCGGTTAACACCCTTTTTATGTATTTATAAAATCCTAAAAAATAAAAATAAAATTAGTAAGAAATAAACTTGTAAAAATTAAAATTAAAATTTAAAACCTAATATAAAGCATAAAATAAAATAAAATTATGGGTTGTCTCCCACAAAGCGCTTGTTTATAGTCAATTAGCTCGACTCTTTTTCCGATTAGGCATGAAGTGATTCTACTAAAAAAATTGGGATTCCTTTAGTCTTTTTTTTGTTCATCAATTGGAGGGCCAAGAGGATTTGAAATGTCTCCAAGTGCATCTCCAATGTCATC
Organism: Pseudoturritis turrita; assembly: GCA_900406555.1. NCBI lineage: Eukaryota > Viridiplantae > Streptophyta > Magnoliopsida > Brassicales > Brassicaceae > Pseudoturritis > Pseudoturritis turrita. The sequence goes on along the minus strand of OVBL01001102.1, from coordinate 17,604 downwards.
TTTGAGGACAAAGGCTTTCAGAAAAAACTTTAAAGTGTTTTCAAGCTTTTTCTTGACGGTTTCCTTGTCTTTTGCATCAAATTCTGTGGGAAGCAAGACTTGTATCATTGAAAATGACTTAGGCACATATTTAGGGTTATCATTAGCTTCATGCTCGTCCTTAGTAACCACTTTAGGTGCTAAAACCAAATTAATGTCTTTATAGACATCTTTATGCTTTATCTTTGACGGTTTTGCAACTATCTTCGATTTGGCTTCAAGATTTTCTTCTTTGACACTGTGGAGATCATTCTTGGTATCTCCAGGCTCTAGACTAAGCTTCTTTTCCTTTATTTCAATCATACTTGGCACACTTTCAATGTTCATAGGCGGATAGAAGACATAGTTGTTGATTTTGGCAAAAGAAATTCTTCGGTTTGGAAAATCAACAGTGGCTCCAGCTATTGCTAAGAATTGAAATCCAAGTATTAATAGATTCATTTTCCCGGTCTTCATTACCAAAACTTGAAATCAGTAGGAACAATGCCATCCCCTACCTTAAGCATCACGTTTTCTAACACTCCATAAGGTGTAGAATACGACAAATCCGCATACTCTATGTAGACTTTAGATGGTTAAAAGTTGGAGAAACCTAGCTCCTTTGCCATTGATAGTGACATGAAATTGACATTAGCTCCAGTATCACATAGATAATCATAGACTTCAACTCCATTGATAGAGCATAAACCAACAAACTTTTCCAGGTTTTCGACTTTCTCTAGTGGCTTCGTCTTAAACCTTCTCTTGTAAGCTCTTTTTGATTCCTAGGGGAGACGTTCTTGTTCTGGGTTTGTGGTTGGGAAAACATCCTTTTGAGGTGGTTTAGAGAAAGCCACGAGTTTCTCTTCTTTAGTAGAAGCAATGTTGCAAAACTTGTTTGCTTTTTCTTTGGCTTGTTTCCTTACCGCTTCCATTGTTTGAGCAACTTGTACATCCAACTTAGAGACATGAGAGGTAATGGATTCGTACTTTTTTTTTGAGATCATTGTACATGGTGTCTATCTTCTCATTGTTCTCTCTCTTGTTTTGCTTCAAACTTTCTAGGCATTGCTTCATCATATTTTTCAAGTTTACACTCTTATTGAACAAACGGAGCAACTTGAGAAAAAGTGAATGGTTGCTTCACTTGTTAGCCTCCCTTAGGGTAGAATGGTTTCTTAGGCTAGTATTGACCTCCTTGTTGGGCGTGTTGAGGATAAACTTGATATTGAGGGTTCTCGACGTTAGTGTTCCGGTAGGACAAATTTGGAAGAGACCGAAAGTTGTTGTTGAAACCTCTGTTTCCGTAATTTCCACCAATGTATTTAACTTCCTCTTGGTTCTCCTCTGTACCATCTCCAATATACTCCATAATAGGCTCACCAATTGATTCCATAACATCTTCAACATCATGAACTCCTCTTTGAACTTTTAGTAGTTGAGAAAGAATGTTCATGAGCTCCAAAATTTGGGTTGAATCGGATGATGAATGAGTGGTGCGCATGTTTCTATTGTAGTCCGAACAACTATTAGCATCACTAGCAGCAAGTTTCTCGATCAAAAGCTTGGTTTTCGGTAACCGATTTCGTCATGAAATTTCTATTGCTCGCAGTGTTCAGTGAAAGCTGGTACTTGTGATTGATTCCATTGTACAAGATGTTTCACATTTTTCCTAAAGAGAAACCATGATTGGGGCAGTCCCTGGTGTACTACTTGAATCATTCTAAAGCCTTATAGAAAGACTTGGTCGGTCCTTGTTTAAAACCTGAGATATTACTCCTTATAGAGTTCGATCTTTGCTTCGCGTAGAACTAGTTCAAGAAGGCTCCTTTGTATTCGTCCCATCTAAGTGCTTTGTCACTTACAGAAAAAGAAAATAACTTGCACTTGAAGTAGCCGACATGAACTCCATTAGAACGGGTTGCACTGCAAATTCCTTCAAAAGTGTCAATATGATCAAGATGATGCTCGGAAGACAAACCATGGAATTGGTTTTGTTTCATCAAAGCTATGATATGAGGCTTGACCTCGAATTCTTGCCTTTGAGGAGGAGGTGGACGAATTGGATTTATGTCCAAGAAGAATGCATCAGAAGAGTCAAAGTCACCAATTGTCTTATGTTGACGATGCTGAGCAAAATGCGCTTTTCTTTGGAACAAGGGCAACTGAAAATTGAAGTTTCCTTGATAGAGAAATTGTTGAGCATGTTGCTGATTCGCTAGATTCACCGGAGGAATTAAATGTTGATCATTAACACGTGCAGGAAGATTTCGAACATCACCCAATGGAGGTGGGTTCTGAATTTCTTCACGAGGGGGCTGGTCATCTTTGCGTTTCTATCTTTCAAGATTTTGTATGTGTATGCACTTTCAAGAAGAGGCCTCACTCAAGCAAACATTGTGGGGTTTGAATAAAAAGGTTTAGGTTAAGGTGGGAAAACCATCCTAAAGATGAGAATGGCCATTCGGGTTAACAAAGATTGGTAAAAGAGGAAAATGAAATCCGAATGTTTCTTTTAAAACCATGAACATGCATATCAAGGCTCTAAGAAATAAGTGTAAATTAAATTAAATTCAAGTATAATAGAATTGGCATCAAGTTAAGCAGGAATCAATCAAAACTAAGTGTTTTCAAGCGAAGAGATCAAAACATGAAGCATAAAACTTTCAAGAATGTTTAAGCAACATTATAGCATTAACAAGGGCATCACTTTGAAAGCTAATCATATATCTTTACAAGAAGGAATCATCATTGTTCCCATGCATATGAATGCAACATATATGCATCTAGGCTCAATCCTGAAAAGACAATGCAAAATGAAAGATATATGAATTTTTTTTTTTTTTTTTTGGTTTTTGAAAATTTTCAATTTTTTTGGTTTTTTCGATGCATAAACTGATCGACAATGCAAGACTCAATAAAAGCAAAACATAACAAACTCAAATGACATTAGCAATGGTCCCCCCCCCCCCCCCGGACTTACTTCTCGCCGTCTGGGTGAGAAAGCAAGCAAAACCGAAGAGAAGAACAAAAATACAATAAAAAAAAATCTAATGGTATGTACAAGGAATTGTGTGGTACCTTGGAGCTAGTAGTATTTGGAATTATAGTCTTGAGGTGGTGGAAGAGTAAAGGTCAACCGATGTGGAATAGAGAACTTGATGTCTTCGAAGCAACTAGTGTTGGAATACTGGAAGTTTGGCAAGAAACAACACAAGGGCGTCTCGTCTTCATCCATGAAGCGGTATGTGAGCGTGTTCTTAGGGAAACGAGCCACCAAAGTGTGTGAAAGGACCAAGTACTTGAACTCCATCTTAGATCTCTATTGTAGGGGCGCATAGAGGTCGAGGTTGACTCCAACACGATCGAAGAGTGGAGTTAGCATGCCTCCAGTGTAGATTTTTGGCTCATCCGTGGAAGACACTTCGAATCGAGTGTGCAAGAGGTTTATGAGGAACATGGAAGCGGCATAAAGGTAGAAGATGGGGTCATACTAAATGGGGGGGGGGTCCATGGTAGTTGTGAAGCCAGTTGCGCAATACAACATTCATAGCTCATTGGAGTTTTGACCACCCAGCTTGTGTCGAGCATAAACCGTGTTGGCCAAGAGGCGGAGAGCATAACGAATTATTGGATTTCGAAATTTGGAGATGCAAGATGTGGTGGGAGAATAGGCACCATCCATTGTGATGTTTTTTGATATGGTTGATTCTTCATGGAACTCTTAAGTTTCACCAAAATTGGAACCCTGGAAGCCATACATTTCACAAAAGGCGGGGAAGGCAATTGATACGTGTTTGCCCAACCATAAAATGGATTCGTCCATGTCCATCTTCTCCGTCGTCTATGAATTGCACCGTGGCTAAGAATTTATTGGTTGGCTTGGGATAAGTCAAGTAGTCCATATGCGCTAGCCTTTCCAAATGCATCCTTCCTACTTGATCATCCACTTGGTCTAGGATCCCCATTTCAAACATGATGTCTCGGCAAGCAAAGCGTGTAGGATAGAAGGTGGCTCGGTCCAACTTATTCAAAAATTTGAATCCTTCTTGTGTCTACTCCTCAAACTCATAGTTACGATGAAAAGATTGGTGTCCCATTCTTGATGAAGAGCTCATTGTTTGGTGTTCTTGGTGATGGTTCCTACAAAAGCAATTCTCTAATGATAACAATTCATACTTGAAAGAACAAAGATACTATCCATCAATCCATAACCAATTTTTCATTCAAAGAGTATAAGATGGATAGATACATAACTCATTAACCAAAGAATGCACACAAACAAGAATGAGATAACGAGAACACCATTTCAAGGTTCTTTCTACTTCATAAAAACTGCATTTTCAGTTCAAATCCAAATCATGCTAATTAGAGAGTTCCTCAACAAGTTAATAAAAAGTAATGATCAACCATGATTAGTGGTAGTATTTGAATGAAAAAGCTCAATAAAATTTCCACTTTTCCTAAATTTTCAAATTTCAAACTCATTTTCGTCACCATTAACACTAAGAATTCTAAGAGGCAAAAGTTTCAAACTTTATCCATCAATTCATCACAAACTCTCAAAAAACCAACATCCCATGATATATAAACTTTATCGAAAGCAATGGCAAGCAATCTTAGAATCCTAAGCTAACAACTCCATGAAATTAAAAACTTGAATTTCAATGGAGGAGATGGGTTAAGAGAGAAAGAGAGCATACATTGTGCTTGAAAAATAATGGAGTGAATAAGAGCAAATGAGAGTGATGATTTAGAAATTCTCTTTAAAAATTAGTGGGTGTCCGTGTGATTGAGAAAAGAGAGCTTAAGAGGAAAAGAGAGCTTTTTGATGCAAAAACTTTTAAGAAATAAGAGAGGAAGATGATGGATTCGTGATTGAAGGGTTGAAATGGGGTTTACTCTGGTTTAAACCGGTATCAAATTCATCTTAAAAATAAAAACAAACCGGTTTAGATCAAAGAAAACCGAGTCAATGCATAAAAAGTCAAGAAAACTCATCTTCGGAAGTGCACGCTCCAAGGGTCCATCTGAGACCACTTGTGTGATCTTCGTCGATCCAGGAGACACTTTTTCCCCTCTTCTGCAAGCTGATTGATCTAGTTGATCGACCACTTGTGTGATCTGGATCGATCCATGCGAGATTTTTTCGAAAATGCACATTTTCGCCTCTGGTGTAATTCTGATCGATCCAACGAGCAGGGCTTGTCGATCAGATCTCATTTTTGCCATATGTTGCCTTGTTTGCCTCGGCTTGCTTCGCCCTCTCCCTGGCTTCTGCTTCAGCTTTGGCTTTGGCTGTGGCTCTGTCTCTAAATGTAGGTCTTCCCATGATGTCTGAAGAGTTAGAGGAAGATGATTGACCGACATATTGACCTTCAAAAAGGGCTCGGGCTCTCTCCACTCGCTGAAGATTAAAATGGCTCTCTTCCAATTACACTTCCGAGCGGAAAGCACTTCGTGGACCGAGGACATATCGGGAGGCAACGAGAGTTGGAGATGGCGTGCTGTAAAAGAGGGATACAAAGTTAAAAACCTAAAAAATCAATATAAAAAAAAAACCCGAACCATAGCCCAAAATAAGGTACGGGTTGGCTACCAAGTTCTCCCCAGCTCATCCTATTGAAGCGAAGACATCTTGAGCCCACCAGCACCTCGGTGATGGGAACAAAGAAAACACAATCCTCCCAGTTTTCATCTTTGCTCAAGATTCCTACTATGATATTCCTCTTGGATTTACCCGACACATAATAATTCAACTCCGTCTTGTTACGGGATCTGAATTCGAGTAGGCTTCTTAAATGTTCGACCCCGACTTCTACGTCGCATTCATAACTTCTGACAAGAATTCCAACCAAGTGCCAAATTCCCCGAGCGTTGATTTGAGCAAGAGCCAAGTTGTGTTTCCACAAGAACCGCAGAATCACTTCAGGGATCGGGAACCACAGGAAGCACTGGTAAGAAAAGCTCCCGTAAAGAGTAAAGTGATCGGATTGGGGGGGGGGGTATGATTAGCTCGGTTCGTCTTTGAGGGAAGAACAAATTTGACCTCCTCCGAGAAATTAAATCTTTGCCTAAGGGCTGTTAGCGAGTCTAAGGTCAAGATAATTAAACCAGGCGGGTCGGGTCGCTCTTAGCTTTCCTCTTTCTTGAGGCTCGTTGTTTAGGACCTACCAGACGTTCCAGCTCTTTTCTTGCCACGACAGGGCCGTAAAACCAATCCGCTGGTTCAAGCTTTGCCTGCTCGGGGTCTACCATGTCGGAAAAGGGATTCACCATTTCGTCAAAATAAGAGTGATGAAGGCAAGGCATTTCAAACTCCAAGGGGTTCTCAGCGTTCCTTTCAGCTCTTGAGGATTCAGAAAATACAATTTTCCTACCAAGGACTTACCCCCGATCCGTTTGAGTCATCCATATCCTCCAAAGCATCCGTACACGAAGAATTGGCTCGGCGGAGAAACACGGTTCGGGAAATGAAGACTGGCTAGGGCTGTTGAACAACCTGGCATATGGATCGGGTGACATGGGCACAGACGATTGAGACATCCCTTGGGTTTAAAAATGGGTCGGGATCTTTGAAAGAGAGAAAAACAGATCGGAATCCCTAATAGCTTAGAAGAATGGATCTAAGTCTTCAAGGAATCGAAGAACAGATGGGAATTTCGATAACTTAGAAAAATGGATCGGAGTTTTCAAAGGAATGAAGAACAGATCAAGATCCCTTGAATAAATTAACGAACAGATCTAAATCTTGGAACGATCGCCGGAAAACTCAAGATTACGGCGGAATGATTTGAAGATGGATCGGGGAATTCAAAATTATTCGGCGGCAAGGGAGGAATAGCGGAGACCCTAGCGAAAAATAGAGAGGAAAAGGAGAGAGAGAGGCTACCTGTTTTGGAGAATTTTTCGGAGAAATAAAGTTGTGAGAAATCGAGAGGTATCACGGTTTATATAGATAAATAGTGACGTGATACACCTCGGGAATCAGCATAAACATTTAGACTCCCCGAGAAAGGTGGTAACCTGCCAAAGTCCATAGAAATCCCCGAGCAGAGTTTATTTCATACAACAACCCCGAGCCAAATGTCTTCGATGATACAACACTGCAGATATGGTTACATCACAAACGGCTCGGGAAATATCTACAGAGTCTACGATCACCGAGCCAAACTTTTGGTTATCCTGAATCAACAAAGCAATATAACTACTCGGTGGCACATTTAAAAAAAAATGCCTCGGGGACCTTATCAACTCACCTAAACGACTCGGCACCCTAACTTCAACGGTTCGGTAATTCCACCAAAATGGTTCGGCGTCACCACAAAAATTCGGTTAGGGATGTTAACTTCAGAATGCTCTTTACCTTGACACTTTCAGCTTTGAAACTGACGAGCTGGGGGGCTAACTTTTGAGGTCAATTTTCACCCACCTTAAGTTAACATATGATAAAATATCTAAGTGTTGGTAGAAGTATAACCCGGTTCACAAGGCATGATGGTCCCGAGCCAAAGTCAGCAAAATGGCTCGGGGTCACGATAAAACCCGAGCCAAAATTAAACGGCTCGGGTACATCCTAGACATGAGCCAAAATTAAAACGGCTCGGGTGCACCCTAGACATGAGCCACAATTAAAACGGCTCGGGTGCATCCTAGACATTAGCCGAATGGAGGACGTCACCTGAGCCGAATGGAGGACGTCACCGAGCCAAATGGAGGACATCACCCGAGCCGAATGGAGGATGTCACGTGAGCCGAAAGGAGGAAGACACCCGAGCCGAATTGAGAATATCACCCGAGCCGTCCGAAATCCAAATGCCACCCGAGCCGTAGTCGCCCAAACCAAAATGTTCATTTTCTAAACCAAATGGCTCGGCCCATGAGAAGGAGAAGATAAAGACAAATGGAAGATAACAATGAAGAAAGGAAAAAGCCAAGAAAATAGGGAGATTTCCTTATCACAATAGGAATAGCCCTAGCCGACTTAAACTTATATAAATACATATGTACATCCGTTGAGAAGAGGATCGACAATTTTACCTAGCAAATAATTTTTATTCTCTGCAAAACCTTTCTAAACAGTTTTAATAAAAACACCATCTTTGGATCTCTGTTTGTGTTTTCGTGGTTTTAACTCAGAAGTTTCAGATCCCTTTAAAAGTCTAACCAGATTCAATTGTGTGGATTTACGCCTCGCATCCACTTTCATGAATACTAATCTATTATACTAATCACCCAATTTGACCAATCTTTCGATTCCAATTGATAGAGAGTAGAGATCATTGATGCATAAGTCCATATAAGTCACAATTCACCTTAAGCATCAAGTGTTAATTGGCTAAGATATGAGAAGCATGTTTTAAGTTCATCTAGACATTTTCACAAACACCTGTCGGGCATGAAAAGACCATGATCAAGGAATTGATTATCAAGTTCAATCCTAGTTTTAGACTCACTCTAAACAAAGGAAATCATATAGATCTAGACCTAAGCATCACTAATCATGCATCAATCATCCTAATCTACTCTACCCATCATCTACTAAAAAGACTACTCACTCATGCTAAAACAAACCATGAAAGCATAAGTAAAGAAATACATAATGAAAGATTAAGATAAAGATTAAGGAAAACTTTACTAATATAGCATGAAAAGATCAAACTTCAACATCCAAAATAGAAAAATATCCAAGGGATTTTTGTTTTTCCCAAAGGATAAAAGATATAAGATAAAGATTAGGATTTTAATGTGTCTAAAAATATATATAGGAATAGTAAAATGTATCCGGATCAACCCGGGACAAACCGGGTCAAACTCGGGTTTGTGCAGAAAATGTGCTTATGATCGACCATGGAGATCGACCAATCTAGGTGCTTTGATCGATCCAGCTGACGGTTTACAAGCCGAGAAGTTCACTATGCTCATCTGATCGATCCAATTTATCAATTTATCCAAGGGGCATGATCGATCAAACTTACACTTTGAAAACTCCTTTGTTTCGGCTCTGTGTTGCTCTGATCGATCATGTTGATCAATTTATCCAGTGATCACCATCGATCCAGCTTGCAAACTACAATCAATGGCTCTGTGTTCAAGTGATCGATACACTTGATCAATATAGGGGGTTGCCTTGGTCGATCAGCAGAACACAGATCGATTTCTTTTGTTTCTTCACTTTTCTTGATGCTCTTCCGACTCTATTTGGCTCCTCTCACTCCTAAGCCTCGATTGTACCTGAAAAATACTCAACCTAATCCAAATGAGATTCAAAATGAAGAGAAAGACACAAAATTCAAGAGAAATAACATTGAAATTTAAGAAAAAATGAATGTTTATAATGCTAAAATATGAATACATTAGCGCACTTGTTCTTCAAGAAATTGAAAAATACCCGTAACTACGAGCGGACCGCCGATTCTAAAGAGGCCCTCCAAGCACTTAAGCCATACCTTACGAAACCTCCTCTTTTCACCAAACCCAAAAATGGGGAACCTCTAATGATATATCTAGCCGTATCTCCCCATGCGGTAAGCTCAGTTTTGGTCCAAGAAGAAGGAGGAAAACACTCTCCCATCTACTATCTTAGTAAAACCATCACCGGACCTGACATCCGTTACACCCAGATGGAAAAGCTAGCACTCGTGCTAATTATCAGCGACAAGAAATTACGAACATACTTTCAATCACATCCAATAGCGGTGATAACTTCTACCCCGTTGAAAAGCATCCTGCACCGACCGGACATGTCAGGCAGATTAACCAAATGGGCCGTGGAACTGGGAGAATTCGAGATAAGCTTCAAAGGAAGACATGCCATAAATTCGCAAGCCTTGGCCGATTTCTCTCCGGTCGCCGAGTTGCCGGAAGAAATCTTTCGCGTTACAGAGAACCCGGATATATGGAAGGTGTACATCGCTGGAGCGCGGAAGCATGAACACGTCTGGTTAGGCTTAGCAATAATCTTTCCCCATGGTGACACCCCATATTGATCAGTAAGGTGTGGTTTCCTCGCTACAAATAACGTAGCGGAATATAAAGCGATTTTGCTGGGACTAAACACCGCAAAGGAGTTTGGAGAAAGAAGACTAATTATCCACAAAGATTTCTAGCTAATAGTCAGCCAGATACAGGGGAGCTACCAGGCCAAGGACGACCAAATGGAAGCCTACGTGAAAGTCGCCAGGGAAATGCTGTCAACATTCGACTCCTGCGAATTGCAACAACGAGGAAAAAACAACCATGTCGAAGCCCTAGCCAAGCTGGGATCATCGTTAAGAATCACACTGAATGAACCCATACCCGTAGTATAATTGTAACATCCTCACATAGGCACTTCTGAGGAGGACTTCAAGGAGGTGTCAGAAGTAGTGCCAACCGTGATTCGAGACTGGAGAAGCCTCTTAATGGAGGTCCTCCGGGGAGACATGCCACCCAAGAACAATAAGGAAGTGAGGAAACTTCGTGTCGAGGCTGTCTGATATTGCCTAATCCGAGGAGTACTTTTTAAGAAATCATATACCGGACCCTACCTCCAAGGCATATTCGGGCCTGAAATGAGAACTGTAATAGCCAATGTTCACGAAGGGAAGTGAGGAGCCCACATCGGAGGGAAGACACTAGCCAATAAGGTTCTCACCGCGGGATACTTTTGGCCCTGTTTGAGATGGGATGCCATGAGATACGTAAAGTACTTTGACATGTGTCAAACGTTCTTTCAATCGATCCATCAACCACCAGAGAATCAGATGACTATCGCCTCACCGTGGCCATTTATAAAATGGGGGATAAACATTGTGGGAAAGTGTTGCAGTGGGTAAGATAAGGGTTCTTCGAATCAATGGATTAGAGAAATACTTGGCTTGCTTAGAACTCACACTTCTTCTCAAGAAACAGAGAGATCGAAGACCTTATCACCAACTTGGGAATGCACAATCTTGTACCACGAAATAAGAACCCATCCAACACAAAGTAGTCAACATTGGAACCCTCCTGAGCTTCAGTCCATACTCTTCCAAAGAAAACATCAAGTGGATATAGCTCGGGTACTGACGAAAAACCAGGAACCGACACATAGAGAGTGTTAAGCAAGGAGTGGTGGCGACTAAGCGCATCATTATTCAATTTTTTGGCCTTGTGTTTAATCACAAAAGTGAATTGCCGAAGGTAAGCGAACCACGATGCATGCCGAGATGAGCTTTGTCTTGAGAAACCATATGTTTCAACGCGTCATGATCCGTCAATAAGACAAATTCTTGATGAAAGAGGTAATGACGCCAATATTTATTCGCTTGATCCACCGCATATAACTCAACATCATAGGTGATATATTGTCCCCGAGGGCCAGCTACTTTCTCGCTGAAGAAGGCAATGGGTTTGCCACGTTGGCTCCAAACAGCACCAATACCACTTTTGGCGGCATCCAAATGTAGCTTAAATGGTATAGCAAAATTCGGCAACGCAAGAACCGGGGTTGTTGTAAGTTTGAGCTTTATTTGTTGAAAGGCACATTCTGCCTCATCAGACCACTTGAATTGGAACAACTTGATGCAAGCCGTGAAAACTTCTTACGTCTGTGATACTCTTTGGGGTGGTCCACAAATGAATGGCTGAAATCTTTGCTGGATCCACCTCCAATCCTTGTTGGCAAACGATGTAACCCTGAAACAGGACTTGTGTTACACCAAAATTACACTTCTTTGTTGCAGCAAAAAAAAATTCTCGTCGAAGAACCAACAACACATCACGTAAATTGGCAAGATGATCAGTAAGGGAAGAGCTAAAGATCAATATGTCATCAAAATACACCACGACGAGCCTGCCAATGAATGGATGAAGAGCTTGATTCATGACACGCATGCACGTACTTGGAGCATTGGATCACCCGAACGGCATGACAAGCCACTCAAATAGTCTTTCACGTGTATTAAATGCTGTCTTCCATCCTCTACTGGTCGTATACAGATTTAATGATAACCGCTTTTGAGATCCAGTTTGGTAAAAAAGGAAGCGTTGCCTATTTGATCTAAAAGGTCATTAAGACGTGAAATTGGAAAACGGTAACGTACGATGATCGTATTAACCGCGCGACTATCAATGCACATACGCCGTGACCCATCCTTCTTGGGAATCAACAAAGCGGTTACTGCACACAGATTAAGGCTCTCACTCACATATCCCTTAGCAAGCAACTTTCTACTTGTCGCCGCAGTTCATCGTGCTCATGTGGGATCATTCGATAGTGTGGACGGTTCGTTAGGGCCGAATTAGGAGCCAAATCAATACAATGTTGTATGTCCCTTAGTCGTAGCAGACCTGCTGGTAACTCATCAGGAAACACATCTATGAACTCGGACAACAAGTCTTTGAACTCGGCTGGAGCATTCGAAACAATCTGAGGGGCAACCGGTGTTGTGACCAAAACAAAAACCACATCGGTCAAAAGAAATTCTTCAACAAATTCAGACTTAGCGATGAGAAAAACAAGCTTGCTAAGTGATGAGGCAATGGGTGGAGTTGGTAGATCAACACTAGAAACGACAGGTGCCGTAGCATCTTTTGTTGGGAGCAACGTAATGCGCTTGTTCCAAAAATGAAATGATTTTGTGTTAGCGAACCCGTCATGAGACGTGCACCTACCATATTTCCACAGACATCCCAGCAAGAGATGACATGCATCCATCAGAATTACATCACAACACACAAGATCCTTATAACTAGCACCGACAGAAAAAAGCACTCGACAACGTTTGGAAATACGTAATTCTGTTTTGGTATTTAACCACAAAAACTTATATGGTGAGGGACGTGCTTCTGTGAAAAGGGCATATTGGAGACTGCTTCTTCTGAGATGACATTTGTACAACTGCCCGAATCAACAATAAAACGACATACTTTGCCCTTAATTGTACAAGAAGATCGAAAAATATTGATACGCAACCATGATTCTTCAATTCCTTGAGGTAAGAGACAGTTTCTGCGTAGCACAAGAGTAAGACCTGTGTCACCCATGACCTGCTCATTCACAATGGCTTCCTCTTCATTATTTTCAATCCCGTGAGTTAAAGGACAGTGCTTGCGTAACACAAGACTAAGACCTGTGTCACCCACGACCTGTTCATTCATGATGGCTTCCTCTTGGCTGTCTTCATAATCATCATATACTGGTTCCTCGTCACCGTAAAGACCATGATGTCAAGCCTTAGGACACGTAGACTATCGATGACCTTCACTACAAGAATACATCGCTATTTGTGACTACTGTTTTGGTCGCAAATGCCTCACAAATGGAATTTTGCGAGGCATTTACGAGGAACTCGGTATCGTCGCAACTAGCTGGTTACAAATGTTAAATCCCCGCAACAGCATCGCAAATTTGCGAGGTAAAAAAAATTCGTCGCAAAAACCTCGCAAAATATTTGCGACCAATTTGCGAGGCGTTTGCGTGGATATGGTTTGCGACCAATTTGCGAGAAAGTATATGCGAGGCATTTGCGAGGACCTAATTTTGCGACCAATTTGCGAGGAAGTATATTTGCGGCTAGGTTGTGACAAAAATTTTACGGGGCATTTGCGTCTAATTTGCTTAAAGTTTGTGTGGTTATTGAAGTCTCAAATGCCTGAAAAAGTATTTAATTTATTTATTAATTAGGCACTACAACCAGTACGGTAAAAGTAGAGCTCAGCATCGCAGAGCCGTATTGTCAGACAGCTGGCCCATGAAGACAAAGGTGGTAGGTGAAAAGCACTCGAGTGCATCGTACTGGGTCAAACCAGCAAACCCAAACGAGACTCAACTATGGACGAGCCCGATATCCTAGCCCGGGAAGGTAAAACTCTATAAATATCCTTCACATAAACCTAACTCGAATCTTGTAAGAAAAAAATCTGAACCCACTCTTTTCTCTCGAGACTAAGGCCCATTCATTTCGGAACTTAGTTTCTTCCGAACATTCTATGTCATTTCTCCGGCCCATCTCCGGTTCTTTTCTCTGGTCATCCTTCGACCTTCCTCTTCACTCAAACACTATGTTTTTCCTCCGTCTCATCCCCCTAATTTCTCCACTCATATGTTCTGATACACTGTAAACCATCCCTTACTCGGCCAAGTGTCACCCCTATCCTCTTTTTCCCTTCGTTTTTCGACTCTTTTCATAGCTCTCCACGTTCACCCCGTGGTCGCTTCTCTTCTCTCTTTTTTTTTTGCTGTTTTCTGACTTAAGCATCGGAGAGCCGTCGGAAAATATCCCCAGTCATGTTTTTCCAGCTTTCACGTGTTTGTTGATTGCGCATGAGCTTGTCCCCCAGTGGTTGTTCAAAAGGACAAAAAATCTCCGAAACAATAATAATTATGCGTGAATTTGAAAAATCGCATTCATCATCCACTTTTGCACGTGGAAGATGAATGCGAGCATAAGGCTGCGGAGCAAAGATGCTTCAGAAACAACATTGGCAACGCCTCACAACAAGAAAATAAGATCTTCATGACCCCATAAACGCCCATAAGGGATCACAAATTGGCAATGTGGGACCGATGAACGATTAACCAGTTTCGTCGCAAATTTGTTATAAAAAAAATGTGGCGTCGTAAAATGGAGGCAATAAAGTGACTCATTTGCGACTCCACACGTAATCATTTGTGATAAATTAGACCATAAAATATGCGACAGAATAAATGACAAGCAAAACAGAAATGTTTGTGATAAATTAGTAGGAAAATTTTGCAAGTAAGGTAGGATTTGTTTCTTAACTCGTAAAATTTGGAGGAAAATCAGTCGCAAATTGTTTTGACCACATGGACTCATTTTTTCAAGTTTCAAAAATTAGTTGCAAATATTTTGTGACCACGGTAGGTCTCATAATTAAACTCGCCAATTTTTGCGAGATATTAGTCAGATTTTAAAAAATTCAGGCCGTCTAAAAAACTTGGCAAAATAGATACACCAATTTACAATGTAATTTTTACAAGAAAAAATCTGAATTTTTTTGAGAAATGCCACTTTTCAAAAATAACACATTTCAAAATCTTTTTAAAAATGCCACAAATATTATATCATTTATTCAAAATATCATTTATGTTTGGGTTAATAATGTTATGTTAGGGTTTAATTTTGAGGGTTTAAGATTTGTTAGGGTCAAATCCCTTTTTAAAGTTTAAAATTTTAAGATCTAAGTGTTAAAAAATCATTAATTTGTGGTATTTTTGAAAATGGACAACTCATGGTGGCATTTTTGCAAAATGATATTTCAAAAGTGGCATTTTAAAATTCTCCCAAAAGAGAATTAATACTTTTTCAATTTTGATTCAGCTTTTAATTATAAATTTTGAAAAATAATTTCTTAATTTTGGAAAATAATTAAAAATTAAAATATGAAAATTAATTTAGATTAATATATATATATATATATATATGTATGAAATATAAATTTATTACATTAAAAATAGAAAAGAAAACTAAATAATTTGAGGATTTGACTGCTAACCACCAAAAGAAACAATATAAATGAAGAGAAAATCTAATGAAATGAACATGGAGGAAGTGAAGTGAAAAAATTGCAGAGAAAGAATTAAATAAGTGAAAATTGAAGTTAATATATCAAAATCATAAAAATTAATTCAAATTTAAAATTTTCTTAATTACAGATTTTATTTTATGAATTTAATATAAGAATATATCAATGAAAATTATATAATTATTAAGATTGATCTTCAACAACATATATAACGTTTATTTTGAGATTTTATTTTTAATATAAGCTTTAGGTAGAAATGTTCTTAGATTATTTAATAATTAATATTAGTCCAATAAGCTCATAATACTAATTTAACACGCACTTATGTTTTCTACATTAAAAATATAAAATAAAATTATTGAAAATACTATATATCTAAAATGAAAATAATAGTCCCGGAAAATGTCACAATCATTCTGAGTATACTGATAACTAGTACTAATCGTCCGGATTCATGGGCTTGGCACTTCACAAAATCAGGCAAATATACGGTCAAATAAGGTTATGTTATAGAGCAAAAAAATTCTTCCCCTGAACCAGAGGCACTGGTATATGGCCCAGACATTATACTCTTACAAACATATTCATGGAAGTTAAAATGTCCTCCAAAATTACGATATTTTATATGGCAAGTTTTGTCGGGATGTGTTCCAGTCACATCAAATTTGCGGAACTGAGGAATAAACTGTGATACAGAGTGCCCGGTGTGAAGCGGAGGAAACAATCAATAATGTACTGTTTGAATGCCCTCCATCGCTACAGACTTGGCTTTATCGCAAATACTGTCAGCCCCAGGAGTTTCCCACTAACATCGGTCTTTTCAAATATGGATTACCTCTTCTAGCGACTCCCAAATGATATCCAAGAACGTAATTTTTTTGGATTATTTGGTACATTTGGAAAGCTATGAATGATAAAGTTTTTAAAAATGTGGATCAGGATCCTCTGGCAGTTTTATAGGTTGCCACAAATGAGGCAAAAATCTGGGAATCGGTACAAATCGATACCCAGTTGCGAGAAGAAGATACTTTACCTCACTATACAGAAATTTCTAAATACGAGGGACATCTTTTTTTTTATAGATGGCTCATGTAAAGAATCAGCCGTTTTCTTAGGATTAGGTTGGTATTATTTTCAGAGGAATGCCGACATACCATTTATGGGAACACATAATTTGCGAAGAAGTCTTCCTCCTGTACATGAAGAACTGGAGGCTCTCATATGGGCTATGCACTGTATGAACGTACAACAGAAGACATAGGTCATTTTCGCTATAGACTGCTCCGAGTTGGTGAATATGGTATCTACTCCGACGAAGTGGCCGGCTTTCTCAATACATCTGGAATAACTCACGAGGAGCAAGGATTTTTCTCTTCTTTCTCTCTCGCACATCCCACGCTCTTGTAATTCAAAGGCGGATATGTTAGCACGTAGTGCTAGACCGTACCCGCATGATATTTACTATGTTGACTCTGTTATACCGGTTTGGATTTTTCAACCGTTTTAATTGATTAAATGCCATTGACAAAAAAAACTAAAATCAAAAATTTATTATAATAACGATTTTAAGCTATTTACTGATAAAAATTAATTTAAATATTTGTTACCGATGGAGCCCCCTTAATCTAGGGGTTTGACTAACGGTTCATTAATGCTTCTACACCAGGAGGTATGGAGTTCGAGTTCAGGAGAATGTAATTTATGCAAATTAATAGAGGAAAAAATTAAAGGAAATTTCCAGCGTGATGTAAGGAGAGTTGTTCATCGTAGTGCCGCATATTCGTCGTGGTCCCGCATGTCAAGGTTAAAATTGTCTGTTGTAGAATCGTCCATGTAATTGTTCTCATAATTTGTAATAGTTAATATATATTTGTTACCCTTTGTTCCTATTCAATTTTGATGAGTAATAATTTTGATCTATGATTTTTTTAGAGGAATGAAGAGGCAAAAAATCCTAAATAGTTTGAATTATAAGGAATGAAGAGTAATATCACATTTTTCATTTTTTCTCTCCAAATAAGTCATCAATCAAACCTCTAATTATGAGGAGATCTAGAGAATGGTGAGATGATTGGT
>OVBL01001101.1:42500-45660 GCA_900406555.1 Pseudoturritis turrita | reverse complement strand
GATTATGTATTAATCAATATTCGATTGATTGGTCTGAGGTTATTGATCAAAAAGATTTGTCTAAGTCACTTCGTTTCTTTTTGTCCAAGTTACTTCGTTTCTTTTTGTCCAAGTTACTTCTTTTTTTGTCCAAGTTACTTCTCTTTTTGTCTAACTCACTTCCTTTTTTCTTTGTGAGTTTCGAGAATATCCCCATTCATAGGTCTGAGATCCACATCTATGAATTGAAAGGTCCGAACGATCAACTCTGCAATCAGTTGTTAGAATCAATAGGTCTTCAAATCATTCATTTGAAAAAATTGAAACCCTTTTTATTGGATGATCATAATACTTCTCAAAAATCTAAATTCTTGATCAATGGAGGAACAATATCACCATTTTTGTTCAATAAGATACCAAAGTGGATGATTGACTCATTCCATACTAGAAAGAATCGCAGGAAATCTTTTGATAACACGGATTCCTATTTCTCAATCGTATCCCACGATCAAGACAATTGGCTGAATCCCGTGAAACCATTTCAGAGAAGTTCATTGATATCTTCTTTTTCTAAAGCAAATCGACTTCGATTCTTGAATAATCCACATCACTTCTGCTTCTATTGTAACAAAAGATTCCCTTTTTATGTGGAAAAGGCCCGTCTCAATAATTCTGATTTTACGTATGGACAATTCCTCACTATCTTGTTCATTCACAACAAAATATTTTCTTCGTGCGGTGGTAAAAAAAAACATGCTTTTTTGGAGAGAGATACTATTTCACCTTCGTCAATCGAGTCACAGGTATCTAACATATTAATATCTAACGATTTTCCACAAAGTGGTGACGAAAGGTATAACTTGTACAAATCTTTCCATTTTCCAATTCGATCCGATCCATTAGTTCGTAGAGCTATTTACTCGATTGCAGACATTTCTGGAACACCTCTAATAGAGGGACAAAGAGTCAATTTTGAAAGAACGTATTGTCAAACTCTTTCAGATATGAATCGATCCGATTCAGAAGAGAAGAGCTTGCATCAGTATCTCAATTTCAATTCAAACATGGGTTTGATTCACACTCCATGTTCTGAGAAATATTTACAGAAAAAAACGGAGTCTTCGCCTAAAAAAATGCGTTGACAAAGGGCAGATGGATAGAACCTTTCAACGAGATAGTGCTTTTTCAACTCTCTCAAAATGGAATCTATTCCAAACATATATGCCATGGTTCTTTACTTCGACAGGGTACAAATATCTAAATTTGATATTTGTAGATACTTTTTCAGACCTATTGCGGATACTAAGTAGCAGTCAAAAATTTGTATCCATTTTTCATGATATTATGCATGGATTAGATATATCATGGCGAATTCTTCAGAAAAAATTGTGTCTTCCACAAAGGAATCTGATAAGTGAGATTTCGAGTAAGTCTTTACATAATCTTCTTCTGTCCGAAGAAATGATTCATCGAAATAATGAGTCATCATTGATATCGACACATCTGAGATCGCCAAATGTTCGTGAGGTCCTCTATTCAATCCTTTTCCTTCTTCTTGTTGCTGGATATATCGTTCGTACACATCTTCTCTTTGTTTCCCGAGCCTATAGTGAGTTACAGACAGAGTTCGAAAAGATCAAATCTTTGATGATTCCATCATACATGATTGAGTTGCGAAAACTTCT
Source organism: Pseudoturritis turrita (assembly GCA_900406555.1). NCBI lineage: Eukaryota > Viridiplantae > Streptophyta > Magnoliopsida > Brassicales > Brassicaceae > Pseudoturritis > Pseudoturritis turrita. The sequence goes on along the minus strand of OVBL01001101.1, from coordinate 43,996 downwards.
GGATAGGTATCCTACATCTGAACGGAATTCTTTCTGGTTAAAGAATCTTTTTCTAGTTGCTCTGGAACAATTAGGAAATTGTCTAGAAGAAATACGGGGTTCTGGCGGCAACATGCTATGGGGTGGTGATCCCGCTTATGGGGTCAAATCAATACGTTCTAAGAAGAAAGATTTGAAAATAAATTTCATCGATATCATCGATCTCATAAGTATCATACCAAATCCCATCAATCGAATCACTTTTTCGAGAAATACGAGACATCTAAGTCATACAAGTAAAGAGATCTATTCATTGATAAGAAAAAGAAAAAACGTGAGCGGTGATTGGATTGATGATAAAATAGAATCCTGGGTCGCGAACAGTGATTCGATTGATGATAAAGAAAGAGAATTCTTGGTTCAGTTCTCCACCTTAAGGGCAGAAAAAAGGATTGATCAAATTCTATTGAGTCTGACTCATAGTGATCATTTATCAAAGAATGACTCTGGTTATCAAATGATTGAACAACCGGGAACAATTTACTTACGATACTTAGTTGACATTCATAAAAAGTATCTAATGAATTATGAGTTCAATACATCCTGTTTAGCAGAAAGACGGATATTCCTTGCTCATTATCAGACAATCACTTATTCACAAACTTCGTGTGGGGCTAATAGTTTTCATTTCCCGTCGCATGGAAAACCCTTTTCGCTCCGCTTAGCCCTATCCCCCTCTAGGAGTATTTTAGTGATAGGTTCTATAGGAACCGGACGATCCTATTTGGTCAAATACCTAGCGACAAACTCCTATGTTCCTTTCATTACAGTATTTCTGAACAAGTTCCTGGATAACAAGCCGAAAGGTTTTTTTATTGATGATATCGATATTGATATTGATGATAGTGACGATATTGATGCTAGTAACGATATTGATCGTGAACTTGATACGGAGCTGGAGCTTCTAACTATGATGAATGCGCTAACTATGGATATGATGTCGGAAATAGACCGATTTTATATCACCCTTCAATTCGAATTAGCAAAAGCAATGTCTCCTTGCATAATATGGATTCCAAACATTCATGATCTTGATGTGAATGAGTCGAATTACTTAGCCCTCGGTCTATTGGTGAACTCTCTCTCCAGGGATTGTGAAAGATGTTCCACTAGAAATATTCTTGTTATTGCTTCGACTCATATTCCCCAAAAAGTGGATCCCGCTCTAATAGCCCCGAATAAATTAAATACATGCATTAAAATAAGAAGGCTTCTTATTCCACAACAACGAAAGCACTTTTTCACTCTTTCCTATACTAGGGGATTTCACTTGGAAAAGAAAATGTTCCATACTAATGGATTCGAGTCCATAACCATGGGTTCCAGTGCACGAGATCTTGTAGCACTTACCAATGAGGCCCTATCAATTAGTATTACACAGAAGAAATCAATTATAGACACTAATACAATTAGATCTGCTCTTCATAGACAAACTTGGGATTTGCGATCCCAGGTAA
>OVBL01001101.1:7500-22500 GCA_900406555.1 Pseudoturritis turrita | reverse complement strand
ATAAAGACCTAAAATTCCTAATAATAAACCAAAATCCCCTATACGATTAGTTACAAAAGCTTTTTGACAAGCATTCGCTGCAATAGGCCGTGTGAACCAAAAACCTATTAATAAATACGAACACATTCCAACTAATTCCCAAAAAAAATAAACTTGGATCAAATTAGAACTAGTAACTAATCCTAACATTGAAGTATTAAAAAAACCCATATAAGCAAAAAACCTCAGATATCCTTGATCATGAGACATATAATTGTCACTATAAATCAGAACCAAAATTCCAACAGTTGTAATTAATATTGACATAATAGAAGTAAGTGGATCAATAAAGTAACCGAACTCAAAAGAAAATTCATTATTTATGGTCCAAGACCATACATTTTGATGAATGCAACTTAGAAAAATTTGTTGAATAGATAGATAGAGTGAAAAGATCATAACTATACTTAACAAAAAAATACTCAGAAAAGTCCACATACGTCGAAGGTTTTTTGTTGCTGTCGGAAAAAGTAGAAGTCCAACTCCTAGTAAAATAGGTACTGGAAGTGGAATGAAAGGGATGATCCATGAATATTGATATGTATGTTCCATAAAATAAAAAACCCTTTTTATTTTATTCTTAAATTATTATTTCTTATTCACTGGTTTGTATATATATTTTTTTTCAAAGGGGACAATAAAAAAGCACGTAATTTCAAACCTAACTAGAATTTTTTTTGAATTAGTATAATCCTTCATAAATCTTTGAAAAGAAATATATATTCAAATAACAAAATTAGAAGTGATTAAATAATATTACTAAGTTACTGTCAAAAAAATTATTTGTCGTTTTTTTATTACTACTATTTTTTATTACTACTATTTTTTATTACTACTAAATAAAATTGTGATTTTATGCAGATACAGAAAAAGTGAATTATAATTCCGTCTTACAATAATTTATATACATATATTAAGAATAGAACAAAGATTTACATGACAAAAAAATACTTAATATTAATTATATAATAAAAAAACTTTACTTAAAAAAAGTTATTTTAGTTTGAGTATTTAGAATTATTAAGGAATGAATTTGAATTATGGAATTTAGTAATTGTCTTCCAGTCCACTAAGTGAGCTTTTTTTTTTTTGCAAGAAATCTTATTATAATCGAGATTTTTTTTACATATGAAGTGAAGAAATTTCAATTTTTTTTTGATAATAGAATCTATCAGTATAGATTAATTAAATGAGCACTCTCGTACGGATTTCAAACTTTAAATAAAAAAATTTTTAATAACCAAATTTTATTAAAAAAAAGGTAAAAAAAGTTGGGTTTTAAATATTTGAATGTCTTTTTTGTTTTGAAAATAATATATAATAAAATTTGAAACAAAAAAATAACTTGATATAGAGTACGAAAGAATAGAATAATAAATGTCTTTGACATCCAATTATACCACTGAAAAACTTTTTTCATTTTTGAATGGCAGTTCCAAAAAAACGTACTTCTATCTCGAAAAAGCGTATTCGTAAAAAAAATTGGAAAAGGAAGGGATATTGGACATCATTGAAAGCTTTTTCGTTAGGAAAATCACTTTCTACAGGTAATTCAAAAAGTTTTTTTGTACAACAAAAAAAATAAAAAACACTAGAATAATTAGAATTATCCTAACTTAAAAACAAATTTTTTAGAATACATATAAAAAAGGGGGGGTTCTTATTTCCCCCATCACTAACTTGATGTAATAATAAATAAAGATCTTGTATTTCCTCTTTAAGAGGAAATACAAAATCTTTAAGCGAAATCAATAGGCTCGTGAAATTAATTCATTTAAGTGAAAAATTTTTTACTTTATACCTTTTTATACCTTTAGGAATTGTTACTTCTCTGAATTCTTATATTCTTTACTTGGAATCAAAGTTATAAAAGCATCTATTCACAATAAGTGAATATTAGATAATAATAAGAAAAAATACTATATTATATGATTTTTAAGTGATAAAAAAATCTCATGTTTGTACTGTTTGTACAATATAAAAAGATGCATCAAAATATCTATTTTGATAATTTTTTTATATTTCTCTTGAGCAATTAGGCAAATCTTCTTTTATTTAAAACTGGTTTTATTTAAAATTTCTAAGGGTTTTTTTCATTTTTAGAAAAAGCATTTTTTTTATTATTTATTAATGGAACCAATAAATTTAATTTAGAGTTTTCTCTTTGGGTTGAAGTTCCAACTACTTTAATTTAGGTACATTTTTCATTGTATTCTAGAAAAAAATATAAAGTACAAAAAGTGAATGAAAATAATTTAAAATAACTCAGATAAAAAAAAAGATCTTAATTGAATTAAAACCCAAAATACTTCTTTAAAGAAATTTTTATTCATGAAATAAATTGTAAATTCCATTGAATTGGCTTCTTTAGTTAAATTTTCATCTCGACGATTGAATAAAAACTTGTTAGTATTGTTTTGAACAAGTTGCCGCTATGGTGAAATTGGTAGACACGCTGCTCTTAGGAAGCAGTGCGAGAGCATCTCGGTTCGAGTCCGAGTAGCGGCATAAGATCTTATAAAAGAGATATTATAAGTTTTATAATCAAATTAATACCCGACCTTTTTTTTCTAAAATCGGGTAAAACTCAGTATTAATTTATTAATTTTTAACAAATTTTTTATGATTTTTTCAATTTTAGAGCATATATTAACTCATATATCTTTTTCGGTCGTTTCAATTGTACTGACAATTTATTTCTTAACTTTATTAGTTAATTTAGATGAAATCATAGGATTTTTTGATTCATCAGATAAAGGAATCATAATTACGTTTTTTGGGATAACAGGATTATTATTCACTCGTTGGATTTATTCAAGACATTTTCCATTAAGTAATTTATATGAATCATTAATTTTTCTTTCGTGGGCTTTTTCAATTATTCATCTGGTTTCCTATTTTAATAAAAAACCAAAAAATCACTTAAACGCAATAACTGCGCCAAGTGCTATTTTTATTCAGGGTTTTGCTACTTCAGGTCTTTTAAACAAAATGCCTCAGTCTGGAATATTAGTACCAGCTCTCCAGTCCCAGTGGTTAATGATGCACGTAAGTATGATGATATTAGGCTATGGCGCTCTGTTATGCGGATCATTATTATCAATAGCTCTTCTAGTCATTACATTTCGCAAAGTCGGACCTACTTTTTGGAAAAAGAATATTAAAAAAAAATTTTTATTAAATGAATTATTTTCTTTTTATGTACTTTACTACATAAACGAAAGAAATTCTATTTTACTACAACAAAACATTAATTTTAGTTTTTCTAGAAATTATTATAGGTATCAATTGATTGAACAATTGGATTATTGGAGTTTTCGTATTATTAGTCTTGGATTTATCTTTTTAACCGTCGGCATTCTTTCAGGAGCTGTATGGGCTAATGAGACATGGGGTTCATATTGGAATTGGGATCCAAAAGAAACCTGGGCATTTATTACTTGGACCATATTCGCAATTTATTTACATATTAAAACAAATAGAAATGTTAGGGATATAAATTCTGCAATTGTGGCTTCGATAGGCTTTCTTTTAATTTGGATATGCTATTTTGGCGTCAATCTTTTAGGAATAGGTTTACATAGTTATGGTTCATTTACATCGAATTAAATAAAAAATTAACCAAAAAATAAAGGAATCCAAATAAAAAAGAATAGCATCTATATATAACTTCATCTAAGTTAAGCAATCTAATTTAGTTTTAGTAGTCAATCATCAAGAACCTTTTGAATCAAGTAGTACAATGATTCAAAAGGTTCTCACAATACAAAGACCAAAGACTGCTGATTACAATTCAATTTAATACTTTTTTTTATTTCCTGAAAACTATCCATAAAAATAATTAGATAAAATGGATTCGATCTTGTCACTTGCTAATGAGAGCACAAAATCAGGATAAATCCCAATACCAATTATGGGTAGAAGAATAGAGATTGAAAGAAATAACTCTCGGGGTCCAGAATCACAAAAAGACAAGTTTTTGACATTAATTAACTTGTATCCATAGAACATTTGGCGTGACATAGATAATAAATATATAGGAGTTAATATCATTCCAATTGCCATTACAAAAATAATTAAAATTTTTGAAATTACGAAATATTTTTGGCTGGTAATTATTCCAAAAAAAACTATTAATTCTGCAACAAAACCACTCATGCCCGGTAATGCAAGGGAAGCCATCGATAAGATAGTGAACATTGTAAATATCTTTGGAATGGAGATAGCCATTCCACCCATTTCATCAAGATAAACAAGCCGAATTCTATCATAACTCGTTCCTGCCAAGAAAAAAAGTGCAGCGCCAATAAACCCATGAGAGATTATTTGTAAAATAGCTCCATTAAGTCCAGGATCCGTTATAGAACTAATACCTATAATTATAAAACCCATATGAGATACAGAAGAATAGGCTATTCTCTTTTTTAAATTACGTTGACCGGGAGATGTTGAAGCTGCATAAATTATTTGAATTGTACCGACTGCCATCAACCAAGGAGAAAACATAGAATGGGCGTGAGGTAATAATTCCATATTGATTCGAACCAACCCATATGCCCCCATTTTTAATAAGATTCCAGCGAGAAGCATACAGGTACTGTAATGTGCCTCGCCGTGGGTGTCAGGTAACCAAGTATGTAAAGGTATAATAGGTGATTTGACGGCAAAAGCAATAAGAAATCCAATATAAAATAGTATTTCGAGTGTGACAGGATAGGATTGATTAGCTAATAGTTCTAAATTTAATGTTGGTTCGTTCGAACCATATAAACTTATACCTAAAACTCCTATTAATAAAAAAATAGAACTTCCTGCAGTGTATAAAATAAATTTTGTAGCTGAATACAGCCGTTTCTTTCCACCCCACATGGATAAAAGTAGATAAACGGGAATTAATTCTAATTCCCACATGATGAAAAAAAGTAAAAGATCCCGAGAAGAAAACAATCCTATTTGACCGCTGTACATTGCTAACATCAGGAAATGGAATAATCGGGAACCCCGAGTAACTGGAAAAGCCGCTAAAGTAGCTAAAGTAGTAATAAATCCCGTCAGTAAAATAGTTCCTATAGAAAGTCCATCTATTCCCAGTCTCCAGCAAAAATCAAAAAATTTGATCCATTTATAATCTTCGGACAGTTGAATTAATGGATCGTCCATTTTAAAATTATAACAAAAAGCATAGGTCGTTAGAAGAAGTTCTAAGATACAAATGCATATAGTATACCATTTATTGACTTTATTTCCCCTATGCGGGAGAAATAACATTAATGAACCGGCAGATATTGGAAAAACAACAATTATTGTTAACCAAGGAAAATCATTCGTGGTAAAGACAAGATACACCAGGTCCAAAGAACGCGTACTCAAAAAAAATATATAAATAAATAAAAAAATATAATTTAACTTTTTTGAGTACGAGTACTTGTCAATAAAAAAATAAAATGTATTCCAAATTTATTCAAATGAGGTTTTCGGTAACGTATCAATAAGCTAGACCCATGCTTCGAGTTGTTTCATGACATAAATAAACTCGAACGCTCAAAAAATCCGTTGGACAGGCGGATTCACATCTCTTACAACCAACACAGTCCTCGGTTCTTGGAGCAGAAGCTATTTGCTTAGCTTTACACCCATCCCAAGGTATCATTTCTAATACGTCTGTAGGGCATGCTCGGACACATTGAGTACATCCTATACAGGTATCATAAATTTTTACTGAATGTGACATAGGATCTATAGTTTTTTGAATGTCATAAATTTTCAATCTAGTAAACTTATAACTAAATGATATATTAAAATACTAGATGAAGCAATGATTTCCTTTAATAGAATTTTATTAATTAATTCTGGCTCAATGGATTAAAAAAAGGGGCTAAAATACTTTGATTTCTTAGATTTTCACAAATATAATCTAGTAAGTCATAACCTATTATATATACAAATTTCAACCTATAATTTTTTTATTTATGCTACTTATTTAATAAGGTCGATTGGTTGATGCGAGTGGATTTTCTGTTACGATAAATTGACGAGACTATAGCTAATCCAATAGCTGCTTCAGCGGCTGCAATTGCTATAACAAAAATGCAGAAAATATTCCCTTTTAGTTGAGAATTATCAAAAAAATCAGAAAATGTTACGAAATTCATATTAACTGCATTGAGTATAAGTTCAAGACACATAAGAGCCCTAACCATATTTCGACTCGTGATCAATCCATAAAGACCAATCAAAAATAAATAGGCACTCAAAACAAGTACATGTTCGAGTATCATTCAGCAACTCCTTATCAATTTTGATTCATTTCAATTATGAATAATAAAAAAAATTCACCGGATTCAATCAACTAGAATATAACACAAAAGTACGAATAAAAACTATATTAGGGAAAAAAAATTTCAAATATATATCAAATATAAAAATTGATATTTCAAATATGAAATAGTATTCAATCAAATTAAATGGAATGAACGGAAAAAATATCATAACATACACAAAGTTTTCTTTGGTCTTTACTAACTTTACTAATAAGAACGTTTTTTATTGACGAGCCACAGAAATTGCACCTATCAAAGTAACTAAAAGAATTATTGAAATGAGTTCAAATGGAAGAAAAAAATCTGTTGATAAATGAATTCCTATTTGTTGACTATTACTTATTAAATCTTGCTCTAAAATCTGGTTTAATCTTGTAGTCCAAATAACCCCGTACCATGACGTATCGAGAATAGTAGAAATTAATGAAAAAAGAAGAGTTGTACAAACCAATGAAGTAATCCCATCCCCAACGGTCCACAGATTGAAATCTGTGGAATATTCTGAATCATTCATGAACATGACAGCAAATATGATTAAAACATTTATAGCCCCCACGTAAATAAGCAGTTGTGCCGCAGCTACAAAATGGGAATTTGATAGAATATACAATAAAGATATACAAACAAGAACAAATCCTAAGGAAAAAGCTGAAAATATTGGGTTGGGAAGTAATACCACCCCCAAACCTCCTACTAGAAGACCGAATCCCAGAAAAACTAAAAGAAAATCATGTATTGGTCCAGGCAAATCCATTATATTATTAAAATAAGAAAAAAATAGAAATCCTTTTCATGACCTTATTAATTTAACCGGGAAATTTCTTTTTAATATGTTTCTAATATGTTTCTAATAGAGTGAAATTAGAATCTAATGGATATGAATTGATGTAGATACAATTATTAGACAGTTTCTCTTTTTTATTCTAAAGTGTATTTTCAACCTATCTATTTCAAGAAAGTAATTACGAATATATTATATTAAAATTAAAAGAATGAGCCTTAATACTTAATATTATTATATAAAAAAAATACAAGTTTTTAATTAAATTCTTTATATAATTCAACAGTTTTGAATTCTTTTTTTAATAAAATTAATGGGTTTACCCATTTTTTGTTTGAGGTGAATTCAAAATTGTTCGAACAGTGTAATCGTCAATTACTGACATTGGTAAACGACCCAAAGCTATTTGATTATAATTCAATTCGTGACGATCATAAGTTGAAAATTCATATTCTTCAGTCATTGACAAACAATTTGTTGGACAATACTCAACACAATTACCACAAAATATACAAATTCCAAAATCAATACTGTAATTAAGCAATCGTTTTTTTCTAATATTAGTTTCCAATTTCCAATCAACAACAGGCAGATCTATAGGACATACTCGAACACATACTTCACAAGCAATGCATTTATCAAATTCGAAATGGATTCGACCACGGAAACGTTCTGATGTTATTAATTTTTCATAGGGATATTGAATAGTTACAGGTAAACGATTTGTGTGGGATAAGGTAATCATGAAACCTTGACCAATATACCTTGCAGCCCGTAGGGTTTGTTGACCATAATTCATGAACCCGGTTATCATAGGAAGCATATTGTAATTATCTATGAATAATTTTATCTTTGTTTCTTTCTCTTGTTTAAAACAAGTAATGAATATGTTGGATTCATTTTCAATTTAGAGTGAAAAGAGTTGGAAAGAAGTTGTTAATAATAGATTACCAAGGGAAATCGGTAAAAGAAATTTCCATCCAAGATTTAATAATTGATCCATTCTTAGCCTAGGTAAAGTCCATCTTGTTGTGATCGAAATGAACAAGAACAAATAAGTTTTAGCTAATGTAATAAAGATACCAATTGTTGTTCCAAAAATTTGATCCCTTTCAAATAGCTCCAGAATAGATATATACGGAATAGAAATATTCCAACCACCTAAGTATAGAATTGTTACAAATAATGAGGAAATTAATAGATTTAGATAAGAAGCAACGTAAAATAAACCAAATTTGATACCTGAATATTCAGTTTGATAACCTGCTATTAATTCTTCTTCCGCTTCTGGTAAATCAAACGGTAACCTCTCGCATTCTGCTAGGGAAGAAATTAGAAAAATGATAAAACCTATAGGTTGACGCCACAAATTCCATCCCCAAAAACCATATTTTGATTGTGCCTCAACTATATCAACTGTACTTAAACTGTTAGATAATCCTAGTCGGTGATAACATTACTATTCTCACCGCTATTACAAAACCGTACATGAGGTCTTCGCCTCATACGGCTCCTCGGGGGCCATAAATAAATCTAAGGACCAGATTAGTATTATTTAGATGGATATGATGTGTTCTCAAATAGATTAAATATAAATATATCTGGGGTCCCGAATTATACCAATGGAATTCTGTCGGCTCAAATTCTAAGAATAAAAAAAGGCGCTTCAGAATTCATCTCATCCTTTACAAATTGTAATTTCTATTTGTTGAGTAATAACTTAATCCTTTAATAAAATACTCCTTGGAAAAATCAAAATAGGTATTTAAGCCCGTCATGGTTTTCAATTACGAAAAAGAATTAGACATCCTATTAATTTATTATTCATGACAGAAATTCTATTTTATTTCCGAAATATATGAAAATAAATATCCTTGTTTCGTTCCTATTCTTCTTTCTTTTTTAGAAACCAAAGTTGGTGGACTTAAAAAATAAAGGATTATTTCGTTTCTGATAGTCATTACATTTATCGGTGGATAGAAGCATACTCTGAATCGGAATCTTGGGGGAGTACTGTCTGATCATTTCTACTAACTTCAAGCCCCAATTAACCCTCTTTTTTTTATCTTATGTTATGCATAAATATCCTTTTCAATTTGGTTAATCTCTATTACAAATTCTTTGTGTATTTTGGTGTTTCTAACCATCCACTCATTTTTACCTAATTGCCGCTCACTTTGTAATACATGTATGTTAATCTATATAATTGATAGTGAAAACGTCATATGGTTAATATTTTTAACCCGCTTCAAGCCAGGATGACTAATCAACCAACCTTGGGGTAAAGTGATTCTTACGCTTATGTTTATTTCCGTTTAACCTTTGTACATAGGAAATGAGACTCAATTTTTCTTTTTACTGCTAATTTCTGAGCAGTTTTTTTCACTCATATATAACTATCAAATTCCTTTTATTAAGATTAACCCGAAAGATAAATATATATATATATTCCGTTTTTTAACTTATTCGTTTAGAAGAAACGGAATAGTAAAAATAAACGTTTATGTTTCAACGAATCGCACGTAGAGATATTGATAAAACACATAGAGTTAATGGTATTTCATAACTAATAGATTGGGCAGCAGCTCGCAGACCACCTAAAAAAGAATATTTATTATTTGATCCATATCCTGACATAAGAAGTCCAATCGGAGCAATACTTGAGATGGCAATCCATAAAAAAATACCGACATTGAGATCCGCTAAAACAAGGTGATTGCTAAAGGGAATTACTGAATAACTTAGTAAAATTGAGATAACTGCTATAGACGGTCCAATACTAAATAAAGGAGTATTTCCTCTAGATGGACGAAGATCTTCTTTGAAAAGTAGTTTTGTCCCGTCGGCTAGAGCTTGAAGAATTCCCAACGGGCCGGCGTATTCAGGTCCAATACGTTGTTGTATCCCTGCGGATATTTCTCTTTCTAACCACACAATTACTAATACACCTGTTATGATTCCCAATACAAGAGAAAATATAGGGACAAATATCCATACGAGTCCATAGACCTCTTTTAAAGATTCCAATCTAACAAAAGAATTTATAGTTTGTACTTCTGTTGCATAAATTATCATTTTAACGATCAACTTCTCCCATAATTATATCTATGCTACCGAGTATCGTCATAATATCAGCCAATTTCATTCTTTTAACTAGTTCAGGAAGAATTTGCAAATTAATAAAACCCGGTGGTCGGATTTTCCATCTCCAAGGAAAACCACTTTGATCTCCTATGAGAAAAATTCCCAATTCCCCTTTTGGAGCTTCAACTCTTACATAAAGTTCTTGTTTCGATAATTCAAAAGTAGGAGAAGGTTTTTTACTAATGAATCGATATTCAAAATCATTCCATTCTGGATTCCTTTTTCTATCAAAGCCTCTGCTTTCTAAATTCTCATAGGGACCCCCGGAAGTCCTTCCAGAGCCTGTTGAATAATTTTGATGGATTCTGTCATTTCGCTAAGTCGTATTAAATAACGAGCTAATGAATCTCCTTGTTTTTGCCATTGAATTTCCCATTCAAATTCATCGTAAGACTCATAACGATCAACTTTACGAAGATCCCATGGTATTCCAGATGCGCGTAGCATTGGTCCGGATAAACCCCAATTTATTGCTTCTTCCCCACCAATAATCCCAACTCCTTCAACCCGTTCTAAAAAAATAGGATTTCGTGTAATAAGTTTTTGATATTCAACAACCTCTGTTAAAAAATAATCACAAAAATCCAAGCATTTATCTATCCAACCATAAGGTAAATCGGTCGCTATTCCTCCAATACGAAAAAAATTATGCATCATTCTCATACCGGTGGCAGCTTCGAATAGATCATATATAAATTCTCGTTCTCTGAAAATATAGAAAAAGGGAGTCTGGGCCCCAATATCTGCCATAAAAGGGCCGAGCCATAACAGATGAGAAGCTATACGACTCAATTCCAGCATAATTACTCTGACATAGCTGGCCCTTTTAGGAACTTGAATATTTCCCAATTGTTCTGGTCCATTTACTGTTATTGCTTCTGTAAACATAGTAGCTAAATAATCCCATCGCGTTACATAAGGTAAATATTGTATAATTGCTCGGTTTTCTGCAATTTTTTCCATTCCTCTGTGTAAATAACCCAATATGGGTTCACAGTCAACAACATCCTCACCATCTAGAGTAACAATTAAGCGAAGAACACCATGCATGGATGGGTGGTGAGGCCCCATATTGACTATCATAAGATCTTTTCCTGTAACTGGTCTCTTCATAAGTTTTTCCTTGATTCGTTCTGGCATGAATTAGATTGCTGAAAAAGAAGTTTATCAAAAAATTCCAGATCTAAAAAATGAACTAATTCACAATTTTGGAATTTAACGAGTTTTTAATTCCCGAATATTCAACTGATTAATTAATTCTTTATAACGTACTCTATTTTTTTTTGACAAATAAGCCAGCAGTCGTTGACGTTTTCCCAGAATTTTTCGTAGACCCCTCTGAGATAAATAATCTTTTCTGTGCAATTCCAAATGTGAAGTAAGTCTGCGTATCTTATTAGTGAAACTGAATACTTGAAATTCAACCGATCCCCTGTTTTCTTCTTTTTTTTCTTGAAATGAAATGAATGCATTTTTTATCATAAAAAGAAATCCTTCCCTTTTTAATATGAATTGAAAGATATGAATTTTACTAATCAGTAATAATAATGGTAGTTTTTTTGTACAAGGATCTGAATTTAATTATCAACCTCTTACTTCTTAATTTTATCTAAATTTAGATCTAAACAAGGAGGATTCTGTTAATTTATTTATGGATCTGCTCTTATTGGTATCTATGTCATTGATTAAAGGAATCTCATGTATAAAGATTGAATTTAAAACAATCCCTCATATTTGTGCATACAATTGTTTTCATATATCGTAACTTAATATATTATATTTAATATATTATATATAGTAAAAATATAGTAAAAAGGATCCATCATTAATGAATTTGAAATCGCGTATACATGTGTATTCTTATCATACTGAAACGATTTCCGTTAGTAGTATTAAACCAATAGCGATTCATACAAGCTAAATCTTCTAATCTAAAATTGGGCCAAAGAAAGGATTTGAATTGAATTAGGTTATTTTTATCCTTATCAAGATCTTTCTTTTTATGAAAAACTGTGGTCAAGTCTTGAATATTCTTATCAAATCTTGAATTTCTATCCCTCGCATTTTTTTTTTTTAAGTTGAAACAAATTAGAATTCGAAATTCTCTACGTCGTTTAGGGGATAGAATATTTTCAGGGATAAAGAAATCATAATTATTTTTTTTATCAATATAGCTTTTTTTTTTGTATCTTTTACTTATTTTGTGTTTATTTTTATGAACCAATGAAATACCTATAGTTCTATATATAATAAGTTGTCCGTCGTTTTTTACAGACAAACGGACAGGTTCAATAATCAATATTCCTTTTTTCATTAATTTTGCAAAAGTGAAATTCTTCTCAATCATTAGAATATCTAGGCTCATCTCTCCTCTTTCAATAGAAGATATCGCTATCTCGTTTGGATTTTTTAGTCTAACCAAGAGACAGTATACTTTTACATTATTGAGAATTTTTTTATTAAAAAAACAATTCCATCGCAACTGAAAACGCGAATACCTTGTCAGAAATAAATCAAGTTCCGCTTCGGTATTGCTTTTGTATTTTTTTTTATTTTTACGTTTTTTTATCTTCGATTCTGCATAATTTTCTTCAATATTTTTTTCTTGGTTTGATAGAGCTGATTCAGGATTTCTTTTTTTTTCGTTATCTGATTCAAGCTCTCCTTGACCTGCCGATTCTTTTTCTTCTTTATTTAGATTATAAAATCGAAGGGATTTTTTTTCGTTTGATGGTATAAAACCTTTTTTCTTTAGAGTGATCTTTTTATTAACATTTTTTTTTTCATTAAAGTTGAAAAGAAGTAATTTAATTGGTATGACCCACGGTTTCATTTTATATGTACTAGAAAATAAGAAAAATTCCGGAAAGAAAAAAAATTCAAAATTTGTTATACGACGATTTATTATTTCTTCATTCATTCCCATCCAATCAAAAAAGGTTCTTTTTTTATTAGCAAGACCCATCTTAGTTTTTTTATCAATTCTTTGATAATTCTGAACTTTAGTCTTAATATATTTTTTTTTACTCTTGGTATCAACCCAGGGCTCAATATTTACTTTTTTTCTAAACCCAAAGTTGAGAATTCTCCAATCCAAATATTTTCTATGCCGAATTTCCCCTATACCCCGAATATTATATATTTCTAGAAAAGAAGAGACTAAACAATTATCTAGAGCAATGCCTATAGATATGTCAAAAATTTTTTCTGTAGAATTAATAGATTTGTAGCAAAAACTATTATATATATAATCTTTTTTTAAATTATGTTTTGGATTTAATAACGAGTTGGCCTCAAAAAATTTTTGTTTTTTGTAATTATCTAAATTTTTTTTTTCATATGAATCCGCTTCGGTTAAACTTAGATTTAGAACTAGAGAGTGCCGGTTTATTTTCTTTTTCCATTTTTTGGTTACTAATCTAGCCCATGCAATCTGAGGTAAATTGTATTGAGAATGACTTCGTAACCAGTTTTTCCATTGATTTACTTCGGAATTAAAAAAGGTTTTATCTTTCAATTCATAATGAAAGATTCCTTGTTCTTGAAAAAAACCCTTTATTTGATTTTTAACAAAAAAGGATGTTATGCATATGTTATATTCAAGAACAGCCTTTAATTTAAAAAAATTACTAACTTTAATTTGTGATAATTTGTAAAATACATATGCTTGTGATAAAGAGCATAGGTCATAACTAATTTTTTTTTTATTGGATATGAAATTTTTTATAGCCGAAATAAAATAAATGGTATTTTTGTTTTTATGAATTTTTTTTCCATTTTCTTCATTCTTGTAAATATATTTCTCAAAAAATGTTTTTGTTGATTCAAAAAAAAGTTGTGTAGTAATTCTTGGAATATTAATGATACCTAGAAAAATAGTTATAGACAGTTGTTCAATGAAAAATTTAAAAAAAAAAAAAGATTTACGAATTAATCGGATATTTTTTCTTTTTAATGTCTGCCAACTTTTTTTTGATGACTCCATTATTTTAGAATCATAACGCGGTTTGTTACAACTATTAGTTAGGTTTTCTTTTTCTTTTGAAATTTCTTCTATTTGATTTCTTATTTTCGTTATTCTATCAATCAAATTTTTTATTTTTTTTTCGCTGAGTGAAAATTTTGTCCACTCCATGGATTTTTTTTGAACAGGAACAGGTAGTCCATAAATCGTCTGATTACTCATTATTGAATCTTTTTTAGTTTCATTTAAGTCATATATTTCTCTCAGGCCAAATAATGTAATTAGATTTCGTTTTGAAAGGTTTTTTATTTTTCCTTTTAGAAAAAGCAAGTTTTTGATAAGCCAGTTTTTAATTTCTTTTGCGACTTTTAGGAAAATTGTTGCTCTTTCTTTGAAAATCCTTAAAACCAGAAAAGACTTAGTTTTAAATTTTTGGATTCTTTTTTTTAATTCTTTAGAAATAGGTTCAAAAAAAGAAGGCTTTTTTTTGGCAGAACCAAACGGTAGTTCAGTTTCCAGTCCCCAAACTGTTAAAAAACAAAAATCGTTTTTTTCTCCTTTGTCTTTTGTTTTTTTTAGTCGAGCCTTCTGAGATGATTGAACTTTCGATTTATGCCAAGGTTTAAGATAAAAAGGAAATAGGATTTTTATCTGAATACCATCCGTTAACCAGTTTCTTGGAAATTCTGTTTCGGATAGTTGAACCCCATTATAAGTACATTTAATATGCATTTCACGTTTCCAATCCTTTA
>OVBL01001100.1:0-64183 GCA_900406555.1 Pseudoturritis turrita | reverse complement strand
CCCATTCTGAAGGATGGGCCTCGAGCCGTTTTATAATCTTCTCGATTCTCTCTGTTTCTTGTGAAGTTTAGCCTTTTTCTTCAAGATTTTCTTGTGAGTCTTGATTGCTCACCGGTAATTCTCGTTAAGCTGCATAAAATAAATTATAGATACATAAGGAACAGCAATGGAAAACTCTTGAAAAATATGCAACACCTTTACCTTAGTTATAAACTCCGTGGATTGCTGAAAACATCTCAGGTTATGGTTTTTTATTATAGTTGTTGAAAAATCTTCAATCCGGATCATTCAAATACAGTTGTTGAACTCGCGGAAGATTCATTATCGTTCATCGGATTGAAGACAGAGGCTACAGATGGCTCCATTAAAAGTCGGCTATATGTGTTCTGCAAATAAAGAAGAAGTGTTGAAGATAACCCAAGTCATAAATACAAGAGTGGACCCAATTACGAAATACAAGAGTGGACCCACTTCATAAATACAAGAGTGGTTGACGAAATCCACTTAAAAGTACAAGAGTGATGACGCTAGATATTCCAACTTCAATGAAACTCTGCTGATTTTTATTATACTAAATGAAACGCAAACGCATACTCTTATAACAGTTATGGGCCCATGTTTATGCTGAGTGTAAGCAAAGCAGATGCAGAGTATGAGCAGGTGCTGCGTATTCTCGGTTTACAATCTATAAGCGTAGTTTATGATGCGTGTAAGCGAAGAATAAGCAGAATAAGTTCTCTTCTACTAAGGAAGAAAAAATATAAATTCTGCTTGTACGCCGCAGAGTGTGGTTAATGTAATATTTACTAGAATAAATCTCCCTATTTACTATATACATATATTTACTAACCATGCAATTAAATTTGAACGTCGTAGGGATCGTAGATACTTGCAATAATTGCCTCATCACACATGAGTTGATCGGTATACGAAGATGTCTCATCCAACACCTCTGCAGCGAGTTTCGTCCTCCAGGTCATCATTTTTGCATTACACAGTTCTCTTGCTGATAGCGACAATCCTAACATGTGACACTCAATGTATTTGAGTGCGTATTTTGGGAACGTCTTTTACAATTGTGATTGTAAAAGCTGCTTGATCGTAGTCTTGAGGAAAGCACATATGAATTGCGGCAGGAACCATTTGAGCAAAAGGCCTCGCCGCTGCCACAATATCTGATTCTGGAGTATTTAAGGAATCATATATGTAGATAACCCGGTCAACCAATGATATGACCGTTCCAACCCAATGATTCGAGCTCACGTGTAGAACGAAGTATAACGTATCAACGTCTTTGCACCAGGCCAACTTTGTTGCGACATAAGCTGGAAGAATACCGTGTACATTCTCATAAGTACCACCAGGCCACCTGTCAAGCTTACTCAAGTCCTTGTACCGATTCTTCCAAAGCATTTGAAATGCTGCATCCAATATAGCAATTCGCGGACTCTTGAAAGAACTAGGATTTCTCTTTAGCCTTAGTCTATACAAGTTCAGTGCTGCGTCAAGGTGCTGGTAATAAAAGAAGGATAAATGTTAGGCACCAAAGTAGAGTCTACTAGACACACAACAACAACAAAAAGCCGAGTCTGCCCGACACACAACAACAACGGTCTGCCAGCTAAACATGAAATAAACACTTTTGCCAGATCCACTGTTGACGAGGAAGAATGTACTTACCATATCGTGTAACCATTCCCTCGGCTTCAAAAGTAAGTTGAAGAATTGATGGGCCATTGCTTTCCCTCCAAATGGATAAATATTTGTTCTGTCGAAGAAAATCAACATTCAAGTTAGACTGCAAGATAAAATAGACGATCTTATAGGCTGTGTGTACTTACTCATCGGCTCTGGATACGTTAATCTTGTCCACCAGTGTTTGGTCAACATCTCCAAATACAATTTCGTAAGCAGATTTCTGGGCCAGTGGTTTTGCGTTGTTGCTAGGTACAACAGGAAGCGTAGTCGATTTGCTTAACCTTTCACTCCTCCTTGTTGTTAGCTTGTTGGTCTGGCGAAGATTTCTGGAGCTTTCGTATATTTCGATTTGAGATGTAGTTGGGTGGACTGAATCCACTGATGGTTCAATGATATTAACTGGCTGGGAGTTTCCTTTTCCTCTACATGTTCCTCTTCCTCTTCCTCTTCCTCTTCCTCTTTCTACAATGATTTCAGTGTCAATCACTGAGCCTTTACCATCTTCTGCAGTGGAAGCAACTGTCTCCATGCAGACATTGGTTATCAATGCCGTAATGGGATCCTTAATGCATACATTAGTTTCATCTGCTGCAGCGGTATCCTTAATGCAGACATTACTTTCATATGCGGCAGTGGCATCCTCTGCCTGAAGGCATACTTTGGGATCATTTATCTCCTTTTTCTTCTTTGGCATCCTCTGCCTTTTCACTCCCATCAATTTTTTTACCATCGATTGCTTCGTTGGAAACAGCTGCCTTATCAGATATAACCTTTTCTTTACCACCATCAGGCTTTTTCACTTTCATCTATTTTTTCAACATCTCCAACTCCACCATCCTCTTGAAGATGTTCTTCTTTGGCATCCTCTGCCTTTTCACTCCCATCAATTTTTTCAGCATATCCAACTCCACCATCAGCAAGAAGATGTTCTTCACTCCCATCAATTTTTTCACCAACAGTTCTTCGTTGGAAAGAGCTGCCTTATCAGATATAATCTTTTCTTTGCCATCATCAGCTGCAGTGGCATCCTCTGCCTGAAGGCAGACGTTGGCATCATTTTCTCCTTTATCTTCTTTTGCATCCGCTTCCTTTTCACTCCCATCTCCATCATTACTATCATCTTGAAGATGTTCTTCTTTGGCATCCTCTGCTTTTTCACATTTGTATATTTTTTTCCCCATGGAACATATCTTGAAGATGTTCTTGTTTGGCATCCTCTGCCTCGATGCCATCTGCCTTTTCACTCTAATCTATTTTTGCATCATCTCCTACTTGTTCTTGTTTGGCATCCTCTGCCTTTTCACTCCAATCTATTTTTGCATCATGTCCTACTTGTTCTTGTTTGGCATTCTCTGCCTTTTCACTCCAATATATTTTTGCATCATCTCCTACTTGTTCTTGTTTGGCATCCTATGCCTCGATGCCATTATCAGTTACTTTTTCTTTGACATCTCTTCCTTTCTCATTTGAAAAGGAGCCAGAGGCAACAACCTTGATTCCTTCTCCTTCGTTGTCTTTGCCATCTCCTTTGTTATCCACCGTCATCTCTTCTTTGTCATTCTGCAAAATTTCAAAGTAATAACTGTTACATGAACTCAGCTTCAACCTCTTACACCTTAAAGGGCATACCCTACCGTATAGAATATTAAGGGATGCCAATGATGAATAGTATTGAATGCCATTATTAGTCTGCCGTAACAATTACATGTCTCACATAAATGAATGATACAACGTAGGCAAGCAGAGTATGCCATGCCCCTCTATTATTTTACCACATCTGATAGAGCATGATATCGTAGATCATGCCAGCGCTTTTATTTCAACAATTACTGAGTTGGACATACCATGCGATTGTCAGGTTTTAGTTTGTTGTTAGAGAAGCGAGTGTCTTGCTCGAAACAAGTCATCCTCTCCATTAGCTTTCCAACGACCTGTGTCTTCTTCTTCTTCTTCTTCTTCTTCTTCTTTTTCCATTTTCCTTCTTCAATTCCCTTCCTCTTTTTCCATTTTTCTCTCTTTCCTTCATTATCTACTTTCCTTTTTTTTCCAGTGCGGTTTTCTGGGACTGGCGGCATTTTTGAGACGCTCCATTTGATGTTCGAAGATGGCTGGCCAGAGAGAATGTATTTTTTGAGATTATCAAGCTTGACATCTATTACGTCGTTACCTTTCCAACGTGGATAGATTTCTGGCTGGGATCTCTTACACATAGTAGTTACAGTCACCTACAAAACAGTTATATGGTTACATAAATGTCAGCCAGAAGTCTGCGTAACTCTGCCAGAAGTCTAGCGACGGGAATATGTAAACTTGTGGCAGAGTCTTTTTGCAGACGCTGCCACTGTGGCTTACTCTGCCAAAACTCTACATTTTCACTTCAACAAACTATGCCAAAGATATACATACCTCTTCACTCGAGAAGATCTTCTCCATATCGGGTCTGCCAACTTTTTCCTTGTATCTTAGTAGATGTGTACCTTCAAAAGCTATAGGTGTTCCCAAATTTTCTCCCACTTTGGGCACATAAGCATACACCCAGACCTGTAGAACTTGCACGAACCCCTTCAAAACATAAGAGTCTTGCCATATCTTCTCTTTAGTTACCAACTTAACCTGCTCAACAAGATATTTGTAAGCAACCCTCCCCCAGGGATACCCTTCAAAAATTTTCAAATCTATCACCAACCTAGCTAGGTTAAGGGGAATTTCGGTACACCGATCAACACCCAACAGACCGTTAGACGGAATAGCTAGGTAACTAAGCTTAATTTTATCTTTCCTGGACCAAGATTTGCTTATATCTCCACCATACTTCATACACAATTTCACTATGTCCTCAATACAAGGGCTAGGACGGCGTATTTTGAGAAGACCCCGAAAGCGATTCCAGCTTTGGTGATTAGCTTCAGAAGATACCAACCCATCCAACTGCGTAATTTCATTACAGTTAAGACCTGTGATCTCTTCAAACTCGAAGAGCGAGAACCGTGCTGGCTGCCCCGCGATCAAAAACCACAACTCAAATGGGCTTTCACACTCCAATTGTTTGCAAATAAGATGGTGATGCACAAATTTTGCACTCCATCCGAAACCCAACTTCTCAAACTTACAAATAACTCCTAGCGGTGACTTGCGGACATAATCCCACACTTCTTCACCCACTACACCTTCCACCAGTGAAAGATGATTGAACTTCGAACTGTAGTTTATTCTTGTATTTGGATCTGGCTCGTTTTCTTTGGAAAAAATAATGGCAGGAAAATCCATCTCGTAATCATTCATATACATGATATATTCGAAGGAGAAATATCGGAGAAATGAAGAGATCGGAGAATTATCGTAGAAATGAAGAGATCGGAGAATTATCGGAGAAATGAAGAAAATAAAGAAAGAGATCGACAAAATTGAAGATGCGCTCCTCTGCTCTAGGGTTGCTGAGAGGAAGTAGATGAAGAGTCAATGTTGTGTTTTCCAAGCTTTCTAGGCTTCGGCATGGGCCTTAAACAACTGCTTTGAGGCTCGAATATATATTGTGGAAATATTTTTAAACTAATATTACCTAATTAAGACGGCGCCCCCTTTTGTCGTACAGTTAAGTCAGCGCCGCCTTTTTCTTTTAGTAGAAACTCTTCAAAAATACCGCGCTACGTCGGCATACAGGCTGCGAAACCCTAAACCACTCAAAACAAATTAAAAACTTTGATTAACATTTTTTTAGACGTCATAACTCTAAAGTGATCTTCAATCTAAGTGTTTAAAAGCTTATTTACATTGAAAACACAGAATGAAAGAAAAATCAATAACCATGGTAAATACCAAGGAAATATTTCACATAGTGTCATGTTGAACAAATATACACGAAGAAACATATGATAACAAAAAAATTTGTTTGAGTTGTTCTTTTTAACATAAGTTTTACTTTGAAACCAGTAAGAAGTAATGTATAAAGGTAGTGGAAGTATATACAAATATATAACAACAAAAAATCACTACAAACGAATTCTCCTATATCAATCTGCATTCGGTCTGCCGTTGGTGACATTCATTCAGTCTGCGATACCTTAACCACTCGGTTTTCACTATGGAGTTTTTCTTTTGAACATAAGTTGTACTTTGACAACAGTTAGAAATTAAAGAAATAATGTATAAAGGAAGTGGAAGTATATACAAATATACATCAACAAAAACTCTCTACAAACGAATTCTCCGATTGCGATCTGCCTTCGGTCTGTCGTTGGTGATATTCAGTCAGTCTGCGATATCCTACCCACTCGGTTTTCACCGAGTTTCTCGAGTTTTCTCGTTTTGGCTTATACCGGTTAATGCACTACTGGTGATTGTCTTCTGCCGTTGGTGATATACATTAAGGGGTAGCACTAGTATTTTCAAAATTATTTTAGAACATAACTAAAATTATTTCACAACCATGAGCACTTCAACAAGAATCAGTCACCATTCTTTTCAAGGCACCTGCAAGTTTGAGGAGTGGAGACAAAAAGGATTCAAGCACTTGAAGGAGTTGGAGGATATATGGACTACTTCACCTACCCCGCGCCAACCATGCATTTCCTTGCCACGGTGAAGTTCATTGAGGATGAAGCGAATGGACATGGATATGTCTACTTCATGGTTGGGCCAACCCAATACTCACTCACTTTCCGCTCGTTTCCCTATCAACACGCTCGCATAGTGCTTCATGGACGAGGATGAGACGCCTTTGTGTTGTTTCTTTCAAAATGCTCGATATTGCAACACTAGTTGCTTCAAAGACCTCAAGTACTCAATACCACATCGGCTGAAGAAATATAAGTGCAAAGCTAATTGGAAGGAGTCAATGTTCAGCTCTTTTTGTAATTAATTATCCTAAAATCTGATATCAGTCTCCCTTTGGTCTACCGTTAGGTAGTTTGGTCTGCGAAACCCTAACTGTAAAAAAGCATAGCAGTGTTTACCAAAAATTTTCATAATACAAGTAGAATCTAAACAGTGTTTGCGTATACTCTGCTTCCAATGGCAGAGACTGAGAACGCTTTGTTTTTCTTCTGCGAGTAAAAGCAGAGACTGGGCATATTCTTTTCTCTCTCTACTTGTACTCTACGTAGTCTACATTTACTTGTGTGTAAATGTCAAACTGCAGAAAAAGTACAACCGATCTGCGTTAACTTTGCTGGTCTTAAGGGGTAGCGCTGGTATTTCCAAAAAAGTGTACTAGTTCTTCAATTTTCCCTACGAAGATACCACACTTAACATTAAAATTAGAAAACATACCATTTTGATATGTTTCTTCTATAAAATAACTCTACACAACCAATTTTCCTTTACTAAATCTACCGTAACCACACTCGTGGAAACCAATAAATCTACCATAAACATCTGCACCGTCCTAGGCCAGTATCTGAAACTCGACACTTATATAATAAGTCTACTACTACACACGATGCTTACTAACTCAAACGTCTAACAACTAAACACCGATAACAAATCTAACATATTACCTAATAAATCTACACCGAGCCTACGAAGTCTACTAAACTAGTCTCATATAAATAACTCTACACAACCAAAATTTTTTTACTAAATCTACCGTAACTACAGCCGTGGAAACCAATAAATTTATAGCGTCTTCTAATAAATCTACCATAAAATTTTACACCGTCTGAGGCCAGCATCTAAAACTCGGCACTTATATAAGTCTACTACACATGATGCTTACTAACTCAAAATATGTCTGCAAAATAAATCTACATCAATGCCTAACAACTAAACACTGATAACAAATCTAACATATTACCTAATAAATCTACATCGTAGCTATTAAGTCTACTAAACTAGTTTCATATAAAATAAATGTACAAAAACCAATTTTCCCTTACTAAATCTACCATAACCACATTCGTGGAGACCAATAAATCAACAACATTTTCTAATAAATCTACCATAAAAATCTGCACCCTCTGAGGCCAGCATCTGAAACTCGACACTTATATAAGTCTACTACACGCGATGCTTACAAACTCAAAAATATGCAATGTACAAAATAAGTCTATAAAATAAATCTATAAAATAAATCTACCTTACCGCCTAACAACTAAACACCGATAACAAATCTACCATATTACTTAATAAATCTACTTTGAAGCTACTAAGTCTACTAAACTAGTCTCATATAAAATAACTCTACACAACCAATTTTTCTTTACTAAATCTACCGTAACCACACTCGTGGAAACCAATAAATCTACCATAAAAATCTACACTTAATAAATCTACATCAAATCAATTAATTGATGAAGTAAAAAAATCGGCAGTGGCAGTTTGTAAATAACTCAAATTTCTTTCTCGATAGACTAAAAATGGCAGTTTTTTAATTAGTTTTTTCTATCAAGTGTTTTAAGGGTACTTTAGGTATGGAAAATATTCTTCTCATTTTTCAAACTTTATGGTTATTATAATAATAAAATTAAAAAATTGGTATATTATAGTTATTTGGAAAAATGGTCATACAATTCTTCAATTTTCAAATTTCGGCCATTCAAAATATAAACTTCGGTGTGGACAATTTAAAGCATCAACGTCTGCAGACTTTTATTTTAAATCCCGAACTTTTATTGACTGAGCCAAATTAGTCCCAACATTAGTCAACTATAACTGTTGACTAACACTATGACTACAACAATTATAGTTGACTAACGTTGGGACTAATTTGGCTCAGTAAATAAAAGTTGGGGATTTTTTTGATAATGAAAAGTTGAAAAAAAGTTTTGCCTAAAAATTGTTTTTCCACAAACTTTTGGATTAAAATAGTTAAAATGATTATCTTTAAGTAGGATGTAAATAGAAAAAAAATTGTAAATGAGAAAATATACAAAATCGAAAATATCAAAATCATTTGGTTTGAAAATAAAATGGAAATCAAACGAGAAATTAATAAAATTGGTAAATATTCAATAATAAAATCAATGATTGCGAAAGATTACCTGAATATGATTAATTATTCATGGGTAAAATTTCTGAAAAAAATAATTCATAATTTTTTTGTAAATAGTTATAAAATTTACTAACATTTTTCATTGTGTGCCTTAACATTTTCATTATTTTTCAGAGAAAAATTTTTATAGTTTTTTCAATTTAAAACAGTTATTAAATATACTTATAATTTTAGTAAATATTCACAAAATATTTATAAATAAATAATCATATTTGGATTATCTATCGCACAAATTGATTTAAAATTGATGAAAATTCACAAATTTTATGATTTTCTCTTTTAACTAAACAACTTCAAAATAGATTTAAGGTGAAAAAAATTACGGTAATTTCATCTTTCGATATCTCTTTTTTTCTAAAACCAACGAATTAGATTAAAAAAAAATTCATAAAATTTGTAATTTCACTACTTTTCTCATCCACAATCTTTTTTACTAGTCCACAATAGTACTTAATGCTATAATCATATTAACTACTTTAATCCCAAAGTTTGGAAATATAATATTTTGGGTCAAAAAAAGTTTCAACTTTTTATTTACCAAAAAAAATCCCCAATTTTTTATTTACCAAAAAAATTATCAACTTTTTATTTACCAAAAAAATCTCTAACTTTTTACTTATTAAGCTGTTGTAGTCATAGTGTTAGTCAACAGTTATAATTGACTAATGGTGTGACTAATTTGGCTCAGTCAACAGAAGTTCGGGATTTAAAACAAAAGTCAGCAGACGTTGATGTTTGAAATTGTCCACGCCAAAGTTTGTGCATTGAATGGCCGAATTTTGAAAGTTGAGGATTTCTATGATCATTTTCCCATAGTTTTTTTTTTCCAGAAATGTCACTTCTCAAGTGCCACTTTTCAAAAATGACACAGTTTAAAAATCTTTACAAGCGTGCCAGTCCTTTTTCATATTTTCAAATTATCCTTTGACTCATTTTACCCTAATTTTTTGTATTGATTTTTTCATATCTTGAGATCTCCTTCTCAAATCGTCGTCAACTCGAGATCTCCTCTCAGATCTGATCTCTCCGTCTCAGATCTTTCCGTCTTCGATTTCATCGTCTTCAATTTTGCCGTCTCCGATTTTGCCATCTCCAATTTCGCCGTCTCCGATCTCATGTCGTGATCTCCTCTGAGATCTCGTTGTTGACAATGTACGCGATGAATGTCTCGAACTGATTGATTCAGCTTGAAAAGTGGAGATTTGTATGTTTGGCGATGCTGTAACAGAGCTTTCTATTAGCCTTCTATTGAACTTTTTGGGTATTACACAAATATTGGAAATGATTTTATGGCTTTCTCCCGAATTGATTCAACTAAGCGTAGAATTTGATTCCTTTGTATGTTTCAAGAAGCCAAATCAGAACTTGTTTTTCTGTACCATATGGACTTTGAGATTTTCAGCAATTCTCAGTTTTAGACCTGACGATGTTGTTAGCAATTGTTGGAATCCAAATTCGGAAATATAACATCTTTTAGAGAATTAGGGTTAAGCATTAGAAGTACATGCCTTCAAGTTTTTTGGGTTATTGTTTCTTGTGATGCTTGACTTTGTTGCTTACATAGTTTGATCGATTCTTACACGAATACTTTTGTTCTTGTTTTGTCTCTGTTGATGTAGAAACTTCTTAGAGCACTTTGAGTGTTTGCAGGAGGAGTCTTCCTCATGCGTAATTATGGTAATCTCATGGCTGTCTGAAGAAATATGATTAAAATATGCTGGAACAGTTTCTCAATTCTTGTATTTCTTTCTTTTTCTTCAGTGTCTCTTCTCTATATAGAATTGGTTTACTAGTTTATAAATCTTTTAAATACCTTATAAAAATTACAAAAGTTTATAAATACTTGTGTTTGACGAAACAATGAAGTTAATTTTATAAATAAGCTTATAAAATCTTTTAAACACCTTATAAGACTTACAAAATCTTATAAATACTGTTTAATAAATCTGTTTATAAAACTTTTTAAGTACCTTATAAAACCTTTTAAGTACCTTATAAAACTTTTTAAATACCTTATAAAAATTATAAAAGTTTATAAATACTTGTGTTTGACGAAACAATGAAGTTAATTTTATAAATAAGTTTATAAATATTTTAAACACCTTATAAGACTTACAAAATCTTATAAATATTGTTTTATAAATCTGTTTATAAAACATATTAAGTACCTTATAAAATATTTTAAGTACCTTATAAAACATTTTAAGTACCTTATAAAACCTTTTAAATACCTTATAAAAATTATAAAAGTTTATAAATACTTGTGTTTGACGAAACAATGAAGTTAATTTTATAAATAAGTTTATAAATATTTTAAACACCTTATAAGACTTACAAAATCTTATAAATATTGTTTTATAAATCTGTTTATAAAACATATTAAGTACCTTATAAAATATTTTAAGTACCTTATAAAACCTTTTAAGTACCTTATAAAACCTTTTAAATACCTTATAAAAATTATAAAAGTTTATAAATACTTGTGTTTGACGAAACAATGAAGTTAATTTTATAAATAAGTTTATAAATATTTTAAACACCTTATAAGACTTACAAAATCTTATAAATATTGTTTTATAAATCTGTTTATAAAACATATTAAGTACCTTATAAAATATTTTAAGTACCTTATAAAACCTTTTAAGTACCTTATAAAACCTTTTAAATACCTTATAAAAATTATAAAAGTTTATAAATACTTGTGTTTGACGAAACAATGAAGTTAATTTTATAAATAAGTTTATAAATATTTTAAACACCTTATAAGACTTACAAAATCTTATAAATATTTTTTTATAAATCTGTTTATAAAACATATTAAGTACCTTATAAAACATTTTAAGTACCTTATAAAACCTTTTAAATACCTTATAAAAATTACCAAAATTTATAAATACTTGTGTTTGACGAAACAATGAATTTAATTTTATAAATAAATTTATAAAACCTTTTAAACACCTTATAAGACTTACAAAATCTTATAAATACTGTTTTATAAATCTGTTTATGAAACTTTTTAAGTATCTTATAAAACTTATAGAAACTTATAAATATTTTTTTTACTAAAAACAATGCGGTTACTTTTATTAATTAGCTTATAGAACATTTTAAACACCTTATAAAAAAAATTCTAGCAAAAAACACCTTTTAAAATTGACATGTCAAGTAGATGTAACATGGACGAATTCCGTAGACCATTTCAATATTACATGTGAACATGTTGTTCTACTACACACAAGAAAAATAGCACATCATTCTACTACATACACATACACTCATCTTTCAAACCGTTTAAAGAAAGTCAATGAGAGTATACCAACAGATTGAAAAAAAATGCCTTTTTGTTTTCCAAACTGGTTCAATCTTCTTCATCCTTTTGAACAAGTCTTTTCCCAGTTTGCTTTCAACAAAGCTAACCAACTACATGTTTGAGTGATGCTGTACTGCCACGTTCCTGTCTGGTTCAAGACCATGTTTGTACATCTGAGGGGTAGCTTAATTTGTTCAGGTAAATCCATATATTCAAAAGACAAAGACATAAGGATCATGTTATATAATTCGCCTTATAAAACTGTTTAAAAATATTATAAAACTATTACAAAAAACTGATAAAACACTTTTGTACGTAATTACAGAGATCAATCGTCTCCAAATTTAGAGGATGTTTATCTAACAGAGATTCTAACATCAAAATTAGGTTATAAAACATTTTAATTATGTTTTAAAACTTACAAAACATTCTAATTACAGAATTGTAAGACAAAAATAAGGATCAAAAAGAAAAACATCGTTTGATAAAATTAAAAGAAGAAAAAAACGAAGAAGATCAACTAATTAACCCAGATTGAAATCAATCCCAAATTGACAGATTAAAATTAACCCCAAATACAACACAGATTATTACTACATCGAATCAAAAATCATAGATCTGTAACCCAAATCGAATCAAAAACCTAGCGATTCTCCATTGAAATACAGAAAGAGAAAAAAATACAACGAATCAAAAACTCTAGATCTGTAACCCAAATCATATTTGCAACAAAGTCATAGATCGTGAATTTACTTTTAGATATAGACCTAGATCTCGCTGAACGCTAATCCGACGGCGGAGAGAAACACAACAAGGGAAACGGCGAGTTGATTCGCTTTGAAACGGCGATTAAGGTTCTCGGAGAAGAGAATGAAATCTCAGACGGTGATTCCGGGTTTGTTTTTTCTAGGAGTAATATTGACTTTTTGTTATTAAAAAGTGGCATAAATGAAAATGGTCAGCTGAGAGTGACACACTTGTAAAAGTTATATTCGAAAGTGGTATTTTTTGGATTGTTCTTTTTTTTTTTTAATGCCACTTTATTTTTAATATATTCATTTTTAAACTAAATCATGTTATTGTCGGGAAGAGAAATAAAAGCATTTTTTTTTCTTTGCAAAAAAGTGATTTCGCCGTAGAGAAGGAAAAATATAACTTTTAAAAACACAATTTAGTATACCATTAATTTAAGCATAGATTTCAAAAAAGCTTATCGTCTTAAAAGTTTGATAAGTAGCTCATCACCTACGAAAATTGCACAATAATCACCAACTAATATAAAATAAGTATTTTAACCCCAACTGTAATACAATGTAATGTGATACGAAATTTAAGACTCATAGTTCCGGTTTAGTGAATCAATACACTTGACAGTTTGCGTATTATTTTTCTATTAGAAAACGACATAGGATTCAGGACTAATTAAAATTTGAGAAAATTTGATAGAGTTTGGCTTTTGATCTATACTTTAGAAAAAATTGATACGATTTAAAAAAAAAAAATGGATAAGAGTTTTGAAATAGAAGAATCGCAAGTTGTATTTAGATGGAAACGTGAAATGTGAATCGTGACTTAGTTTTAGGGTTTGAGAATAAGTGAGGAGACAAGCTCAGATTTTTGAAATATTTAGGTACAATCATAGAACATACGAGCAAATCATAAATTTTAACTAAAATCAAAATTCAAACACTAAATCGAATTACCCTACGAACATGTTGTATAGATTTCTTTTAAATTGATGAACCAAATCCAAATTCTAATTTTTTTAATAAGTCTCATGTTTCATTTTGGAATTTTTATAGAAAACGTTACACAAATTATATCTCACTAGATAAATATCCACGCCACATAGAGGGATTTTATTCATATTATTATTTCACACCAAAACCAATTGAACAAATTAGAATAAAGATCAAGCACCACAAGCATATAATTGAACAAATATTTCCGGAAATACAATAATAATGCTCTACTTACTATGAAAGTGCTCATTTACATTTATTTGATAAGTCATAACCAACAAACATAAATTGAGATGCATAGTAAGGAAGATTATTCTTAGTAATTCACAGTTTTGTAGCTTTTTGACTCACCCAATACATTCATCATTCCATTCTTGTATCTTTCTTATTATTTAACAAAGCACAGTAAGGTGGAAGAGAAATAAGGAGAAAAATAAAGATCAAAGTATCACAAATGGGGGCTATATTGTGGATTTTAAATTAGTCGGATGTTTTATTTCCCTATTTTCTTAAGTCATGGTTTATATTGCGAAATTTTATTTACTTCGAGGCTTTGTTTTGCAATTTACTCTTATGTAAACAGAGAAACAAGAAAGAAAAAAAAACCAGGGAAAAAGCTCATATTCCCCCATCCTTTAATAAAGTCATAATGAATACTCCATAATCTTTTGCCTTCCCCAATACACACACACACACTCTTCTCTCTCTCTCGCTTCAACGATCTGAAAAACTTGTGTGTGTTCTGAAATGGCAACAGAAGAAATGAAGCAAAAATCTAAGAAAACAGAACAGAAGCAATCCCCAGAAGTCAAAGACCTTCCTCCTCCGCAACAGCACAAGAGCCTACCACCTCTTCCACTTCCACACAAGGTATGCATAAGTTTAGGTTTGTACGTGTTTGAATATTCGAAACCAATAATCTATTCAGTTTCTAAGATGAGTAACCCGTTAATTTTTTCTCTAATAACTTTTGAGTTATTATTTATTTTTGTACTGGCAGACATGCAGCTTGAAAGTTTCCATTCACTGCGAAGGCTGCAAAAGAAAAGTGAAAAAAATCCTTACCAGCATTGAAGGTACATACAAACAAATCCTTTCACTAATTTATCTATTAGTATTTTTTTTTATTTAGCTAATGAGTATACATGTGTAATTTTGGTTGTAGGCGTTTATGGAGTGGACATTGATGTGAAGCTGCATAAGGTAACGGTGATAGGAATTGTCCCACCGGAGATTCTGTTAAAGAAGTTTCTCAAGGCAGGCAAACACGCCGATCTGTTGCCGGAGATACCCGACCCGGTCGAGAATAAACCCGTCGACCCGAAAGAGAAGAACAAGAACAAGAAGAAAGAAGAAAAACCGGCAATAACCGATGCAGCTACCTCTTCCGGTAGTGATAAATCGGAATCTGAAAACCCTGTCGCCGCCGGGGAGTGTGGTTCCGGCGACGGCGTAACTTGTGGTCCGGTGAAAGAGGAGAAAAAGGAGGAGAAAGATTCTGTCACGGCGGATCCTTCTTCACCGGGGAATTCTCCGTCACCGGTGGTGGAGAAGAAGAAAGCTGAAGAAAGAGGTAGTGGCAATGTTGGTAAAAAGAAGAAAAAGAAGGGGCAAATAATGAGCAGTCCTAACAATCCTCCTACCGGTGGAGCTGCCCGTACTCGATTACCTCCTCCGCACACTACTCCTCCTGCAACAGATCAGGACCGTCCATTTAATAATAACGATGACCATCAAATTCTGACCAATAACAATCCGCTATGTCACGATATGTATCCTTATCCACCTAACTACTATGCGCCGCAGATCATGTACGGCGTAAGTTACAACATTGCTCAACCTCCGGTGAGCGTAGACGGTGAGTCATATTACTCACCTACGCCACCGCATTCGTACGCTTACATGCACCCGGGCTATCTACCGTCCGATCAAAACCCTTATCCATCTCGACCGTCCGATTCGTTTGAGTTATTCAGCGACGAGAATCCGAACGGTTGTTCGGTAATGTGATTGGGAACGAGAAAGACAATTACCAAAATGACCTTAAATTCTGCTTATACGCCTCGTATGACTAAAGGATGGTCTCGTAATTTGAAGTTTTTACACGTGGAAGTCAGTTCATGGTCTAATGAAAGAGGCTTTTTAGTTAAGGTATTCTAATGAATGTTGTAGTATTTTTATAACTATGATTATGATTATGTTAGATAAAGATGAGCTTTTGTTTGTTTCTTTAGCAACTTTTGTTTTTCATTCAATGATTTAGAAACTTTTAGTAACTTTTTGCTCTTAAAAAATCAAAATTTATTTACGTGGTTTACTTTTTTTATTATTGAAGATGTATTTGATGCAAGCAATGCTTAGTTGTAAGGGCAAACTATGATGTATAAAGTGTGGAAGCTGACTGGACATTTTATATTTGGCAATATTGTTTTTTATTTTTTCTTTGACAATATTGTTTTCTTTCTTCTAGGGACGTATCTTAACTAATTTTGAGGAGGAATTACCTGAATAGCATTTTTCGCTGTTTGTGCATTTTTTTTTCTTTTTTCCATCCATATATTAGATTATTGAAAAGAGTAATACAACAATGTTGATCCAATATTTTTGGATGTTCCGTGCGAAAATAAAAAATTGTGCCATTTTTTAATGTTATTTTGTTAATGAACAAAAATTTTCCACACAAATTAACGTATAAACGAGGACACGCCAATTTTTTTTGTCATACTTTGCTTAGGACTCTCTCCTTTGATTAGAAGCTTTGTGTAACACCCGTGATCCGCGTTGTAAGTTTTGGTACAAGTGACAGTGAGGTTGGTTCGATTATGGCTTGGAAAAGCAAAGAAATTTCCTAAGGTGATATGTTATATGAACATGGTGATAAATGTTATATGAGCATGGTGATAATACGTTATATGAACATGGTGATGATATGTTAATATGAACATGGTGATAATATGTTAGTGGTGAACATGGTGATAATATGTTAATATTGGCTTATGTTTCATATAAATGATGTTGGATGTTAGCTAGTGAGACGGGATGACCGATCTCACTAAGCAATTCGTTTGCTTATGCCCCCTTTCATGGTGGCAGGTAATGGAAGTGGCTAAGGAGCACGCAAGACAAGGCTGGAAAGGAGGGGATGGATTAGGACGAGGTTATGTTTTATTTAAGCATTCGTTTGATATTGGTTGGTGATTGCATACGTTTGATTCTTGGTTTGTTTTCGTATTGCTTAAGTTGGAACTTGAATATCGTTTGTGAACCTGGTTTAAAGTTGAAATAAATACTCTGAATTGTTTTTATTCCCTATGCATGTTCGGGAACCCGCTAAGTTGTTAGTCTTCCGCTAAGTTGTAAATAATGGCCGAAAGTTTAACTAAGTAGTTACGGTCATTTGTAAGATTGTTCGCTGGTATCTTAACCCCGGATAGGTTCACCGGGTTAGGGTGTCACAAGTTGGTATCAGAGCGGGGTTCATTCTAAGATTGAATGTATTTGCATAGGGTTTTAGTGGGCTGTCTAATCCATCCTTCCAGCTGTCTCGCGGTAAGTCTTGGTGTTTGTTGTTTGTAGATGTGTTGCTAAGTTAGTTCATCACTAACTTAATATATAACATCTGGTGTGGTTTGTAGATGGCTAACCGTAATGGTAGGAAGACCAGAAGTACGGCGGCAGCGGCAGCAGCCGCGAGTAACACTGAGAACAGTGTGGCTAGGAGTTCTGATCATGGGGAGGACCGTCAGGGTGATGATCACGTGGAGATTGGTCAGAACGTGGGGAACGAGGGTGTGAATGCAGCAAATGTCGAAGCTGCAGCAGCTGGTCCGACTCGGGAGGAGTTTGGACTAATGCTGGGAGCGTTGACCCAGATTTTGGCAAGGTTGCCACAGGTTGCACCAGCGCCTGCTGTTGTGGAGGCACCAGTGGGGGTGGTACCACCAGTGGATGTGGTACAACCGCCAGTGGTTCAAGGGGCGGTTGGAGTAGTTCCGTCCTATCTGACCATGATGGAGCACATGGTAAGATTGGGAACCAAGAAGTTTGAAGGTGGTTCTGATCCGGTGGAGGCAGACGAGTGGAAATCGAGGATGGAAAGGAACTTCGTCTCTATTCGTTGTTCGGAGGACTACAAGAAGGATATCGCAATGCACTTCTTGGGTGAGAAGGCCTACGATTGGTGGTTGGGTGTATCCGGAAGGATGCTGGACCCAGATTGTTCGTGGGAGGTCTTCCGTGGGGAATTCAGGGCTAAGTATTTCCCACCGGAAGCAGCTGATAGGTTGGAGAGTGAGTTCTTGGAGTTGCGTCAGGGTAGTATGACCATCCGGGAGCTCGAGGTGGAGTTCAACAGGTTGAGGAAGTATGCTGGACGGCATATGGAGGATGAGGATGCTCGTATCCATTGGTTCACGAGGGCTATGCGGATTGATCTCCGTAACCGTGTCCGGATGAGCAACTTTACTACGCTTACCGAGCTAGTAGAGAAGGCAGCAGCTTTGGAGTCCGGGTTGGACGAAGAAGCAAGGCAGCTTGGTGCGGTGAAGCAGACGGTTCCAGCAGTGCCGTATGCTAAGAGTGGGAACGTTTCCGGGCAGAAACGGAAATGGGATAAGCACAAGAGTGGGGGTAAGGTGACCACTACTCGGGGTGCGTGTCCGAAGTGTGGCAAGATGCATCAGGGTTCGTGTAAGACGGCATCTGGAAGGTGTTTCCGTTGTGGCAGCACGGGACATAGGATCAGCGAGTGCACGGCTCCTAAGGTGTGCTACCATTGGGGTGAACCGGGGCACATTAAGCCCAACTGTCCGAAGCTTGGTCAGTCAGGAGGGAGTCAGCCATCGGCTAAGAGGCAAGCGGTGGGGAGAGCCGTGATGCCACAGGTGTACTCGATTTCGGAGGACGCTATTGATCCAAGTTTGCCGCGTCCGATTTCTGGTTAGTACATCTATTCTTACCTGGTGAAATTGCGTTGAGTTGATTGTTGCCGTTTGCATTGCATTTGCGTTTGCGTTTGAAAGTTGCCGTTTGCATTTGCGTTTGCATTTGGGGTTGTCGTTTGTTGGTTGAGTCTTAGAATTCTAAATGAATGTGTAGGGACTATTTGTATGGGCAGGTTAGCAACTCATGTGTTGTTCGATTCTGGAGCAACACATTGTTTAGTTAATCCGGAGTTAGTAGGAAATGGTGGGTTCGTAAAGGAACCGGTGGATCAGCTGAGAATGGTCCAAGCAGCAGGTGGACAGGTGATGATGACCTACGGAATGGTCATGAATGTCTCGGTGATGATCGATGGGATCGATATGCCGGCAGACTTGCGAGTTTGTCGTGTCAAGTTCTACGATGTGATTTTGGGCATGGATTGGCTCGACAAGTATAAGGCGCATCTAGACTGTCACCGGAGGCGTGTTTGGTTCGAGAAGGGCGACGCGAGAGTTGTGTTTAAAGGGATTCAGACTTCGTATCGTGTCGGCTATCCAGGCCGGGCAGTTGATCGAGAAAGGGTGTAAAGTTTATCTGGCTACTATCAGTATGGATGAGGAGGAACCGATTGCTGAGTTGGGAGAAATTCCAGTGGTAAGGGAATTCGTGGATGTGTTCGAGTCGTTGACCGGACTACCACCGGCAAGGTCAGATCCGTTCACCATTAAGTTAGAGCCTGGTACGGCTCCAATCTCTAAGGCACCGTATAGGATGGTGCCGGCTGAGATGGCCGAGCTGAAGAAGCAGCCCAGTGAGTTGGTAGACAAGGGTTTTGTTCGTCCGAGCAGTTCACCGTGGGGAGCACCGGTGTTGTTCGTTAAGAAGAAGGATGGGAGTTTTCGGTTGTGTATCGATTACCGCGGGTTGAACCGGGTAACCGTGAAGAACATGTATCCTTTGCCGAGGATTGATGAGTTGTTGGACCAACTCAAGGGTGCTACCTGTTTTTCGAAGATCGATTTGGCTTTGGGTTATCATCAGATTCCGATAGCCGAGGAGGATGTTCGTAAGACCGCCTTTAGGACGAGGTATGGTCATTACGAGTTTGTGGTGATGCCATTCGGGTTGACTAACGCACCGGCAGCGTTTATGAAACTCATGAACAACGTGTTCAGGGAGTATTTGGACGAGTTTGTCATCATCTTTATCGATGACATTCTGGTGTACTCGAGAGACTGAGATGAACACCGAGTCCATTTGGAGAAGGTGTTGAGTAGGCTGAGGGAGCAGAGGTTGTTTGCCAAGTTCAGAAAGTGTAGCTTCTGGAAGAAGGAGATTGAGTTTTTGGGTCATATCATTTCGGACAAGGGAGTGTCCGTTGATCCAGGAAAGATCAAGGCCATAGAGGAGTGGCCAAGACCGCATAATACGTCTGAGATTAGGAGTTTTCTCGGATTGGTTGGGTACTACAGGAAGTTCGTAAAGGGATTCGCTAGTATGGCCAAGTCTATGACACAGCTAACGGGAAAGGATGTTCCGTTTGTGTGGGCAGCCGAGTGTGAGAAGAGTTTCTCGACACTTAAGAGGATGCTAACCAGTGCACCGGTGTTAGCATTGCCCGAGCCGGGTGAGCCGTTCGTGGTTTATACGGATGCTTCAAGGTTGGGTCTGGGGTGTGTTCTGATGCAGAAGGGTAAGGTGATCGCTTATGCATCTAGCCAGTTAAGGAAGCACGATGGAAACTACCCTACCCATGATCTAGAGATGGCAGCGGTGGTGTTTGCGTTAAAGATTTGGAGATCCTATCTCTACGGTGGTAAGGTTCAGGTCTTCACCGACCATAAGAGCTTGAGGTATATTTTTACTCAGCCCGAGTTGAACCTTAGGCAGCGTAGATGGATGGAGTTGGTTGCAGACTACGACGTGTCTATCGAATACCATCCGGGTAAGGCCAATTCCGTGGCCGATGCACTAAGTCGTAAATGTGCAGTGGTGGCTTCGGAAAAGGACTTGGAGTCGTTGGTAAGAATGGTGAGTGCTTTGCGTATAGCAGTTTTGATTGATGAGGTTGAACCGTTGGGTTTGGGAGCAGCGGATCAGGCGGATTTGTTGACTCGTGTTAGAGCAGCTCAGGAAAAGGATGAGAAATTGAATCAGGCAGCTCAGAATGATAAGACCGAGTACCAGATTTCGAATAATGGTACGATTCTGGTGAATGGTCAAGTGTGTGTTCCGAGTGACAAGGTGTTAAAGGACGAGATCCTTAAGCAAGCACACCAGTCTAAGTTCTCCATTCATCCGGGAGCAACTAAGATGTATCGTGACCTGAAGAGGTACTACCAGTGGGTAGGAATGAAGAGGAATGTTGCTAATTGGGTTGCAAGTTGTCCGACGTGTCAGTTGGTTAAGGCTGAACATCAGGTTCCGGGAGGTTTGCTACAGAGGTTACCGATTCCCGAGTGGAAGTGGGACATGATCACGATGGATTTTGTCACGGGATTACTGATGTGTGACGGTAAGGATGCAATTTGGGTCATCGTGGACCGATTGACCAAATCGGCACATTTCTTGGCAGTGAACCGAAATGACAGATCGGAGAAGCTAGCAGCGATTTATGTGAAGGAGATTGTGCGATTGCATGGAGTTCCGGCAAGTATTGTGTCTGATAGGGATTCTAAGTTTGCTTCGGCATTTTGGAGGGTGTTGCAGAGACGGTTTGGAACTAAGATTCACATGAGTACTGCGTATCATCCTCAGACGGACGGACAGTCCGAGAGAACGATTCAGACTCTTGAGGATTTGCTAAGGGCGGCAATCCTAGATTGGGGTGGAAATTGGGAGAGTCATTTGTCATTGGCAGAGTTTGCGTACAATAATAGCTACCAAGCTAGTATCGGCATCACCGTATGAGGCTTTGTATGGCAGGCCTTGTCGTACACCCCTTTGTTGGACACAAGTGGGGGAGAGGAGCATTTTTGGTAGAGATTTTGTGGACGATACGACTGAGAAGGTCCGAATTTTGAGAGTCAAGCTTAAGGAAGCTCAGGACCGGCAAAAGAGTTATGCGGATAAGCGCCGGAGAGAGCTGACATTTGAGGTGGGAGATATGGTCTATTTGAAGATGGTTATCTACAAGGGTAAAGAGCGGTCTAGTCAGACGGCTAAGTTGAGTCCGAGGTACATGGGTCCGTATCGGATTGTGGAAAGGATTGGTGCAGTGGCGTATAAGTTGGATTTGCCACCGGCTCTAAAAGCTTTCCATAAGGTGTTTCACGTTTCTATGCTAAGGAAGTGCATGGTAAACGGTGAAAACGTGGTTGTTAATCCTCCGGCAGATTTGCAGCCTAATCTGACCGTGGAAGGTAGACCTGTCAGGATCATTAACCGGAGAGTTCGAGCAGACCGAAGGAAAAAGGTCAAGTTGATTCAGGTCGTATGGGATTGCGATGGTGAGGAAGAGATCACGTGGGAACCCGAAACGTCAATGAAGGAAAGGTTTCCTAAGTGGTTCGAGAAGCAAGCAGTGGAAGCACCTAAGAGAAAGGGTAAGGCTTGAGCTGATTCGAGGACGAATCGATGCTAAGTGGAGGAGAATTGTAACACCCGTGATCCGCGTTGTAAGTTTTGGTATGAGTGACAGTGAGGTTGGTTCGATTATGGCTTGGAAAAGCCAAGAAATTTCCTAAGGCATGGAGGGCCACGGCAGATTGACCCGTGGGTCACGTTTTACCACCCTTGGGTCGAGTTTCGGCTAGATTGGTGTTAATGAGCCGTGAGTGTTAAGGAGTTGCTAATGGGCCTTTGGCCCATGGATCCTATAATAAATGGCAGCTGGTTAAGGGCTGGTTTGAGCCGGTTTGGAGTAAACCGAATGCCTTTCTCTTCAAGGCTAGGGTTTTGGGCATTTACTGCAGATATGCCTATATATATGAGGCCGTGGGAGCTCTTCTCTTTTATCATTTCCGCCACTTAGAGAGAAATAAGAGAGAGAAACGAGAGCAAGAGGCAGAGAGTTCTTCGTTCTTCGTTCTTCGTCGGATTTGCGAAATCAAGAGCTAAGGTTGGCAGATTGAGATTCTAGGTAAGAATCGATTGAATCTTAGTGTTTTTCTTCGTTTGATCGGTAGTTTGGCTCTGATTTTTGAGGATCGTGTTTGTCAAAAGGTGAAGGTTGTGTTCACGTTCGTGCTTGATCACCCGCGTGTGTGTCGGGCAGCGTTTGGGTCTATTCCGTGTGTACCGCGTGTACTACCGTGTGTACCAGGTTGTTTCCGTGTGTACCGGGTGTACGGATTCTTGTGGAGGATCGTACCCGAGAGTGGTTCCTCAATCAACCCGTTTGTTGCTAAGGAGAGTTCGTAACCGTAGCTTGCATCTAGGGTTGTTTGTATGATGCATAGAGTCTATGTTTGTGGTGGTACACTTCGGTGTATGGTGGTACACTTTGGTGTATGGTGGTACACTTCGGTGTATGGTGGTACACTTCGGTATATGGTGATAGTGAGCACACGTAATGATGGTGGTGTCTGATCAACACGGTTTGTTGTACGTTTACGTACGGGTGCTTGTTTGAGTTTGTTATGTTAATGCTTGAACATGGTGATAGTATGTTATATGAACATGGTGATAAATGTTATATGAGCATGGTGATAATACGTTATATGAACATGGTGATGATATGTTAATATGAATATGGTGATAATATGTTAGTGGTGAACATGGTGATAATATGTTAATATTGGCTTATGTTTCATATAAATGATGTTGGATGTTAGCTAGTGAGACGGGATGACCGATCTCACTAAGCAATTCGTTTGCTTATGCCCCCTTTCATGGTGGCAGGTAATGGAAGTGGCTAAGGAGCACGCGAGACAAGGTTGGAAAGGAGGGGATGGGTTAGGACGAGGTTATGTTTTATTTAAGCATTCGTTTGATATTGGTTGGTGATTGCATACGTTTGATGCTTGGTTTGTTTTCGTATTGCTTAAGTTGGAACTTGAATATCGTTTGTGAACCTGGTTTAAAGTTGAAATAAATACTCTGAATTGCTTTTATTCCCTATGCATGTTCGGGAACCCGCTAAGTTGTTAGTCTTCCGCTAAGTTATAAATAATGGCCGAAAATTTGACTAAGTAGTTACGGTCATTTGTAAGATTGTTCGCTGGTATCTTAACCCCGGATAGGTTCACCGGGTTAGGGTGTCACACTTTGCCTCAGCCAATCAAAATAGAGTAAACTTTCGAAAGAAATATTGCCTTGCCACTCACCAGAATTTTAAGGAAAATTTCCATTTTTTCTCACATAATCTTACTGATTTTCTTGATTTGACGACAATTCTCCTTAAATCTTCAAAGAAACTCGTAGTTTCTCTAGGGTTCTTAGAATATCATATCTTCTCGACGCAGCCGCCTGGTGCAAAGTTTCGTCATTGGCAACAGAAGGCGATATTTTTATTGCTAATGGACGCAAGCTTAAACCAAGCTCTCAAAGCCATGTCAATCAAAGAAGATCAACCTGTTACTCTAACGGATGACGATGACTTTAGTGTGATGGAGAGAAGTGCCAGAAGTTTGATTGGGCGTTTACTTAATCCGGAATGTCAAAACATGGCAGGATGTTACGTACGATGCCAAGGATATGGAAGATATATGAAAGGGTTAGGAGCATTGTGTGACACCCTAACCCGGAAAACCTACCCGAGGTTAAGATACCAGCGAACACAAATAAATGACCGTAACTAGTTAGTAAAATTTTCGGCCATTATTAACACAATTCAATTCGATTACAACTTAGCGGA
This sequence comes from Pseudoturritis turrita, assembly GCA_900406555.1. NCBI lineage: Eukaryota > Viridiplantae > Streptophyta > Magnoliopsida > Brassicales > Brassicaceae > Pseudoturritis > Pseudoturritis turrita. The sequence goes on along the minus strand of OVBL01001100.1, from coordinate 39,725 downwards.
AGACTAACAACCTAAGCGGGCTCACAAACATGCATAGGATAATAACCTCAAGACGTTTTAACTTAAAAGAAATTCAGAGTCTTTATTCAAATTCAAACGAGGTTAAACAAACGGTAGTGGTTCATAAATGACTTAACAAACTTAAGCAATAATGCAATCAACCCAACCATCAAACGTATGCAATAATCAAACCAATATCAAACGAGTGCATAACATAACAAGAATCCCTCCTAATCCATCCCCTCCTTTCCAGCCTTGTCTCGCGTGCTCCTTAGCCACTTCCATTACCTGCCACCATGAAAGGGGGCATAAACAAACGAATTTGCTTAGTGAGATCGGTCATCCCGTCTTCCCAGCTAACATCCAAACATCATTCATACGACAATCATAAGCCAATATCGCATTCAACCATCAAACCATCTTTCAACAGATGCGAACTCAACATTAACATATTATCACCATGTTCAAACATTAACATATTATCACCATGTTCAAACATTAACAACCCAAACTCAAACAACAAACCGTACGTAAACGTACCAAACCGTGTTGATCAATCACCAAACATGACATACGTGTGCACACTATCATCACCTCAAACCGTATACATAAGTATACCTATACACCAAAGTGTATCTGCCAAACCGTATATATAAGTATACCTATACACCAAAGTGTATCTGCCAAGAACAAACAAGCAAACATAGACTCCATGAGTCACGAACTCACCTTAGCAAACGGATGGTCGATGGAAACACCTTGGTACGATTGCTATCACCTAGTAATCCGTACGCTCACCCTAATCCATACGATCCAACCAACAAACAACAACCAAACAAATGTCTTATTAAGACCAAACCAAACACAAACCGTTCGATAACTTTAGGGTTAACGAACCTTACCCGAACCACACGCAAACCACACCTGGTACGTACGGAAAACACACCCGGTACGTACGGCGAACACACCCTGGTACATACGGCAAACACACCCTGGTACGTACGGCAAACACACCCTGGTACGTATGGCAAACACACCCTGGTACGTACGGCGAACACACCCTGTACATACGGTAAACACACCCTGGTACGTACGGCAACCACACCCGGTACGTACGGCAACCACACCCGGTACGTACGGCAAAGACACCCTGGTACGTACGGCAACCACACCCGGTACGTACGGCAGCACACGCAGTAAGTACGACAACAGACCCGGTACGTACGGTAATAGACACGGTACGTACGACAACAGATCCGGTCCATACGGCAACACACTCGGGTAGTCCAACACGAACGCGAACACTAACTCCACCTTTTTCCGAACCAACACAAAACAGATCAGAGCCGAAACAAGGTAATCAATGATGAAACACACGGGTTTATCGATCCATACCTAAGATCTCGAACACGCGATCCACTCGACTACACCACGCGAGTTAACCTACCGTGAATCGAACCCTAGCCGAGAGATGATCCACGCCAACCTTCCCTTCGACAATCCACACCAAAATCAGAACCAAACGAGGTATATGATCAAAGAAAACTCACGGTTTTAACGAATCATACCTAGAATCTCGATGCACGATCCACTCGACAACACCACGCGAGTTACCCTGTCATGAATTGAACCCTAGCTGAGAGATACACCACGTCCGTGAACACCAACTAATCCTCGACAACCAATACCAAAAAATCAGAACCAACAACGAATCTTATGGAAGAAAACACACGGGTTTGTCGATTCTTACCTAGCACTTGATCACGCTAACCATGACCGATGACTCACCACTCTAACTCTCGATTACACCAATGATCCGACGATGAATCGCAAGCTTGCTCTCGTTTATCTCTTACGGCCAAAAAGAAGAAGAGTGCTCTCGACGGCTCACAAAAATATATATACCTCACCACGCGAAAGCCCTAACTTGGATAAGTAAACCACGGCTCAAACCAAACCGACTTAAACCAGCCCAAACCGCTAGTTAAATGAAACTCGGCCCATTTGGTGGCAATATTATGACCCACGGCCCAACACGCCATGGCCCATTATGCCTTAGGCAATTTTTCAGCTTTTCCAAACCATGATCGATCCAACTCAACCCGCTACTCGAGCCAAAAATACAAAAGCCGGTCACGGGTGTTACACATTGCCCTAACGAAAGTTAGCTTTCAGTTCATCTTTGAACTTGAAATAGATTTACTAATGGTTCTCAAGAGTGGCTTTTGGACCTTTGATGATTGGGGGATGGCAATGGACCGGTGGGTGGAGAACCCTCCTACAACTTTCTGCAGTCAGCGCTGGTATGGATACGTCTCCACAAAATCCCAGTTAACTACTTTACTCTAAAGACCAGTGCGATAGCATATGATCCAGAAAAGCCGCACCTCCAGGAATTTGTTCGGGTATTGGTGGTGTTAGATCTGACACAACCAATACGAGACACGAAATCTGTCACTCTACCGAACGGCTCAGTGGAGATTGTTGAGGTCGAATTTGAAAGAATACTTAAGAAATGCTTCCATTACATGAGATTGAATCACGAGAAACAGAGATGTCCTTTGTTCAATAGACAGAGAAGCCGGAATAACAATATGGTCAGTCGGAGAAATGACCAAATGAGTAGAGCTCTTTATCAACGACAACATCACATTGATCTGGTTGAGCAGATAATGCCGATGTTAGTTCCAACGATTCCACCTGGGTTTGAGCCACTACCCTCTATTGTGATATCAGAAGTATTTGAGCAGATGAAGCTATACATGAATTGTATGGACCGAGAGGAGAGACGTATCAGAGAATTCAGGATGAAAAAGACATTAGAAGAGTTGTCAAAAGATCCAGTAGCATAAAGATCCTTCCTAAGACTCGAGGCTGCACCAAGTATCACTAAGGATTTGCACAAATATAAAGGCAAGGTGTTTGACTTTGAACCAGCATAGAGGGTTTCTGGTAATGTATTGGCTGAGATAAGGAGAGGACTCCCAGAGGATAAGGGTAGTAGAGGAACAAAGTAGGAATCTACAAATCCCTGTGGTGCATTCAGGTACAATGATAACAATCGATGTGCCTGAAGCAGTAGGAACTAAGCGAGGGAAGCTTAAGGACCAGAGTATCAAGCCAATCTTAGGTGAGGGGTCTGGGAGTTTCTTCCCACCCACGGATACTCATGGCTTCCAGATCGGATGTACCGAAGCTACTTCGTCGGCCACTAGTACCAGAAGTAAAACCTCTCAGAACAGAACAGCTTCATGGTCGAGAAAGAAAAGGAATAAGAAGCGTTGTTATTGATGATAAGAAGAATGCAGAGATACCAAAGTATATGGAATATGATAAAGATCAGTCTATCAAAAGAAAGGTGAATGATAACTGAGGTGTCCTCTAAAATCTCCAAAACAAGCTGCGGGTTTGATGGTTAACCGGAAACCATCCAGTTCGAATATATGATGACGCTTTGTTGGAAATGTCAAGGATTGAGGAACACCCTGACAGTTTGACGCCTAGAGGAAATGTGTCGTGAGCATTCCCGGACTTTTTCAGAGATCGGTGGGTTACGATCACAATTTTTTGGTAAACCTAGTGGGTCTTAGTGGAGGATTGACTTTATTCTGGAAGAGTTCACATGTGGTAGACGTGTTGTATTCGGACAACAGATTGATAGACACAAAGGTGACACTGGAATCTGTAGTATATTACATATCCTTTGTCTATGGAGATCCGGTGCGACAATGTCGAAGGTTTGTATGGGAGAAGTTAACAAGTATTGGTATACATGGGAATGCAACCTAGTTTTTAGCTGGAGATTTTAACAAGATAATGAACAACTCAGAGAAGTTTGGAGGTACAATAAGACCGAAATCATCATTTTGTCAGTTTAGATAATTGGTTAGAGACTGCAGAATTAAATAGATTCCAAGCTCTGGTAATCGGCTATCTTGGGTAGGCAGAAGAGAAATGACTATACTGAATGGAGAGAAAGAAAAAGTGTGGATAATGTGCCGGCTGGACAGAGCGTTTGGGAACGCGGAATGGTTCAGATTATTTCCTCGCGTACATTGTGAATACCTTGCAAGGTTAGGTTCCGATCATCGACATATTCTGACAAAGCTAGTTGCAGGCTCTGTGGGGAGGAAAGGGAGATTTTGGTTTGATAAAAGGTGGTGTTCCAAACCAGAGACTTTGGAAGTGATTAGAAGAGATTGGAATAGACATCCCTCTGATGTAAATCGAGGAGTATCAGACCGTATCGTAGATTGTAGGAAAGAATTGGCAAAGTGGAAATGTAGTTCCAACCTTAACTCTAAGGAACGGCTGAAGAAATATCGGGAGGAACTGATTTGGAATCATCAAAAGTGAGACCAGATTTTTTGAGGATAATTGAACTGAAAACGGAAATTGAAAAAGCCTTTAGGGAAGAGGAAGTTTACTGGAAGGAAAAGAGCAAGGTTTCATGGTTGAAGGAGGGAGATCGAAACACGAGATTTTTCCATGATAGTGTCAAAACACGAAGGATGCGTAATCACATAGCTTTATTGATGGATAGAGCTGGGACAGAACAGTTTGACGAAGACATGTAAAGGAGAAATTGCAGTTGAGTACTTCACTAAATTATTCCAATCTACCAACCCGACTGATTGTACAGAGCTGCTATAGGGATTTAAAGCCAGAGTGACCCCTGCGATGAACAGAGAGCTGGTGAAATCATTATCAGAGGCAGACATACGCAAAGTAGTAAAAGCTATTAAGAGTGATAGTGCTCCCGGAGCAGATGGCTTTTCAGGGAAATTCTGCCAAAGTTTCTGGTCTATCACGGGTGTTCCACAGGTAGTGAAGGAGGTAAAACAATTCTTTAAGACTGGTTCCTTTCCACAAGATTGGAATTTCATACAGCTATGCCTACTTCCAAAGAAACTGAATGCGACTGCAATGACTAATCTACGCCCAATTAGCCTATGCTCTGTATCATATAAGATAGTGTCTAAAATTCTATGCAATAGATGGAAACGGTTTCTTCCCCATATGGTTTCACAAACTCAAGGTGCCTTTGTGGCGGGTCGACTTATTTCGAATAACCTTTTGATTGCACATGAGATGGCACATAGTCTCAAAACAAATCCACGTTGCAAAGAAGAATTCATTGCTATCAAAACTGATATGTCCAAAGCGTACGATCGGGTAGAATGGGACTTTCTGGAGATATTGTTCAAGAGAATGAGTTTTGATCAGAGATGAATTTCGTGGGTTATGTTTTGCATTCGATCAATATCCTATACCATGTTGTTAAATGGACAAACTCATGGTCATATCGTGCATACACGTGGAATAAGACAAGGTGACCCCTTGTCCCCGTTCTTATTCATCTTGTGTGTTGAAGCTTTGGTTCAAGTGATGAACAAAGCCGAGAAAGATGGAAAAATTATGGGTATGAGTTTATCTAAGAAGTGCCCTCCGATACAACATCTTCTATTTACAGACGATAGCTTGTTTCTGTGTAGGGCTACTTTGAGAGAATGCACAGTATTCTTGAGATGTTTGAGGTTGTATGGTGAGGCTTCGGGTCAGGAGATCAATTTCCAAAAATCAAATAAACCCCTTTATGAGATGCTTGATATCGAAGCTATTAGGGATTGATAAAGAAGGCAGACATGGCATGTACCTCGGGTTGCCAGAATGTTTTAGTGGATCGAAGCATAAACTATTAGCTTTCATTGGTGAGAAGCTCAACAAAAGACTAAATGGATGGTTTGCCAAAACTCTTTCCCTTGGGGGAAAGGAGGTCCTCCTTAAGTCAATCGCAATGGCTCTTCCAGTTTATGCAATGTCATGTTTTCGATTGACCAAACATCATTGTCAAAAGATTAACAAGTGCTATGATGGGTTTTTGGTGGAATGCATATGAACAGAAAAAGAAGATTCATTGGGTTGCTTGGAAAGAGATGTGTAAATCTAAAGCTAATGGTGGGTTAGGCTTCCTGGATGTTAGTGACTTTAACCAAGCGCTGCTCGCTAAAAAAGCTTGGAAGCTTAATGATCCAGAGTCTCTGTTGGCTCACGTTTACAAAGGAAGATACTATGCATCTCGTGAATTCTTAGAGTGTGGCAAAGGGTACCGCCCTTCCTATGCGTTGCGAAGTATTATGAACGGTAGAGAATTGACTAAGAGAGGTTTAATGAAGTCCATTGGTAATGGGTCTAAAACTAAAGTCTGGTTGGAAAAATGGGTTATGGATTCACATCCGAGAAGACTTATTAACAAACAGAGTTTGATTGACTTAAACCTCGCTGTTAACCTCAGAGAACCGGTGGAGAGCTAACATAGTTAATGATCTATTTCCAGCTGTAGAAGCAAACTGCATCATGGAAATGCAAGTGGGAGGGGCTGAAGATAGCTATATTTGGGCATACACGGATCATGGGTCGTATAGTGTAAAGAGTGGCTATTGGTTTATAGCAAATAATCCCTTAATTCCCTCCTTACCTCTAAGTGCTATAGCGACAATTCAGCTTAGGCTAAAGCAGAGAGTTTGGAAAATCAAGGCTCCAACAAAGATTCTTATGTTCCTTTGGCGAATTCTGTCTGGTGCATTGGCTGTCGCAGATCGTTTAGCTACCAGAGGTTTGACAGTGAGCCCATATGTCGTCTATGTGCTATGGATACAGAGACGATAAGTCATGTATTATTTTGATGTTCGGTGGCTCAGGAAATATGGAGATTAGCAGAGGTTCCCACGTACACAGGTGGCTTCAGAGACTTACTCAAAGAGAATATGGACTATGTTTTCAATCTGATGGAGACAAAAACTATTCCTGATCAGATTAGTGGCACTATACCGTGGTTACTATGGAATATTTGGAAGAACATAAACTTAATCCTATATACTGGGAATCAGAATTCAATAAGTACGGTGGTGAAAGGGACATTCGATGAAGCTAAGTGCTGGAGAGAGATTAACACTGAGGATACATATAATGTGATGAATAGCCTTCTCGGAAGAGTCAGAGAAATCCGTTGGCAAAAACCAAGACAAGGTACTGTGAAGTGCAACGGAAATGGCAATTGGAGGAACCCGACTCTGCACTGTGGAGGTTCCTGGTAGTATGAGATCATACAGGTTGTGTTCTTTTTCATTATCGTGAGGCTTTCACTAGATCCAGAAATCGAATCATTGCAGATGTATGATTTGGGCGATGCAGAGTCTTCAAGATATGCATTTTAAAGAGGTGGTGATTGCTTCGGATTGTCAAGCCACTCATGAAGCCTTATTGAAACCAAAGGAATGGCCACGATACCGAGCCTTTACGGAACACATTCAAAGTTTGAAGGAAGGTTTTGATATTTGTTCCATTGAGCTCAAAATACCGTTGGCTAATTCGGCTGCTAGAGACATTGCGAAGAGTGTTACTCGGGATGGGAGATTCAATTCGTACCTTGCCTTAGGAGGTCCGTCATGACTCCAAGACCTTATTACGAGAGACGCAAGGTGTTAGCATCTATTTTTCCTTCTCATTGGGAGTCGATGCTTATCTTTCAATTTCTGAATTTGATTTATTTGTTTTTGCATGGTTTTCTATTTCAAACTATCTTTTTGAATTCTAATAAAACTCCAGACGATTAAAAACAAAAAAATTAACGTCTAAACATGTGAAACTCTAAATGGCCGCTTCACTTGCCTGTGCACTAGATCGACAACATTTATTTTCAATTACATCACCCGTGATATAATATATATTGCTACTTACATCACCCATGATATAATATACTCCCTCCATTTCAAAATATAAAATGTTTTAACTAAAAACGTAAAGATTAAAAACTTACTTTTCTTCTAAAAAGTATCATTTATTATATATAATAAAAATATTTCAACCAATTATAAAAATTACTGCAAAATACTATTGGCACAAAAGATCCAATAAAGTTAAAAGTTGCATAGAAACGTGAAAACATCTTATATTTTAAAACAAAAAAAACTTCTAAAACATCTTATATTATAAAACAGAGGAAGTATTCATATTTTGCTGTCTAGCCTATTTAGCTAATCTATCAACAACATACATAAGAAGATTCCTTGGAGCATACATAAAATTGTACCCATAAATAGATGTTAAAGCTAGAATATCGTTTACAAAGATAGCTATATAGATATTAAAGGTTTCAGCACAACCTTATCCTCTATCACCATCATGCAAAGAATAATATAGCATTTTGCATTCCCCCCACAAAGGTTACAATTAAATAACCAAAAACTTTCAACCTCTGAACAACCTTTAAGAGTGCCATTGCCTCTGCTTGTAATGGAGTTAAGGTATGAGGAATCGATGAACTTACTATGAGCAGTTGAATGCCTTTTTTACTGTATAAGAACCATCCAATGCCTACTCTCTGATGAGAAGATGTCCACGACGCATCAAACAAATAGCAATAAGCAGAGCTTCTTACAAGAATATCTTGCATTGATCTCCCCTCTTGTTCTGGATTTCTTACCACTAATGGCACTGAGTCAGTTCAAGAATTCGATGCCTCTGCCCACATATGTTTATCCATGAGAGCCATATGAATAACATGAATAATGTGCTCTATCTTATTCTGAAAGATAAGAGCATTCCGCATCTTCCATATTCTCCATCCGAGAAAGAAGATGAGATTCTCTTTTTCACACTGCATAGAATGATTCATCCATAAATGTACATTTTGCATCAAGTTATTTTGTTTTACCTGTTCCATAGATGGTGTTAAGGTTGGAGCCAAATTCCAAATTTCATGCACTATTCAACACTAAAACAACATGTGATTGATGGTTTCAAGCGCTTCTCCACAAACCTGACAGCTTGGATCTACCTTTAATCTTCTCCGTAATAGTGCTTATGCAATAGGCAACTATTATGCACTACTTTCCACCAAAACACTTTTATTTTTGGTGGTATATTTGCCTGCCATAATTGATTGCATATCATTTTAGCATCAGCTGGAAGAGGATGAGAGTGAACCTGCGGCTGTGCATGATCTGTCGACAACTGCCTCTGAACATAGTAACCAAATTTAACAAAATACATACCATTTTTCGTATAAATCCAAGAGAGAATATCACTTACATTAGTAATACTTGGATGCAACTGTATGATTATGTTGATATCATTTGGACAGACCAATCTAACTTTATGTAATATCATTCCTTTGTCCCTGGTATCATAATATCATTAACCATAAGATATGGCATTGATATCGTACCATGACCTATTGCTGGCATTGATGGCATTGTTGGCAACCAATTATCTTTCCAAACACTAATATGTTTCCATGTGCCTACAAGCCACCTACTTCCTTGATTAATCGAAGACTGGCATTGGATGATACTCTTGCATGCATAAATTGAAGGTGGATAACTCTTAGCCTTCAAAAAATTCATTCTTATAAAATATTTAGCCTTAAACACTCTAGACATTAAAGAAGGAGGACACATAATCAATCTCCAAGCCTGTTTTGCTAATAAGGCAACATTGAAATCCTTAAGATCTCTTATTCCTATCCCACTATCCTTTTTCGAATCAGTGATCTTGTCCCAAGCAACTCAATGGATCTTATTCATATCCTTAGTTGATGAACACCAAAATCTACGCATTGCTGAGGTGATCTCATTAGTTAAACCATTTGGAAGCATAAAACAAGACATCATATATGTAGGAAGAGCTGTTATCACAGCCTTAAGCAAAACTTCTTTACATGCTTGGGAGAGAAACCTATTATACCAACTGTCCATTTTCTGTTGCACTCTCTGCATAACATAAGAAAACACATCTTTATGCTTCTTTCCTATCTGTTAAGGTAGTCCCAAATACCTGCCAAGTCCACCAATCTTTTTAATTCCAGCCAGCAGAGTAATCATCTGTTGAACAGTAGAAGATGTTCCTTTACTAAAAGTAATTGCTGACTTACTATAATTTATCTCATGTCATGAGCCTCTTTGGTAAACATCAAGAACATTGAGAAGATTACTACACTCCCTCTCCGTAGATTTGCAGAATAATAATGAATCATCTGCAAAGAGAAGATGAGAAATCCTAGGACCACTCCTTGAAGCTTTATATCCATGCAACCGATGCTTCTGAATTCTTCCCTTAATCAACTTAGGAAACCCCATTGTACAAATCAAATATGGGGATATAAGGACCCTTTGCCGAATACCTCTTTGAAGAATGATTTTCCTGGATGGAACTCCATTTATTTATACAGAGTAGGTTGTAGGAGATTGATATCGAGCAAAACTTCTTGAAAAGTTAGTCAATAACGTTATACAACTCCATAATGACCAAAAATGGCATGAGATTGATATCGAGCAACACTGTACTGACATCAAGAACATCGAGTATGCAATGGATAGCATATCTGATTCGCATGACTGCAGGATCAATAAATTAAAGGAGAAACTTCAGGAACTTGCAATTGATGTTGATTCTCTAGACATGCAGCTTGCTAAAATCAAAGATCCGACATAAGGGATCATTGAAAAATGGGAAGTATTCTATTCAAAAAATCATTTTTCTTCGAATTTTTTTAATCATTATCATAATGATGTAGGTTCTATGACTGAATTCGGAAGTGATGATCTTAGAGGAAAAGATGGGAGACTGTTTCATAAGGCGAGAAACAGAAGACCAGCAGAAAAACACCCACCTGGCAGCAAAGTAACAAAAACAATGGTATTAAAATTCTGAATGATAACCCAAACTTTGTTGCAGAAAAAGAAGAACGCAAAAAGGAATTTACAATTGAATCAAAGTCTCCTGATCCTCAAGAAACGGATAGTCAAAATGAAGAACACGCAAAAAAGGATGGAACCGTTGATATATTTGAAGAAGATCCTAATTTCACCGCCAAAGGAGCTTATGATTGATCAGAAAGCTCCTGATCCAGCAGCAAGCAACATTGAAGAATCTAAGGAATTATCGATTTCCTTAGACAATTCGACTTGTGGCTAGAAAAGAACAGCCAAATCGAGCTAAACGACTATAAAAAGAGGCGCTTAGTGAGAGGCAACCCACTGGTATGTATTTTAGTTTATTTATTTCTTTGATTTCTAAACAAATTTGTCTTAATGATTCAGGAAAAAACAGAAAATATGATCAGTGGACTGCTGATCGATCGATCAGAGAGATCGATCGATCGCCTCTCTGAAACAATCGATCGATCCACCTACTGATGGATCGATTTCTCTACATGTAAGTTTTCAAAATTTTCCTTAATTTAACTAAAGCTTTAAAAACATATAAAGAAATGTTTAAAATTATATTTTTCAAGTTAAGGCTTTTAAAAAAATTGTTTTTATTTTTATTTTGGTTTTTTTTTAATGATTTCTAGATTTAATTTATGATTTTTTTTGTTCAAAAGATTTAATTTATGATAAATTAGAACGGATTTTAGGAAAATTTAGGAAATATTTCGTTAATTTGGTGCTTGAACTGATGTTGGGTTAGTTTTTAACACGACTCATGCTTAAATTTCAATTGATTATGAAATTCTTAATTTTTCATGTTTTGGGTTTCCCGAAATTGCTTGAACGGTTGAATTTAGGCATGGATTGATGAAACTATTGACTTTTAATGATGAATTACACCTCGCTTTTGATAATTGCACTGTTGAGAATTCTTAATTGACTAATTTGTGTTGATGCGAGAGTAAAAATTGCTTATTTGCTATTTTGTCGATTTTTGCAAATTTGCAGGAGATGGCGAGACACACTAGGCACAATACCAAAGCTGAGGCAGGAGAGTCTAGTAGTCAGAGGCATTTAGTCTCACCAGCATGGACCAAACCAGAGGGATGCGCGTTCCAAAACATTTCGATGAAGACTAAGACAGAGCTCAACAGGGATGCAGCGTACTTGCGCAGAGACATCACCAAATGGGATTCTTATTGTTCGATGTTCTATAACGGGCTGTTAGACATCAAGATGAAGAACACCAATGTATTCTTACAGGAGGATTTGGAGAAGTTGGGACTGCAGACTTGGATTCAGCCATTAGCGAGACTATGGGTATTAAGACTTTGGCGATCCAATCTTTCCCATTTTATCCATATTTGTCACGCCAATTATTGGCATCTGAGCAACTGCGTTTTCAGGATTTTGGGACGGATCTACATTTGGCTAGCGAGGGGACACTTTCGTATATAGCCCATAGAGTCCATTAGAACATCTCGATCTCTGATTTGTGCAGACTCTACGGTTTTGACCCAAGGCCAGAGGGGATCTATTTTCCTGAGGCCACTACCCATGATGATTTCAACTGGGATTTGATTGTAGGTGGACGGTATTGCTCTAACAAGGCCAAGAAATCCATGATTAGGAACCTGGTGATAATGTTCATGGCCAGAGCCCTTAGCAACACTCTGTTTGTTGAGGAGGAGCTAGCAGCTCTCAGACATGATGAGCTTAGGCTCATACATCATGCCATCATGGCCTTAATTCCAGAGGAGTACCCTGAGCCGTACGCACCTATCCCAGAGGTGAACCTTGGGGAAATTTTTGTTGTTGTTTTGGTGGAGAGGAAGTTCAGAGGACTCTCGAGCACTAGGAGCTCTAAGGAGGAGCATATATGCAGTCTGCTCATTCCCATCTTCGACCATTATAGAGTCCCTTGTTCCTCCACAAACAAGAAAAAGAGCACCAGTCTGATGAACATCAAGTATTTTACCGGTTTATGATGATAAACCAAGTCTATGCCTTCCATGATTTTGTGGGTACACTCTTTCACTGTCGGCTACCACTGGAGGGGTTCACACTGGTTACAAGGCCAGACATTGAGTTTCAGATTGATACAGTCCTCACCATTGATGTACATAATCGATCATTGAGCCATAGAGGGGCTACCTCTAGCGCACCACCAGACCCACGGGAGGATGAGCCAGTCTTTAGCATCCAGACTCAGGAAGATACTCAAGATCACTACGAGATGATGATGCCTGCAGTGACTACAGAGCATGAGATTCCTCCTCCTCTAGACATTTCAGATGAGATGGCTTACCGTCGCTGGACAGTTGAGAGCCATCAGATGACCAGTGGGTTGATGCATAGGATTTGGCATTCACTTGCCAAGATTAGAGGGCCCACCCGAGCTTCTGGTTTCAGCGGTCCCAGCTACTGATTAGGGTCCCGATGAGCATCCACAGAGGCGCATAGCAGACGAGGTCAGCAAGAGTGGTACAATTTTTCTAAGACGAGCGCTTAGGACAAGCCAGGAGGAGCCACAACCACGATCAGAGTGCCAGTGCCGAGGATCATTGACAGTAGTACCATTTTCTTGTCTTTTTTCTTTATTCAGCCACTTTTAGTTATTTTTATTTTATTTTTATTTTCTTTTCTTGTATTGACCCCTCTCTCGATTGACTACTATCACACTAAGGACATTGTGAAGTAGTACCATTTCTATCTATTCATCTTCTCATCTCTTCATCTTGTGATTCGTTTGATCTTGAGTTGGTGTGTAATATCCTTCTCATCTTGTGATTGTTTTGGTGCGTCATATCCAAACAAAAGCAAGTTTGAAAGTTCAAGAGACATCCGCAACTCTTGAAAGTTTCTTTCGATCCCAATCCAATCAAAACCCAGCCGTGGATACACTTATTTCATCGTGTTCTTCACAGATCCGAATTCCATCGCACACAATCCACTCAAAGAGCATTCAAGGGACTTGATCTTTCACCAAGGATCATATTATGTGGTATCAGAGCACCATTCTAAGTTTGGTATTTTTATCATTCTATTTCTATCTATTCATCTTCTCATCTCTTCATCTTCTTAATCTGTTCATCTTCTTTCTATCATCTTCTACCCGTTCATCTTCTTTTCTTCATTTTTCTGTTTTTCAATATGCTTTGTTTTCATTTTTGAAAATCCAGAAAAAAAACAAAAAAAAACAAAAGAAGTTCTGGTTGTTTTCCAATCTGAATATCCTCTTGAAAAGATGAATATCCACCATCTTTTCATCTTCTTTCATTCATCTTCTATCTTTTCATCTTCTTTTCTTCTATATTCTATTTATTTTCGTAACCAGAGAAAAAAAATAAAAGAAAAAAAAAAGAGGATCAAAGAAGTTCTGGTTGTTTTCCAATCTTTAATATCATCTTGATCATTTTGTGTTCAAGTTGTTCTTTCTTTGGAAGAGCAAGATTTGAGGACAAATCTTTTTTCAAGAGGAGGAGTATGATATGATCATGGGAAGCAGCAACTTCATGGGCTTGGATTTAAGAAGAGTAAATCTTAAGTGGAGTATTTTCAGCCCAGAAACAACAAGAAAAGAGAGAATTTCGTCCATATTCAAAGCAGCATTTATTGATGTCTATTTCTCTCTCTTACATGCAGTTTTGAGTCAAATTTCGTTTTCCAAGATACTCTGCATGTTAGGTTCTTATTAAGGACGAAAATGAGTTGTATTTCTCTATATATAGAGACCCAAAATCATGAATAAAAATAAGTTTTGTTTTCAGTAAAATCAGAGAAGTTTCTCTTTTCAAGATGTAATATCTTGTTATTTTTGGAACTCCATGTTCATGGTGTGTCATATCTTTGTTCATGGCTGGTTTAGACTTATCATAGATCCTTTCACAGATCTTTGTGGCGTCTCTCGATCCATCTTCTATCCATCCCTTGTTGGTGCATCATATCCAGCAAGCTTGTCGATTCCCTTTGGTGTGTAATATCCATAGAATCGATCCGCCGGTAAATCAAGAGCCCTTCCGCAACTCTTGTGCGACTATTCGATCCATCGATCCGTCATGGTGCGTCATATCCAAGGGATCAACCGGTAAATCTGAAGTTTTCCGCAGTTTCTGTGCGACCATTCAATCCACCGCCTTGTTCTTGAAGTGTAACAGCTTCTTTGAGTCAAGGATTATCCCCTTTGCCAACTTAGAGTGACGAATCCTTTGGGAGATTCTTATCAACAACTACATAATTATCACATTTCTTAAAGATCAAATTAGTTTATTTTGCGGTTTGCCGTTTTGGCAATTTTGGCGGAAAACGTTATTTTTGCGGTTTTGGTGGGAAAAAGTAGTTTGTGGAGTTGATAATAAAACATTATATTTATGGTTTTGACGAAAAATGTTATTTTACGGTTTTTGACGAGAAAATGCTATTTTATGGTTTTGACGGAGAAAGCTTTTTTTTTTCCGTTGGTGAAAAAACAATATTTTGCGGTTTTAGCAAAACGCTATTTTGCTGTTTTAGCGAAAACACTATTTTGCTAATTTAACCAGAAAAAATGAATCAATTATTTTGTCGTCAAAACGAATTTCTGTAATTTTGGCGTCACAATACGATTCTGCAATTCTGGCGAAAATATGATTTTGTCATTCCGACATAAATTTGTTATTTTTTGGATAAAAATAGTAATTTATATAAAATATAAATAATTTAAGTTATATATGTGAAAAAAAATATTTTAGATTTTTTATAATTTGGACACACCAAATACATCCAAATTTTAGTTTCGAGTACATCCAAAATATTCAAGTATTTAAAATGTATTTTATTGTAATGCACTTGGCTAATTTGATAAAAACACACAATAAGATCCAGTTGCGTCCAGATGATAAAATATGCCGTTCTTTATTTCTTGGAGTAGGTAGGTGAATTGGACGTGGGAGCATGTAATTTAAGTGATTTGGACCTTTCAAATCCAAATTTCAATGTCACATTTACTGTCCGTAATTAAAAGAGCATATACTAGTTGATAGGAAGAAAAAAGAATTAAAGGCTCATGTAATTCTTGCTTCGATAGATGCAATCTTTTATTAAAAACAATGAAAGCTGAAAAAGTGCAATGCTCGAGAAAGGTAGTGAGGTTTTTTAGCAGAGGGGTGATCTACAAATTACATATTCATTTCTCATTTGTCTATTATCAATGACGTCAGAAATATGTTACGTAAAAACAGTACTGAACGCATTTATAATCTTAAATGCGGTCCTCCTCATTTCAAACATGCTTTCATTTAAAATGTAATCACCCTGAATAGTCACGACTCTATTTACTAGACTGCGACAAACACTAAGTATTATATTTTGTTGATTCACGGTTTAAAGAACTCCGATAAAAACAAATGAACAAAGACAAGAGAAACAAATCTCATAAATTTTTTTTAAAAAAAAAATCTCATAAAACAAACTAAATTATTTTAACTACTTAAGAACTTAATATACAGATAGAAAGGAGAAACAAACCACACAATTTACATAATTCACCAAAATTATAATTTAGTTTACCATCTTCTCATCATCGTATTATTCAGTTGTGGCGTAAAAAATTTATTTTGGATTCCCAAAATGTGATTATAAAAGAGTGATTAAACTTGAGAAACTGATCCACGGACTTAGGAATGAGAATGAATCCGGACATTCGTATACCCTCGATGGATATTTTTCCCAAATGGAAGTTCATTACTAAATAAGGAGATTTTTCGGTTCTTCGATCGTTATTGTTAGTGTTAGAATCTCGGCACAAAGAAAAATAAACGAAAGCCCATTTAATGAAGAAACAGAAAGAGGCCCATAAGATATTTTTTGAAAGAGAAAAATCGTAACTGAAGAAAAACGGTAGAATAAAATGAATTCAATACGGAAATATGAGTACAGTGACAACGTCGACAGGGGGACTGATTCCTTCCGGTTCAACCTAATTCCAATGAGAGAAATAGATAGAGATATCTTGTTGGCACCTTTGGGAGGTAACAACCTCCATCACGCTACAACGTCTTTTTCATCACTGTTTGTTCTATATGAGTTAGAATAATTCAAGATTAGAAAGCTCACCTAGGCCAGGTGGTGGAAATGGAAATAATCAGTTCAGAGCTCAATTAACCCAAAACCCAAACTGGATAGCTGGAGGTACAAATGTAGAAATTCACCCCGGAGGTCTAAATCTGGCAAGATATCTATTGAAAAGAACAATACAAATATTAGGGTTGTGAACTCCAAAGTTCATCAAGCAGTGAGCACCCGAAATAGACGGTGTGGTCGAGAAAAAAAAGAACTCCTTTCATAGAGAGAATTGAAAAGACCCAAGTTAGGGATGTGAAAAAACTTCGAATTCTCGTCGATGGGAAAAATGATCCTCAAGCTCATATGACCGCGTTTAACATCGCAGTTAGAAGAGCTCACTTCTATGAACAAGAGAAATAAGCTGGTATTTGTAAGCTGTTTGCAGAGCATCTCTGTGGATCTGCTCTAGATTGGTTTTATAAGTTGGAAGAAAGATCAGTTGACGGTTTTACTCAACTGTCAATGGCCTTTGTAAAGCAATATTCTATGTTCATGGAAAAAATCAAATCGGACGCGGATCTTTGGGCATTATCTAGGGACCAAAAGATCCACTCCGTTATTACTTGAAAAAGTTCAAGGAAACTTTGGCAAAGATGTATTTAGTGAATGACCACACTGCACTTCCAGCCTTGAAATATGGATTATGCCATGAATCTCGGTTCCTAGAAGACTTAATTATAACACCACCAACCACAATTCATGATGCATTACACCGATGTTTAAATTGGGCTAAAACTGAAGAAGAATAAGCAGTCCTTGCTGAATGATACAAAACTACTAAACAGACTAGCAGCGACACCTCGCACTCCACCAAACTAGAGAAAAAGAGTCGAGGGATACAAAAAGTTACTCCGGAGGTCTGCACAACTATAACATCCAAATGGACTCCATAAGGAAGAAATGAGAAGAGAACCTACCAAAGAAGAATGCCGAATGGCAGATATTGATGGGGAGACAGAAAGACTCGTATTGTAAATTCCACAAGCTCTTTCGACATGCAACTGAGATATGTTACAAGATTAAAGATTTGTTAGCCTCGAAATTTATGGCATGCGAACTAGAAGGAATTCAGTTTGACATTGAATCAGAGTCGGAGAAGAAAGATAAGACTCCAGAGAAATGAGACCACTCCGACGAACAGAACCCTAAAAAGAAAAGAATCAATTTCATCATTGGAGGTCCAAACCCTTCGGAGAGACAATCAATTCGATTAAAAGACACCAATACCACGCTGACCTATGCAAATCCCTCCAACGTCTATTCTCGAGTGAAGAAGAGATTTTGTTCACCAAAGAAGACCAAGTAGGGCTGGAAGAATACGTCGATGATCCTTTAATAATAAGCTTGTACGTGGAAGCAAATTGTGAAGTATCTAAGATTCTGATCAACACGGGGAGCTCGGGTAGACATAATATTTACTAGAATACTAAAATAGATATGGATCAATAGATCAAAGATAAAAAGGACTAAAGTAGTTTTAGCCGGGTTTACCGGAGAATCATCTACCTTTTATGGGATGATAAAGCTCCCGGGAGGAGTCTGAACAATCAAAGGAAAGTCTATTCACTTCGGGATCCAAATTATAAGGACGCAGAAGATGGGTTATGTCCATAATTCAATACGGTAACTACGGAAGAGTGATAATAAACCAAACTCAATTCCTGCTAGGAAAAAGGCCTATGGGAGATCATGAACTACGATGTGGCTTTATCTCGAAATGGATAGGTAGGAAATTTGCGATGTCAAGTGCGTCATTTAAAAAAAAAATCTACGTCAAAACTGTTTTATTGAGTCAAAATGTTTTGGGAATTATGTCATTTTAAGGAAAAAATGCTCTGATTTTGAGACTCAGTGAAAATTGTGGCATGGTTTATTCAGGACAAACACGATTCAGAAACCCCATGACTGGACTTCCCTTAGAAATTTCAGCTTGCATTGATTTTGATGAATAGGATTTTGACTCTATTTTATTGGACTACTAACTTGACTTAATTTTTCTAATTAAAGGTGTTAGATAAGGGAAATGAATCAAACATTGAGGATTTTTTATTCTCTTTACCACTCTCCGTTGATCCTGAATGACCAGCTCATTTTCAGTTGGTAAAGGTATCACGATTTTGATGGTACCTCGAATATCGTTAGAGAAATGCACTCCAATTGGTGATCTATTTTCTCGAATCAGAAAAAGTTTGAAATATCGCAAATGGGTGCTAATTGATCAATCAAGGGGGGGGGGGAGGAATTGATCGATCGATCAATACTGATCTGAGGCTTCTGGAATTTTTTTGATGAAGAAACCGATCGATCACAGGGGTGATCTTAGACACCCTGATCGATCGATTTGCACCATGATCGATCGGTTTCAGGCTCTGCCATATGCTTTTTTTTATCGTTTTCTGAAACATTAAGATAAAAACGTCAATATTAAGAGAAATAACTAATCCTAGATCACAAGTGGGCAGCCTTCCACTTGGCACTTCTAAATAGAGTCGTTTATCTTAACTTGGTTGCCATTTTTCTAGGTGTGAGGAAATCAGTCTTTTCTTAGATCCTTTGGGTTTGCTAGCTACTTGATCTGGCGCTTCATGCTTGATTGTCAGCTTGTTGACATCCTTATTCCTTAGGACTTTAGTTTCAAGAAGTACTTTCTTTGAAAACTCTATCATTTGTTGAATCCTTTACGCACTCGCTCGTTTTGGCTCAAGAGGTATCACGATTTTGAGATTAGAGAATATCCTCTTCATGACCTTGTAAATGTCCTTGATTACCTTGTCCTCTTCTTTAGCAACTATAGGCATGTTCACCTTATCTCCATGGCCTAAAACCATCTTTCTCCCAATGCAAGTTGTTTCTGTATGAAAACCATTCAAAGAAACGGCAGGGTAAAAAAATGTTTTTATCAATCTTACCAAAGGATATCATGTGGTTTAAAAATTCAATGATAGCCCCCCCCCCCCTAGATATCTGCAGGTACTATGCCTTTTCTAATTCGGAGTTGCAAGTCTCGAACCACACCCTTTGGAGCCTTTGTAGAGAAGTCTCCAAACACTAGGGTTGTGTTGGATTGCATGAACCTATTTAGCCCTAATTTTTCTGCAGTTATTGTAGACATGACATTTACGTTATATTCAGAATCACATAGAGAGAGTTAGGACAATTGTTGCATGCGATTTGCATGGAAAGATGAATTGTCATGGTCCCTTTATTTGAGAAGCATCCTTATTGGGGTCCCAAGTTACTGATTTCAATGCCTCCTTCAGAATTTGATGAGAGTGATTCGTCGTTAAGAATCAACCTTGGATGAGGCACACAAATGCTTCTTCTTTCCTGAATTCAGAGATGGCATTGCAATAGTGATATGCTCAGGGTTTAACCCTAAAATATTTCCGCAAGTACACAGCAAACGCAGTAGTACTTGAAGACCAGATAGCTACGCAACAAATTTATAAGATTTGAATCAAGGTAAGATAAAATATATTTTGGATTTTTGTTTTTGAGAAACGAAAATAACAATTAATAAAGGCAAATAAACTAAAATCAAAGATAAATCAATAAGAGATAAAAGTAAGACATTAGACAATTCGCAGAAACTCATGAAACACATAAAGATATCGATTTTAGAGTTTTAATAAGGACCATTCTAGAACTCAAATCACGAAGGTATAATCTTTCCACTGTCGTGGCTCCGATCACTATGTTTTAATACCCTAATAGACTCAACTATCACAGGTTATTACAAGAAACACAAGCTTGGACACAATTCTTCATCACTAAAGTTTTTAGTTTCTCTTTTGTTCTTTCTTTGATTTTTTCAATAAGGGAGAAGATCTCATCTTATGTACTTTTACAGAGAAATTTTTTGAACCTTTTACTCTTTATGAATATGATATCTACTGCTTTTGCTATGCTTTTCATATCTATGTCTGGTAATCTCTTTCTTGGGACTAGGGGCTAATTCAAGGGGTTTTCATGGTTCGATAGATAGGTTTCTAAGAATAGAGTGGCACTTTTGATAAATTAGAGTATTTCTTTATCTAGATATGTCCATTAATACATGTTTGTATTCTGATCACAACTTGATATTAAAATAACTTCGGCTTGCACATCACTTGAGTTGTCGTTTGGATCTGATGTTTGATGGGTCTAGCGCTTTAACCTACAATAGTTTGGCTACTGGGTTAGATGAACAATTGAAATTTTACTTGAATGCTTGTTTATCTATGTTATTGACAAACGAGAGTTGATTAAAAGGATAGCTTAGACTTCGTTGATTATCTGCCACAAGAGTGGGTTAGTCATGAATTAGTGCTTTGAGTTCTAGAAAAAAAGAAAAATGATGTCAATTGCCTCTAAGAATACAACCTGAATAATTCGACCCATGAATCCCTGCGAATGTCCTAAATGCCCAATGTTTTAATCTTATTTCTTACAATCGTTATTAAATTTCCAGATTTTTAATTATTTGCATCAAAAATCAAATCTGATTTTATTTAGCCTAATTCATATTTCTCTGTTAACCATTATGCACTCTAAGTCTATATGCGATCGATTTCTAAAATACTACAACTGATTTGTTGTGCACTTGCAGCTTTCCTATTGTTAGTTTTAGGGTAAAACCTGACTCGCATCAAGTTCTTGGCGCTGTTACGGGGAACTTTTACAATGTCATTAGTTTTTAATTAAGAATTTAGTCTAAGTTTTTTTTTTTCTATTAATTTTGGTTTTTCCTTTTCTTTGTTCTTGTGTTTCATGTGTATGAGCAAAACTCAAGGATCTGACAATCTGATCCACTTCAGTTGGACATTGAAAGACTTGCAAAGATAAATCGAATGTTAGCCAGAGACAGACGAATGGCATTGTTGATTTGCAAGGCCGAGAGCCTCAACTCGATGAGCATGGACAACCACTTTTGGATGCAGAAGGCAACCAAATCTTTGTTGTTGCACAAGCTCCTACTATATGAAATGCACATGATCCTCGCATTGGTGAAATTTCACATACACCTATGAACAACCAAGGGAGACCATTTCAGCTTCATCAAACCATTGCTGATTTTGATGCACCCGATCAATACTTCCATGATCAGGCAGCCATACGTTCTCAACTTCCACAAATTAACGATTATGAGATCAAGCCTCAAATCATTACATTAGTCAAGAAAAATCAATTCCATGGGTACCAACTGAACACCTTATGGACCACATTGAGTTCTTTGAGAAAATATGCACCACAATAATGTAAAGTGTAAGCTCTTTCCATTTTCTCTTTCTGACAAAGCTCATCGATGGCTTAAGGCACTACCACTTGGTTCTATCACTACTTGGAAATGTTGTAAGCCCATTTTTCTCAATTCCACCCACCACAAGAGAATACCCAACACAAAGGATGATCTTTATGGTCGTGGGGATGGTTTTAGTGGAATTTTTTTTCAGAAACCATCTTTTGGTCGAGGCATTAACTTTGGCGAAAACAATTTCTAACAAAATTCGTCTTTTAACAATTTCCAGGCACCAAAAGCACCCAAAATTTTGGCCAGCCTTTCTCAAGACAACAAGGTTGAAGCAATGCTACATTAAATCATTGAAAATCAAAATCAATCAACAAAATATTTCAATGCTAGAATTGAAGGGATCTACACCGAGCTAAGTGGGAAATGCGAGGCATTATCTCTACATGTCAAGAAGATGGATGTCCAAGTTGCTCAAACTTCATATGCTGTCAAATGCCAAAATGGAGTTCTTCCAGAAAATGTGGAGGAAAATCCAAAGAGCTATTGATATATCCTATATTTTACTACTTTTTATATGGTTTTTAGTATTTTATATATGCATTTTATTATCTTTTTTCTACCAAAAGAGGTAGTTTTCTCGTATATGTAGGTTTAAGAGTCTTAACAGGTTAAAACATCAAAAAGGATTCAAAAAGGACTAAAATAGGTGTAAACCAAGCTACAACAGCTCACACAAGTCAAAGAGATCATCCAAGCCAAAGAACTCACAAGTTATCACATTTTCTCGAGTTGGACAGAACAGAAGCACCAGAAGTTTAGCTACAGACGGAGGCTCAAATCAACTTGGAATTGGATGAAGATTGGTAACAATATATATATTTGAGTTAGCTTTCCAATAAAGTTGGAATTATTTTATTTAGAGCTGTGGATAGAAAGTTACACTCGATTTACTGAAGGCTGGTCATTCTGCATCGAAGCTGAAGCAAGCCAAGAATGGAGCCCAGTACCGACCACGTCCGTGGGTTGATACACAGGTCGATATTTGCACATCCAGGAAGACATTTGTTTAGCCCAGTACAGACCAAAATTTTTGGTCCAGATCGTGATCCACGCCAGAGCAGTTTCGCACCAAATTTCTTTTTTTGCCCAAATCAAAACCCTAACCTACTTAGGACCTTTTTTTAGTCTATATATACTTGTTTTTAGCCTCTCTAGGAAGAAGAACAGCCCCATAACATTACTATAAACACATATACACGTTTTTACTTTGTTCTTCATTGCTTTTTGGATCTAAGAGCTTTTAAGCGAAGATCTTGCCTTGTTCTTCAATTTAGAGAAGATTTATAACCCTAAACTCTTTCATACCAATCGATCTATTATGTTTACACACTACTCTTGCTGTTGTGTGTTTAATCTAAACATGTTTGGGTAGTTTGCTTGTTAGGTTTTAGGCTTTTCAAAGATTCCATGTTTATGCATAATTGAATATCGAATATTGTTAGGGTTTATCTAGTGGATTCTTCACCTTTACTTGTATGCAAAGCCTGAGCTGGAGTAGCTATCCAGTGATTGATCTTAGGTTGATATACTCTCCAAAAGCTTGTTATATTGCCTGAACTAGTATTTGGTGAGCAATGCGTCATAACCAGTCGAAAGCAGAATAATGGAGTATTGTGAACAATTGGATCCTGGACACGAATTAATGCATATTTTCATTTGTGGCACCTGCTGTGAATATAAAGTGAAGGAGTTGACACCAGGGTATATTCCCAAAAAGATTACGAGAATATCGGTAAAATCAAAATTTCCATATTTTTAAGAGGGGTATTCGATCGATCGCCCATGGGGCAATCAATCGATTGCTTCCCAATCTGGGGCTAGTGAGATTTTGGACTTTAGTTATCGATCGATTTTTAGGGTACAATCGATCGATTGATTCTAGTTTTTGAGGCAGTAGATTATGGTGACTTAATAATCGATCGATCACTTGCAGTGTGATCGATCGATTGCTGATTTATTCCTCTGCTTGCTTCAGTTTGGACCCAGATCGACCAGTCTTCAGTAATTTAAGCATATCTTGATATATAACTGTTGGATTTTCATAATTCGACTTGAAGATGAAAGGCAACACTCCCCAAGATCATGTGGTAAAATTTGAGCTTGATCCAACAATGGAAAGGTCTCCATCTGATGCAAAATTTTTGATGCTCAGAAGCTGTCCAATGTCCAAAATCCTTGTTTTGCATCATTTTTGGTCCAAATTGCTCTAATTTCTTGTAAAGACTATGAGAACCACAAAACACTAAAAGTGGCAATAAAATATGAAAATCAAGTAGTTTCTTTATTAAAATCCTATGAAAAACATACTAAAAATAGTAAAACATGAGGTATATCACTGAACCGCAAAAGGAATCGTTGAAGTCATTACCATAAATCGAACAAGGCATGAAAAAAAGTCTACGATCCATGATCTTGTGCAATGTCCTATAGGCTGGTTTGACCCACCTCTAGCTTTGTCAAACAGTGCTTCGATCTCATTCGGTCTCTATTTGCTATGCCAAAAATAATATCTCAAATAAAGGTACCTTTCCCATGCTTCCGTAAATGAGATGTGAGACGAAAGCTTCCTAACCATTGTGCTAAAATCTTCTAGCTGCTCCTTGCTTATAGAATGAGTGGAGCACTTGGCTAGTGAGATAGTAGGGTTGCGAGATTTATTTGCAACCAGAGTACCTTTTCATAGTCTCTTGCCAGTTATTCTCGTGGTTTGCCTATGTTTCATCATAATGTTCTGTTCAGTCCTTGTAAATGCCTTTGGATCCATGTCCTTCGATGGGTTTGGTGCAGCTTCAGCTTCATCATAGACAAGTAAAACATTTCAGTGCTCTGTTGGAACCGTTTATGCATCTCTATTATCCATTATGATGCAAAAGTGGACAATTTCATCTAGGCTAGAAACACTGTCGTCTAGTTTCTTTAAACGCTTAGAGAGATAAATAGATTTTCCATTCAACATTTTTGTCTTGCCAATTAGAACGTTGTATTGGCCATCCATAGAGAATTGAACGTCTTTAATTGATTGTGTAGATTTCTTGTGTCCTTCTGCTAATTCTCGCACTATCGAATGAATTTCTCCTTGAATAACACCAGCTTCTCACAAGGTCTTCTCATCTTGAATCACCTTTGTTGTAGTGGTGTTGAGATGGGTAGTAAGTTCAGAAACACTTTTTTTTGAGTTTTGGATCTCCAAATCGAAATATTTGCACATTTTTTCCAAACTGTGTCTGAAGTTATAGATTCTCCTTGCATCATTCTGGAGTTCACGAGCTTAACACGTTGTTCTTCCTCATTTTGATGTATTCAAGCTTCAATCCACTGCACTTGAGTTGAAAGAGAATCGAATTTCTCACCGAGAATTTTACTTAAGAGATCCAATTTGGCATCGAATTCATGGACAAATTTTTGTTGATCGGCCATAAGTTGTTAGATCATAACTTCAAGGTTACTCTCTTGAGGATTCATAGGCACGTGACCAGAGGCTATAGGAAGAGCTTATGGTTGTGGGTAGTGATGGTTGAACTGTTGGTGATGTCGTAAGCTCTCTTGATCGAAATCTCCCCAATTCTGATTTTGGTACGGGTAAGCTTGATCGAACCAGTTGTAATGGATGTAAGGCATTGGAATATGGTCCCCAATGGTCTCATGATGCATATGTGCTTGTTGATGAACTTCACGGGTGAATGGATACTAGTGACCATCAAAGAAGCATCGTTACTTGAGTAGTACGCTATCAGAGAGTGCTTATGTAGCATTGGGATGTAATCTCCAATAGTCTTATGATGAATAGGCACCATCCTTCTGGTATCACGAGTGTGGTGTTCCATTGCTTGATTATTTTTAACACACAAAACAAAAGAAAAACCAAAAATCTGAAATAAATAAAATAAAAACAAATCTTAGACTATATTGTAATCAAAAATTCATAAGCAACAAATCATTCTTCGACAACGGTGCCAAAAACATGATTCTGCAGGTTTTTAGTAAACTAAAATTAATCTCCAAGTATACATGCAATTACAGTAGTATTCAGGAGTCGATCATCTAAAGATTGGAGATGTTACGCTACAAATCTAGAAAACTTGAATTACGCTAAGACAATAATATTTTGTGGTTTTGTGAAATGACGAAAACAAATAAATAAAATTAAAAAAAAGCAAGATAAATCAATAAAAATAAGCATTAGGCAATATTTAATTCGCAGAAACTCATGAAACACAAGATATATATCAATTTTAGGGAATGAATAAGAACTGTTCTAGACCTCAAATCACGAATGTCTAATCATTCCACTTTCGTGGTTTCGATCAGTATGATTTAAAAACCTAATAGACTCAACATTCGCAGTTTATTACAAGAAGAATGCATTAATTTGTTCAAGATTCAATTGTTCATAATACTCCATAACTCAACTTTTGCAGGTGATGACGTATTGCTCATAAAATATTAGATAAGGAAGCATAACAAGCTTTTGGAGAGTATTGTTGGGGTCGGTTTTCACCCTTTCGAGATCAACGGTTGAAGATTGGACTTAGTATAAAAATCGGCCCCTAAGTCTCAATATGGGTTTCGACCCCTAAGTCATGAAGTGGGCTTTGGCCCCCTAAGTCATTACTTCGGGTCTCAACCCCCTAAGTCTTAATATGGGCCTCGACACCCTAAGTCTCAATATGGGTTTCGGTCCCTAAGTCTTGATGTGGGCTTTGACCCCTAAGTCTCAATACGGAACTCGACACCCTAAGTCATGATATGGACCTCGGCACCCTAAGTCGTGATGTAGGCTTTGACCCCTAAGTCTTAATATGGGCCTCACAATCCTAAGTCATGATATGGACCTCGGCACCCTAAGTCACAATATGGGTTTCGGCCCCTAAGTCTGCATACAGGCCTCGGCACCTAAGTCTCCATACAGGCCTCGGCCCATAAGTCTCCATACAGGCATCGGCGCCTAAGTCTCCATACAGGCCTCGGCCCCTAAGTCTCCATACAGACCTCGGCCCCTAAGTCTCCACATAGAACTCGGCACCTAAGTCTCCATACAAGTCTCGGCCCCTAAGTTTCCATGCAGGTCTCGTCCCCTAAGTCTCCATACAGGCCTCGGCCCCTAAGTCTCCGCATAGGCCTCGGCCCCTAAGTCTCCATACAGACCTCGGCCCTTAATTCATGATAAACCGATCTGAGCCCATAACAAGAAGAAGGCCGAAGCAACATCAATATGGACCAAGAAGTATCAAGCCCATAACGAAGTCTTCCTGGACCGAGCTCTTCGAAAAGGAGGCCGAGCTGAAGTCAAACCTGGATACGAAGCCCACGAAGATATAACCGACTTAGATGGCTCCGAGAAGAAAGCAAATTTCCGAAGAATAAGGAATTTTTCCTTTATCGCTTAGGAATGGGCCTAAGCCGACTGAGACTTCTATAAATATTCATGTACATACCTTTAGAAAGAGATCCGCAATTTACTTAGCAAAACCCTAGAATTTTTTTTCTCAAACTCTTGTACGCAAAAAAATTTCTAAACAACTCAATAAAACCATCTTTGGATCTTCATTTTTGTGGTTTATACGCAGAAGTTTCAGATCCCTTAAAAGTTTTGTGACAAATCTAATTGTGTTGATTTCGACTCCCACAATTTGGCGCCATCCGAGGGGACTTTGAAATTTCATACACCAGAAACCACCGCAAAACCGATATCTAAGAACGATGACCAATGACGGAGAGAGGCAAGCCGACGACCCGCAGGATACCGGAGCCGATGGATTCGGAGCGAAAGATACACCAGTACTTGTAGCCTTCGAGACGAGCCCGGAGACCCTGGCTCAGATAAAGATGATGCTAGAGACGCTGCTCAGAAAGGCAGAGGAGCAGGATAAGCTAAACACGATGATGACCAACAAGCTGGAAGTCCTTACGACGGCGAGCCGAGCCCGAGGTAGGAGCTCAAGTGTTGACCTAATAAGGCGCCCCCTTCGACCTCTCAATCCAATAGCCCTTGATTTCTATGCCTCTTGATGCGCCGAGAACCTGAGGTGGATTACCTCCGCCGAATCAACCAATCGCAACCACTGAACTAAACGCGGGAGCGCAAGAAACCAACACGCAGACTGTTGACAGAACGAATCCGGTGATCAACTTGGAGGAAATCCCGGAGGGCGAACATGACGTGGAAGCCGAACTCGCAGGTGCAAGCCGAGCTCGAGTCGAACGAAGCGGTCTCGATCTCGGCCGTGATCAAGACTTTACCGAAGAAGAGGAGAACATCCTCTGGGTCCAGCGAGCGCAGATCAAAGAAGAGCGAAAAGTAGTAATCCAAGCCCAGAAGGAGGAGATGGCTGAAATTCAAGCCGATATGGAGCGAGCTGCCGCTGAGATAAGATTCATAGGGCTACCAGCAAGGCTTCCAAACTCGATCGAGTGCTTGAAGAAGCACAGAACACTCCATTCACAAATCGAATTACGAAGACAAAGGTTTTCAACCCTGGGAAAATAAAGATACCAATTTACGAAGGAAAGGCCGATCCAAAGGAACACTTGACAGCCTTTGCAATAGCAATGGTACAACGGTAAAATTATTTAATTAATAAAACAAACCGAAAATAAAGAGAAAGGTAACGCTGGTATTATTGAAAAGAGTGGACCACTATTAAAATATTTTTGATGAGGGTATTCTGTTCACATTACTGTCTCATTTTGGACCGTTCTAGATAAACAGTTTAAAGAGTCGTTTTCAAATAATTTGAGTTTCAAATAAACTATGAGGATGTTCGTTTCATCATTCAAGCACATCATTTGGATGCAGTATCTAGATATTGTTTGTTTATTGTCAAATTAAGGAGATTTATCCGGATGCAAAAAATTGAATGCACAATGAAATCATCCAAGATAATTGGATGTTTTGGATGCATTTGAAACTAGAGTTTGAATGCATTTGGTTTGTCCAAAATTACCAAAAGTAAAAAAAATAGCACCATTGACAATTATAACAACTTAAATTTTATATTATTATATAAAATTATCGTTATATCAAAATAAATAACAAATTTGCGCCAGAATTGCGGAATCGTATTTTGCGCTGGAATTGCAGGACCGCATTTTGCCGCCAAAATTATGGAATCATATTTTGGTGCACAAATTGCAAAAATTTGTTTGGAGACAAAATAGCGGATTTACATTTTCGTGTGAGAACTGCAGAACATAAACCGCAAAATGACATTTTTCCGTCAAAACCGCAAAAAACAATTTCTCGCTAAAACTGCAAAATAGCATTTTCTCGCAAAAATCGCAAAATAGCCTTTTTCCCGTACCATAAAATAGTGTTTCCTCTCAAAACTGCAAAATAGCATTTTCTGTTAAAATTGCGCAGTGTGTTAAGAACGCAAAATATCATTTTCCCATCAAAATCACAAAATTGTGTTTCGTGTCAAAACGCATAATAGTGTTTTCTCGCCAAAACTAAAAATAAATTTTCTTGCCAAAAACTGGAAAATAACATTTTCTTGCCAAAACCACAAATTGCATTTTCCGTTAAAAATCATAAAATAGCTCCTTTTTGGTCAAAACCGCAACATAATGTTTCCCTTCAAAACCTAACAATGATATTTTCCAGCAAAAACACAAAATGATATTTTCCGAAAAAATTGCAAAATAGTGGTTTCCCGTAAAACCGGCAAAGTAGCGTTTTTCCTCCAAAGAATCATAAAATAATAATTTTCTGTCAAATTCGGAAATAGCATTTTCTCAGCAAATCGCCATAATAACATTTTTAGCAAATACTACAAAACCGCAAAAAAGCATTTTCCCGCCAAAATCACAAAATAATGTTTTTCGTAAAAAAATAATGAAATCGTTATTTCCCGTCAAAAGATTTTCTTCATAAATTTTATTTTTCAAATTTTCAATTTATGAAAATTAACTTATTTCATCTTAACAAAATATTTATTAAAATATAATTATTTCATTAAAATGGAAATTTATAAATTATATATAAAATTTGATAATTATTTAGACCATAAAAGATATCGTATTATATAAAGGTGGATGCGGTCAACATGAGCGCGACACAGATGCAAAAATTTAACTCATTAAATCGCGACATGTATCGATAACTAACGAGACTTTGACATATGTCAAATATTTAAATTTTATATATAAATTTTCTCTTTAAATAATCTAAATTTAAGAAAGCGTTATTATCAAAACAAAAACCGCTTCCTCTCGAGCAATCGTGTGATTGATAGATCTCTTCGCGTTTCCAAAGTTTTTTTGTTTTTCCGGCCGGTGTCCGGCGTCTCTGCCGACTCCGTGCCTCTTTTAATTGCTTTGTTTATGTTTTTTTCTCTAGTTTCGTGTTTTGTCTCTTTAATCAAATCTCGATTTCTCTAATGAATTCCTCCAAATATCATGGCCGGTGACCAACGACGTCGTCGTGCGGTTTTTTGGGGACCAACAACATCTTTTTATAAAAAGTGGAAAAGTTCATTTGGTTAATTGGAATTTTGGATCATTAATGGTTTAGGCTTAATTGGAAGACGATGCGGTTTAATAAGTGGCACTTTGCAGTCATTGATGGTTGTCATCTATACTCTGGTAGAAGTGATGGTTTGGATGATACGATTGTCTCCAGACAAGGAGTCAAACCATATACAACAATTTCTCTTGAAGCGTTTCGTGTCGATTGTCTCTTTTTTCTTTTTCTTCAACACGATTGAAAGGATGCTTTTCTCTTCTCCAATAATGAGGTTTCCTTCGATTGATGATGGACGGTTTTGCCTTCGAATCATTAATGGTTTTTTTTTAAGCGGTTTCTGGTGGTGTTATTCCGATGGTCACCAGTTTTTTCTTTCCGTTGGATAAAACTTTCGGTGGATCACCTTTGTTGGTTTTTTAATTTGTTGAAATCCTGACGGCTTTACTTTGGAGACTACCATTATGGAAACCACTATAGAGAATGCGAAGGACCAGAGACGCATCGCACGACATGAGGACAAAGTCAAAGCCAAATCCTGATAGAAGGTCTTGGATACGAAATCGTTGGTATCTAATTGTAGAAATAAAATTTTGAACGAAACTATTGGGTTTTATAATGCTGTGTGTAGTTACGAGCTTTAGCCAAGAGTTAGCGAATACGGAGAAGTAAAATAATGGATTTAATCCGGAGAAGTACGGAGAAGTAAAATAATGGATTTAATCCTCCGTTAGCGAATAAATCTTTACTTCGGAAAGTATCGTCAAATTCACTTCTAATGTTGTATCGTCTTCAATATATGGTGCATAAATGCTTATGTAATAATTTGTTTTTCGGAAGCTTTGTATATTGACTTTGTCATCCCGATTTATTATTAAAGAAATTTTTTGTTTGTCGAAAATAAAAATCTTAATTTAAATTTATAGTTATATATGAAAAAATTATAGCAAAAAAAATATAAATTTTGAAACTCATTAATCTAAAATTCCCCTTTAATTGCAAGACGACAAAATTAGAAGAATCCATTTATATATATATTTTTTTAATTTTAAATATAAATATTTATAAATAATGTTTAAAAGAAAACATAATTATAGCAAAAGACAGAAATTTTAAAATTAAACTAAAAGACTTCGGCCGCGGCATCTTCCAGCTTCGTATTAAAATGACTTCGGCCATGTCGTCTTCTGTCTCCGTATTAAAATGACTTCGGCCGCGTCGTCTTCCAGCTTCGTATAAAATTGACTTCGGCCGAAACAGCTTCGTATAAAAATGACTTTGGCCAGACAGCTTCGTATGACTTCGGCCAGACAGTTTCGTATGACTTCGACTTCGGCCGAACAGTTTCGTATGGTTTTGACTTCGGCCAAGCAGTCTCGCATGATTTTGACTTCGGCCAAGCAGTCTCGTATGATTTTGACTTCGGCCAAGCAGTCTCGTATGATTTTGACTTCGGACAAGCAATCTCGTATGATTTTGACTTCGGCCAAGCAGTCTCGTATGATTTTGACTTCGGCCAAGCAATCTCGTATGATTTTGACTTCGGCCAAGCAGTCTCGTATGATTTTGACTTCGGCCAAGCTATCTTCGTATAGAAATGACTTCGGCCGAAACAAGTTCGTGTCGTGCCTAAATGACGCGTGGCGGAAGTGGAGTGGAGCGTGGCCGAAGCCGCGGGTCGTGTTGGCCGAAGTGACCGTGTTGGCCGAAGTGACCCATTTGGCCGAAGTCTTCGTATTGGCCGAAGTGGCCGTATTGGCCGAAGTCTCCGTGTTGGCCGAAGTGACCGTGTTGGCCGAAGTGACCCATTTAGGCGAAGTCTTCGTATTGGCCGATGTGCTGTATTGGCCGAAGTCTCCGTGTTGGCCGAAGTGGCCGTGTTGGCCGAAGTGACCCATTTGGCCAAAGTCTCCGTATTGGCTGATGTGGCCGTATTGGCCGAAGTCTTCGTATTGGCCGATGTGGCTGTATTGGCCGAAGTCTCCGTGTTGGCCGAAGTGGCCGTGTTGGCCGAAGTGACCCATTTGGCCGAAGTCTCTGTATTGGCCGAAGTCTCTGTATTGGCCGATGTGGCCGTATTGGCCGAAGTGACCCATTTGGCCAAAGTCTCCGTATTGGCCGATGTGGCCGTATTGGCCGAAGTGACCCGTTTGGCCGAAGTCTCCGTATTGGCCGATGTGGCCGTATTGGCCGAAGTGACCCGTTTGGCCGAATTGACCCATCTGGCCGAAGTATTCGTATTGGCCGATGTGCCCGTATTGGCCGATGTGCCCGTATTGGCCGAAGTCTCCGTGTTGGCCAAAGTGGCCGTGTTGGCCGATGTGGCCGTATTGGCCGATGTGGCCGTATTGGCCGAAGTGACCCGTTTGGCCGAAGTCTCCGTATTGGCCGAAGTGGCTGGGCTTGCCGAAGTGAAGCTTCTTTGCCGAAGTGAAGCTCCCTTGCCGAAGTGGAGCTGTGCCGAAACGGAGCTGTGCTGATGTGGCTTGTCACCGAAGTCTCCAGTGCTTGCCTAAGTCTCTATTGGGGTCGGTTTTCACCTCATCGAGATCAACTGCTGATAAGACTAAGTATGGAGAAAAGGCTAGCCAAGCAAGTGCAAACTCTTGGCTCAGCGGCAGAAGCAAGCAATGTGTGGCTAGGCGACGAGCCAACATCTTGGCTAGGCAGGGAGGAATGGTGACGAGCCAACATCTTGGCTAGGCAGTAGAAGAAGCAGGAGACGAGCCAACACTTGGCTCGGTAGTAAAGAGGAGTGATGACGAGCCAACATCTTGGCTAGGCAGTGGAAGAAGCAGGCGACGAGCCAACATCTCGGCTAGGCAGGAAGAAATGGTGACGAGCCAACATCTTGGCTAGGCAGGGAGAAATGGTGACGAGCCAACATCTTGGCTAGGCAGTGGAAGAAGCAGGAGACGAGCCAACACTTGGCTAGGTAACAAGGAGAAAGGAGTGACGAGCCAACATCTTGGCTAGGTAAGAAGGAGAAAGGAGTGACGAGCCAAACTTGGCTCGGCAGCATGAAGAAACAAGTGATGAGCCAACATGTTGGCAAACCAACGAACGGTGACGAGCCAACGTGTTGGCAAACCAACTACCTGGCTCGGGATTGGGAGGAACAGGCGAGACAAACGACGAGCCAGCTCACCGACAACCCAGTGGAACAACCAGCCCAATATCTTAACATGTCTAAGCGACGAGCCACAAGGGTTTGGATGGGCCAAATTAGCAAGTAGGAAGCCCACATTCGAACCAACCAGAGAAGAAAGGAAATCCCAAAGAATAAGGAAGTTTTCCTTTCTCCTTTAGAAAAAGGCCTAGCCGACTTGTTTTTGTATAAATAGACATGTCCCCCTTTGAGAAAGGGGATCCAAAACTTAACCTAGCAAAACACTTATTACTTTACAAACAGCTTTCAAAACAGCTTGAATAAAAATCTCCATCTTTGGATCTCTGTTCTTGGTTTCTTTACATAGAAGTTTGTCGAATCCCTAAATTACTTCACAAGTTTTGGTTGTGTGAGTTTCGACTCCCACAATTTGGCGCCGTCTGAGGGGATTCTAAACTTTCTGACACCAAAGAACCACCGAATACGAGATCTGAAATGATGACTACCGACGGAGATCGAAGTGGTAACGATGTCGATCTTCTTGGAGCAGGAACCAATCTGCATCCGGCAAACACGGAAGGAACGTCCGAAACTCTGACAGAGTTGAGAAACATGATGACCACGTTACTGAAGAGGGCCGAGGAGCAGGAAAAGCTGAACAGCTCGCTGACGGAGAGAATTGAGACACTGGCAACGGAGAGCCGAGCCAGAAGCACACGATTCAGAGGAATGGGTTCGGCGGTGAACCCACCTGTCAGTGGAATCACCAGACGGCTTGGCTTAAACCCGACGGCCCTGGATTTTTCAACACCACGAGATGTACCAAGGACGTTGGGAGGACTACCACCACCGTATCCCATCAACGAGCAAACACCCGCGGCAACCAGGTCAAGTATCACCGAGCCACCTCGACTGATTCACGAAGCAAGAGAAGCCAGCGGTGGGTACGACCAACACACCAATCATGGTTCGGCTGCAACGATCGTCCTTGACAAAGAGGGCCACGTGGAAGGAGATCACAATACGGAGAATCCCGCTGACGAAGGGTTTGCGCCAACGCTGACATAAGTCCAAGCCAGCGAAGGCAACATCGATCCGAACCGAGCCAGGAGCTTAGCAGAAGAGGAAGAAAATCTCTTGTGGGTACGACATGCACAATACACTGACGAGCCGAGGACAACGAGCCGAGCCCAGAGAGAAGAGTTGGATGAAATCCGAGCCTCATTGATTCGAGCCACTGCTGAGATGAAAGCCGTCCGATCCCAGGTGCACAAGGCAACCAGCAAAGTCCCGGAGATTGAATGCGTATTGGAAGAAGGGCACAATACACCGTTTACAGCCCGAATTACCAAGGCAAGGGTCTCCGACCCAGGAAAGATCAAAGTCCCAGTCTACGAAGGGACAACCGACCCAAAGGAACACATAACGGCGTTTATCATAGCAATGGGCCGAGCCAATTTTAGAGAAAAAGAGAGAGATGCCGGTTTCTGCCTCGTATTTGTGGAACATCTAGAGGGTGCAGCCCTCCAATGGTTTTCAAGATTAGAGCGGAACTCCATTGATGATTTCCAGCAGCTGTCTGCCGCCTTCTTGAAGCATTACTCCATGTTTATGGATCGAGGAGCCTCAGATGCCGACTTATGGACATTGACTCAAGGGCCTACGGAGACATTACGAAGCTTCATAGGGAGATTCAAAGCAGTGATGTCAAAAGTTGAAGACGTAAGTGACAAGGCCGCTGTGCTCACTTTAAAAAGGGCTCTGTGGTACGAATCCGAATTCCGAAAAGAGATTGCTCTGAACACATCACTATCAATCCAGGACGCACTGCACCGAGCCTCAGATTTCATAGTCAACGAAGAAGAGATGAAGGTTTTGTCTCAGAAATATGGAGCCGCCAAAGCGACGAACCGTTCTTTCCAAATCCCGAGCCAACCTTCTCATAAGAAGAGTATTCAAGGAAATGGGTATGTACACCGTGAGAAACCTAATTTTGGAGGAGCCCACAACTACCAGGTGGGAACGAGCCGAGGCAAAACACCCTGGAACACCTGGACACGAAGTCAAAGTTCGTACGACGAAAAAGCTTACTGCGAATTTCATCACATGCACGGTCATTCAACTGCCAACTGCCGAACCTTGGGAATGAAGCTTGCGGCAAAGCTGGTAGCCGGAGAACTCGGTAGCGCAGTCAGCTTAAAGGACTTCGAGCAAGAAGGTGAAAAAGATCAGCCAAACCAGATAAGTCAAAATGATGATACAACCAAGCGAGGAAGGCGAGATGATGAGGCAATGCAGTCAGGTTCTCGAAGAAGAATAAATATGATAATGGGTTGATCACAATACTGTTCGGACACGGTGTCTTCAATCAAAGCTTTCCAGCGGCGAGCCGATGCGAGTGTAAACTGGTCAGCACCTTCCAAACTTCCCAACGATGTTATCTCGTTCGAAGAAAGGGAAACCACCGGCATCGACCGACCACATAATGACCCCCTCGTGATAGAATTGATCGTTGATGATTGCGACGTCGCCTGAGTTCTGATAGACACAGGAAGCTCCGTAGATGTGATCTTCCGGGAGACTCTCAGAAGGATGAACATAGACCTGGACAAAATCACAGCCGCGCCGAAGCCTTTAACTGGATTCTCGGGAGAGACGACCATGACCCTTGGAACAATAAAACTCCCTATCCGAGCTGAACAGGTAACCAAGATAGTGGAGTTTTTGGTTGCAGATCATCCTGCGATCTACAATGTGATCATGGGCACGCCCTGGATAAACTTGATGCGAGCCGTACCATCGACCTATCACCTCTGCATCAAATTTCCGACCCCTGAGGAATCAAAACAATTTGGGGAAACCAAAAGGAATCCCGCATTTGTTTCCTAGCCGAACACAAACCTAGGAACCCCGTCACAGAAACCACCACCAGGAGAAATAAGATGAAGACTGACAGGAAACCCGAGAAGGAGTTGGCAAAACTCTTATAGCAATTACAGATCTCGGAGGATCGTGAGAGGGAAAGCAAACCAACTTGCGACCCCGTCGTCTCGGTGAACATAGATGGCAATCACCCGGAACGCTGTGTCGAAATAGGGGCCGAGCTGAAAGATCCAATAAGGGGAGAGCTAATTTCTTTCCTTAAAAAGAACCTACACACCTTCGCATGGGAAGCTGAAGACATGCCCGGCATCAGCATCAACGTACCGTGCCACGAGCTGCACGTGGACCCAACCTTTAAACCCGTCAAACAGAAAAGGCGAAAACATGGTCCGGACAGAGCACAAGCAGTGAATGACGAGGTGGAAAGATTACTACGTGTGGGATCAATAGTCGAAGCAAAGTATCCAGACTGGCTCGCTAACCCTGTGGTGGTTAAGAAGAAAAATGGGAAATGGCGTGTATGCGTGGACTTCACCGACCTGAACAAAGCCTGCCCCAAAGACAGGTTTCCACTGCCACATATTGATCGATTGGTGGAAGCGACAGCAGGCAACAAACTCCTTTCATTTATGGACGCTTTCTCCGGATACAACCAAATCCTAATGAACCCAGACGATCAATAGAAGACGGCGTTCATCACAAACCGCGGGATATACTGCTACAAAGTCATGCCGTTCGGTCTCAAAAATGCTGGAGCCACCTACCAGCGATTAGTAAACCCAATGTTCGCTGGCCAACTGGGGAAGACAATGGAAGTTTACATAGACGACATGCTGGTGAAGTCTTTAGAGGAGGAGGATCACGTAGCTCACCTAGAAGAATGTTTCAAGCAACTGAATCTGCATAACATGAAGCTGAACCCAACCAAGTGCAGATTCGCGGTCACGTCTGGAGAATTCCTTGGATATCTGGTTACCCACCGTGGAATTGAAGCCAATCCGAAGCAGATTGATGCGCTCATACAGATGGTGTTACCGAAGACAAAGCGCGAAGTCCAGAGGCTAACTGGACGGGTCGCCGCGCTGAATCGTTTCATCTCTCGGTCAACTGATAAATGTTTGCCTTTCTACGATACGCTACGTGGGAACAAGAAGTTTGAATGGACAGAAAAATGCGAACCGGCGTTTCAACAGTTGAAAGAGTACCTAGCCAGCCCTCCAGTACTTACGAAACCGGTGGAAGGCGAGCCACTGTTTCTATACACGGCGTTTCGGCACGGCGGTAAGTGGTGTACTCATCAGGGAAGAGCGCAGCGAGCAGAAGCCAATTTTCTATGTTAGTCAAACTCTCACCGACGCTGAAACACGGTATCCACAGATGGAGAAGCTGGCATTGTCTGTGGTAATGTCCGCTCAAAAACTGAAGAGCAAACCTGCGATCCCATTGTTTCAGTAAATATTGATGGCGATCACCCAGAACGCTGCGTTCAGATAGGGGCCGAGCTGAAAGATCCGATAAGAGAGAGCTGATTTCTTTCCTTAAAAAGAACGTAAACACCTTAGCATGGGAAGCAGAAGACATGCCTGGCATCAGCATCAACATGACATGCCACGAGTTAAACGTGGACCCAACCTTTAAACAAGTCAAACAGAAAAGGCGAAAACTTGGACAAGAAAGAGCAGAAGCAGTGAATGATGATGTGGAAAGGTTACTACGCGTGGGATCAATAGTCGAAGTAAAATACCCTGACTGGCTTGCTAACCCAGTAGTGGTCAAGAAGAAGAATGGGAAGTGGCTTGTATGCGTGGACTTCACCAACCTGAACAAAGCCTGCCCAAAAGATAGCTTTCCGCTTCCACATATTGATCGACTGGTGGAAGCAACAGCAGGCAACAAACTCCTTTCGTTTATGGATGCTTTCTTCGGATACAACCAAATCCTAATGAACCCAGACGATCAAGAGAAGACGGCGTTCATCACAGACCGCGGGATATATTGCTACAAAGTGATGTCGTTCGGTCTTAAAAACACCGGAGCAACTCACCAGCGATTAGTGAACCGAATGTTCGCTGGCCAACTGGGGAAGACGATGGAAGTATAAATAGACGACATGCTGGTGAAGTCTTTAGAGGAGAAGGATCACGTAGCTCACCTAGAAGAATGTTTCAAGCGACTGAATCTACATAACATGAAGCTGAACCCGACCAAGTGCAGATTTGCGGTCACGTCCGAGAGTTCCTTAGATATCTGGTCACCACCGTGAATTGAAGCCAACCCAAAGCAGATTGATGCACTCATACAGATGGTGTCACCGAAAACAAAGCGTGAAGTCCAGAGGCTAACAGGACAGGTCGCCGCGCTGAATCGTTTCATCTCTCGGTCAACTGATAAGTGTTTGCCTTTCTACGACACACTGCGTGGGAACAAGAAGTTTGAATGGACAGAAAAATGCGAGCAGGCGTTTCAACAGCTGAAAGAATACCTAGCCAGCCCTCCAATACTTATGAAACTAGTGGAAGGCGAACCATTATTCCTTTACACGGTCGTTTCGGCAAACAGTAGTAAGTGGAGTACTCATCAGAGAAGAGCGCAGCGAGCAGAAGCCAATTTTCTATGTTAGTCAAACTCTCACCGACGCTGAAACACGGTATCCACAGATGGAGAAGCTGGCATTGTCTGTGGTAATGTCCGCTCGAAAACTGAGACCATACTTCCAGTCACATTCGATTGTAGTTTTGACTACCTTCCCATTGCGATCCATCTTGCATAGCCCTAGCCAGTCTGGGAGATTGGCAAAGTGGGCAATAGAGCTGAGCGAATATGACATCGAATATCGAAGCAGAACCTGTGCAAAATCTCAAGTCCTAGCCGACTTTTTGATAGAACTCCCAGAAGAAGTGATAGAAGAACCGGCTCCGAGCACAATATGGAGGCTTCACGCGGATGGATCATCATCAAAACAAGGATCTGGAGTGGGAATACGGTTAACCTCTCCAACAGGCGAAATCCTCGTGCAGTCATTTCGCCTGGGTTTTCGTGCATCCAATAACGAAGCAGAATATGAAGCTTTGATAGCTGGAATGAGACTTGCTCTTGGACTCAAGGTTTCGCACATCCAAGCCTACTGCGATTCACATGGTCAACCAAGTTAGCGGCGAGTACACAGCC
>OVBL01001099.1:0-82322 GCA_900406555.1 Pseudoturritis turrita | reverse complement strand
ACAAGTTCGTTTACTATGCTACCAACAAGAGACTTCGTCGTATCATCAGGGTTTTCCGAGCAAGGATGCTCAGTGGATGGACTTCTTCTTTTATGTTCCGATATCCGAGGAGTCCGTTGGTGCTGAAGGCATTGAGTTGGTTAGGACGAGTTGGCGGAAAATGGGTAGCCGATCCCATTTCTTGCAACGAGATCGGTCTTGTTTTTGTTGGTTTTTTTTTGTTTCTAACTGATTCTTTCTTCTGCAGTGCCTAATCCGCTACCGAAGTGCCCTGAGACGTATCCGAACTTTGCCATACACTCGCTGCTCATAGGTGCAACTGGAGAGGAATTTTTCTTTCCAAAGAGTAGAGAAAGCCCGAGCTCTGCTTGCCAGTTTCTCTTTTGCAAGCTCATCTTCGTATAATTTCCGAAGACACTCTTGATATGGGGAGGCCGACCTGGCGTGATAAACAGGCTGCTACAGCTAAAGCAGCTGCTGAGGCGTCGACCCGAGCTGGAACACAAACTCAGAAGATAGATGTACCTGCTGAAACGCCGCTGGCTTTAGATCCTCCCGAGTCAAATTCAGCTATCCCGAGCTCACAGGAAGTTATTTTGGCTTGCCGACCTGCCGAGTCCTCCCTTGTTCGACATAAGGGGAAGGGTAAAGAAGGTGAGCAGCAGCCGAAAACGAACCAAGGGTGGAGACCCAGCTGAGGGAGGCCTGCAAAAAGATCAAAGAAGCATGCATCATCTCGGATGGCTACCGAGCCAACTCCCCGATACTCCGGTATCAGGGGTTTTACAATGATGGCTCGTCCTCTGCTCTTCTAGTTTCTAAAGATACTCGTCCCGGAGTTAATTTCCCCCCTCCAGACACTCTAGTTCACAACAAAGCCTACGCTGAGATGGCAATGCGTGGTGTCAAGGTACGCGATTGACCAAACCATTGTTTTACTCTTGGTTCTGCGATTACCGTTTTCTCTGCTCTGAAGCATGATTTTTTTTACCTGTAGTTCCTTACGCATATCAACCAGCTAGCTCTTGACTACGACCGCGATGCTCGTCTGGATAAGATCCGCGTCGAAGATGCCAGAAAGAAAGCTCTGGATCTCCAATCCGAACTTGACAGGGCCGCCAAACTGGTAAATGAGCTCCGATCTGAGAAAGGAGTGGTGGAAGCCAGTCGTGCTGAGGCAAGAGAAGAGAGTCAAGGTTTTGGAGAACAGCAAAGTTCGTCGTGACTCTAAGATAGCCGAGCTCACAAGGCAATTAGAAACTGTCAACGAGCTTCAAGAGGTGATGATTCAGCAGGCTATAGTGGAGGCCCGGCGCGAGATGGCGGAGAGACTTCAGGGAAAAGTCTCTAGAGCTAAAGCAAAGATCGTGAAGATCAACCAGGTAAAGGAGGACATGTTGGATCTAGCACAGGTTGAGGGAAATCTTCAACTTGTTGAGCTTCTCAAGGGTGATGATCCTCCTGATCTTGATGCCGAGATGGAAATCTCACGACAAGGTGCTCCGAGTTGGGAGGAGCTTATGAGGAGTTTGCCAGGATTGTTACCGACCTGGAGCAGGATCTGCGGGTGACGCCTATCCGTTCGGATATTCTGGCCGAGCTTAATGATACCGAGCCAATGGAGACAGCCGCTGGGAGTATTGGAATTTGAAACTTCTCTTGTTCGAACAGGGGAACTCCAGGCTTGGCTGAGTTGAGCTCGAAGGAGGTTGTCGAGGAACCAACTCCCGAACCGTCTTCCGAGAAAGGCGATGAGGCTGTCTTTGAGGAAACATCAAAGAGTTCGCCCAGGTGGTACCCGAAGAAGACAAAGCACCTGGTAGTGATGTAGCTGAGCAAACGGTGGA
The DNA here is from genome assembly GCA_900406555.1 of Pseudoturritis turrita. NCBI lineage: Eukaryota > Viridiplantae > Streptophyta > Magnoliopsida > Brassicales > Brassicaceae > Pseudoturritis > Pseudoturritis turrita. Next base: position 80,475 of record OVBL01001099.1, on the reverse strand, counting down.
GCCGGAGCAGAGGGTGGTCACGACTCCTGAGATAACAGAGGATTATGATCCACTGTTCTTTGTCTAGTTTAAAATTCTTCCTTTCTTTTTGTTTAATGCCTGGACGGCTTTATCCAAGTTGTCTAAGAACTTATCGTTATCGCTCGGTTGCTCATTAGCTAACCTTTGTGTTGGAATATATATGTCTTTCAAAAATGCTTTGTTTACGTTGTTTTCGCTGAGTAGTTGTTCCAACGAACGAGTATAAGGGTTTGCTTCGCTGGTTATGAGATGATCAGTCTCGGGATGGTCATTTCTGTTTACAGATAGGTTACCATAAACTTATCTGCTCCTATAATGAACATATGTTTGCATAGGTTAGTTTGAACATATTGGTTTACGGATGCGTTACCAAGAATGCTTCCGCTCCGATAATGAACATGTGCTTTGTACAGTTTAGGACGAACATTTCAGTTTACGGATGCGTTACCATAAACGTATCCGCTCCGACAATGAACGAATATTTGTATAGCGCGCTTTTAATCCTGAGACGGATGTGAGAGTTTAGATCCGAGATGGATGCGAGAGTTCACTATTTGTGGCCAGCAAAAGTGAAGATGTGGCGAGATGCCCATTATAGTCTGATTTGCTTGAATATGTCTGTTTTGTTAAGACTTTGTGATCCCTTGAAGGATGCTTGGGTAAAAATTATGTTTAAAATCAAAGCTTTGATAGATCGTGGAGTCTGTTATCAAAAATGGGAGTATACGAGTATGTGTATACGTACCCACTCCCCCCCCTTTTGGAAAGGAGGGGGCAACTGAACCCGTTCGAAGACGAGCTGCCTACGTACCCTTTGCAGGGATAAGTCGCCCCGTAGTTCATGTAAAGTAGCTTAGTGATAGTACTTTTTGAGATGCATTGCGTTCCATGATCGTGGTACTGGAACATCCATCATGCTGGCAAGTTTGTAAACGCTAGGTTTGACTATCTCTGTGATTCTGTAAGGTCCTTCCCAATGTGCTCCCAATTTTCCGGCATTCGTCTATGCTGTGTTCTGGAAAACCTTCCGTAAACTAAATCGCCCTCGTAAAATCGTCGTTCTCGAACATTGGAATTGTAGTATTTTGCCGCTGCGTTCTGATAGTTCTGGATCCTGATCAAGGCTTGATCCCTTCTTTCGTTGATCAAGTCCAATTCGTCAAGCATCAATAGGTGATTAAGCCCTTCTTGTTCTGGTAGTAGTCTGCGGCGGATTCCTGGGAAATGTATCTCTGGTGGGATGACACACTCTGTTCCGTACACGAGGGCGAATGGGGTTTCCCCTGTTGCTCGTCTTGGGGTGGTGCGGTGAGACCAAAGTACTCCTTCCAGTTCTTCAGCCCAACGTCCCTTTTTCTCGTCAAGACATTTTTCAGGCCGTCGAGGATTGTTTTGTTGATTGCTTCGGCTTGTCCGTTCCCTTGTCGATATCTTGGAGTAGACTTGCTGAGTCTGATTTTTCATTTTTCGCAGAAACTTTCAAAACGATTTGAGATGAACTGCGAGCCGTTATCTGTCATGATCTCGTACGATACTCCATGTCGGCATATGTCATTTTTCCAGACGAAGGCCTCTACGTGCGCATCTTTAATGTTAGCATAGGAGTCGGCTTCGACCCATTTTGAGAAATAGTCTGTCAGAACCAGAAGGAAACGTTTTTGTTTTGATGGATGCAGTGGCCCGACGATGTCCATAGACCATCGCATGAATGGGTATGGCGACGAGATTGAAGAAAGTACTTCTGTCGGCAGGTGAATCATTGGCGCATGGCATTGGCACTTTTCGCATTTGGCCGCAAACACCTTGCAATCTTCGATCATTGTTGGCCAATAGTAGCCGTGATGTTTGACTTTTATGGCTAGTGCTCTCCCTCCAGAGTGATTTCCACATGAACCGTTATGAATTTCCTCCATAATCTTCCTAACGTCTTTTCCTTCCACGCAGTTTAGCAATGGTCCCGAGAATCTCCACTTGAAGACATTCCCATCAAGTAACACGTAACGTGCTGCCTGGGCTCGAAGCTTGCGAGCTGCCCATTTTTCGGTCGGTAGGACGCCGTCGCATATGTACCCTCTGATTGCGCCGAGCCATTCCTTGTCACAACCATATTCTGGATCATTGTTGACTTCGTTTGCTTCTCCGTTGGGTTCAACGACAGGGTCCTTGCTGCTTGTTGTAGTTGGTTACTCAACGAGATTGTCGTCTTCCATTGGGGCAATATCCGGCTCTGCGGGTGATTGATCGGCCAATTCTTCCTGCATTTCGTCCATCACTTCTTGCCTGGTCGAGACATCTGTCGCTTGTCTAGCCGCTTGTGAACGGGTCATGGCATTCACTGAACCGCCGGAACTGATGCTCGGGTGTTGGATGAATTCTACCGGGATCACTCGCTTTAGATCTGGATCGGAAGTTTATGCAAGGGCTGCAAGTGCGTCGGCTGGGGTGTTCTCCCCTCGCGGAATGCATGTTAGGATGAATTGTTTGAACTGTTCAGCTAATTCTTTGACGATCTTTAAGTAAGCTTCCATTCGATCATCCTTTGCTGCATATTCACCGCTGAACTGATTCGCGACTAGTTGGGAATCGCAAAATGCATGGAGTTTCTTGATCTTTAGGCCGTTAGCAAGTTTCATCCCGGCAATCAAGGCTTCGTACTCCGCTTCATTGTTAGATGCATGAAACCCAAGCGGAAAGACTGTTCCAGTAGTTCTCCAGTTGGAGAGGTTAGCCGTATCCCTACTCCTGAACCGTTTTTGGAAGATGAGCCTTCAACATGGAGTTTCCAGAGCTGTCCTTGCATTTTGTCGTCGATGCCTTCTTCCGGTAGTTCGATAAGAAAATCTGCAAGAACTTGTGATTTAGCGCACGTGCGTCCGCGATACTCAATGTCGTATTCGCTCAGTTCGATAGCCCACTTTGCTAGCCTTCCTGACTGACTTGGACTGTGCAGAACAGACCTTATCGGAAAGGTGCTCAGAACGACGATTGAGTGAGACTGAAAGTATTGGCTTAGTTTTCTCGCCGACATAACTATGGATAGTGCCAATTTCTCCATCTATGAGTATCTTGTTTCCGCGTCCGTAAGGGTTTTACTTACGTAAAATATCGGCTTCTGTTCGCCGCGCTCGTCTCGAATTAATACGCCACTTATCGCTGTGGCAGAAATTGCGGTATACAGAAAAGGTGGTTCTCCTGCTTCTGGTTTTGTGAGAACTGGGGGAGTGGCTAGATAGTTCTTGAGTTGCTGAAACGCTTCCTCGCAGTTGTCCGTCCACTCGAACTTCTTGTTCCCTCGCAAAGTGTCGTAGAATGGCAAGCATTTGTCGGTGGATCGTGAGATGAATCGGTTAAGCGCAGCTACCCTCCTGGTAAGACGTTGGACTTCCCTTTTCGTCTTTGGTGAAGTCATATTGATGAGTGCATCGATCTGCTTAAGGTTTGCCTCAATGCCGCGGTGAGTTACAAGATAACCAAGGAACTCTCCCGAAGTGACTGCGAATCTGCACTTGGTCGGATTTAACTTCATGTTGTGAAAGTTCAGCTGCGAGAAACATTCCTTGAGATGAGTGACGTGATCCTGTTTCTTTAGTGATTTCACCAGCATGTCGTCTATGTAAACCTCCATTGTCTTGCCGAGTTGGTCCGCAAACATCTTGTTCACCAGTCGCTGGTATGTTGCTCCCGCATTTTTTAGACCGAATGGCATCACCTTGTAGCAATATATTCCACGATCCGTTATGAAAGCGGTCTTCTCGCAATCGTCGGGGTTCATCAAGATCTGGTTGTAACCTGAGAAGGCATCCACTAAGGATAGGAGTGCGTTTCCTGCCGTCGCTTCGACTAAGCGATCGATATGTGGAAGGGGAAAGCTGTCCTTTGGACATTCTTTGTTCAGGTCGGTAAAGTCCACGCACACGCGCCATTTGCCATTCTTCTTCTTGACCACCACTGGGTTAGCTAGCCAGTCCGGGTACTTCACCTCAGTTATTGATCCGACGCGCAGTAGTCTCTCCACCTCGTCATTTACCGCTTTAGCTCTGTCTGGCCCAAGTTTTCTTCTTTTCTGCTTTACTGGTTTGAAAGTCGGGTCGACGTTCAGTTCGTGGCTTGTTATACTGATATCGATGCCAGGCATATCTTCTGCTTCCCATGCGAAGGTGTTGATATTTTTCTTCAAGAATGCCACGAGCTCTTCTTTGATCTTTCCATCTAAATCTGCTCCAATTTCTACACAGCGTTCGGGATGTTTGTTGTCGATGCAAACTGATATGACGGGGTCGCAGGTTGGTTTAGACACTTCTTCTTCGCGATCCACCACGATCTGTAACTGCTATAACAGTTTGGACAGCTCTTTCACCGGTTCTCTGCCGGTCTTTATTTTCTTGCGCTTTGAAGTTGTCGTTGGGTCAGTCACTGGGTTTCTGAGCTTGTGTGCGGCGAGAAAGCAGACACGAGATTCTTTTTGATTTCCTCGAATAGTTTTCACGCCGTTTGGTGTAGGGAACTTGAGGCAAAGATGGTAGGTCGAAACGGCTGCGCGCATCGAATTTAACCAGGGGGTCCCCACGATGACGTTGTAGATGGCCGGATGGTCAGCCACGGAGAACTCAACGATCTTCATCACCTCGCCAGCTTGGACAGGCAGTTTGATTGTTCCGGTAGTCATGGTGGTTTCTCCAGAGAATCCTGTTAAGGGTTTGGGAGTAGATATCACTTCAGACAGGTCCACATTCATTCTTCTGAGAGTTTCGAGGAAGATTACGTCCACGGTGCTCCCAGTATCTACCAATACGCGCGCTACATCGCAGTCGTTGATGATCAATTCAATTACGAGAGGGTTATCATGAGGTCTGTCAATTCCGATCGTTTCTCTTTCCTCGAATGATATCACATCGTTTGGAAATTTAGATGGTTTAGACCAGTTGATGCTGACGTCTGCCCTTCGCTGGAATGCTTTGATTGACGAGACGGTATCTGAGCAATAGTGGGATCCTCCCATTATCATGCTAATTCTTCTTCTGCTTGATCCAGAGGGTGGCGCTTCGTCATCCCTTCTATCGCGCTTGGTGTGATCTTCTTTTGTCAGGTCGGGTTTGTATGTGTTTACGTCCATCTCGAAATCTTTGAGGCTGACGTTTCCTCCAAGCTCGCCGGCTGCTAATTTTTTAGCAAGCTTCAAGCCTAGAATTCGGCAGTTCGCGGTCGAATGTCCGTAGATGTGGTGGTGTTCGCAGTAGGCCGTCTCGTCATAGGAACCGTCGCTTTTGGTCAATGTGCTCCATGAACTTCTTCCACGGCCTCGGCCTCTTCCGCGACCGAATCCAGGAGCGTCAATTTGATAGTTATGAGCTCCTCGAAAGCCTCCTTTGTGCTGGATATAGCCGGAGCCTTGATTGTTCTTCTTAGTGTTGGAAGGGACTGAAACTTGGGGAGAATGGTTCGTTGTCTTGGCCTTCCCGTACTTCTCAGTTAGGATTTTCATCTCTTCTTCTTCGGTGATGAAGTCTGCGGCTCGATGCATAGCATCATGTATCGTAGTGGGGGTGTTTAGCGCGATTTCTTTACGAAAATCAGAATTGAACCAGAGTGCTCGCTTTAGGGCTAGTAGGGCTGCTTTGTCGCTCAGGCCTTCCACTTTTGACATAACAGCTTTGAACCTTCCAATGAAACTCCGGAGTGTTTTGTTCTGCCCTTGAACTAGGGTCCACAGGTCGGCATCAGACGTTCCGGGATCCATGAAGATGGAATAATGTTTCAAGAATGCCGCGGATAGTTGGTTATAGCTGTTGATGGAATTGCGCTCGAGTCTTGAGAACCACTGGAGCGCCGGTCCCTTAAGATGCTCCACGAAGAGAAGGCATTGTCCGGCGTCTCTCTCGTTTTCCTTGAAATTCGAGCGTCCCATGGCAATAGCGAAGGCCGTCAGATGCTCCTTCGGATCGGTCTTTCCTTCGTAGATCGGGACTTTCATCTTTCCAGGATCTGGAATTCTCGTGCTAGTTATCCGTACTGTGAACGGGGTGTTCTGTGCTTCCTCCAGTACACGATCTATCTCTGGCACCTTGCTAGTTGCTTTGTGCATCATGGATCGGACAGCTCTTATGTCAGCAGCTGCTCGATCCATATCTGCTCGCATCCTAGTCATCTCGTCTTTCTGGGCTCTGACTCCTGCTCGGTGCTCTTCGTTCATCCGTGCTTGCTCAGCCCAGAGTATGTTCTCCTCTTCCTCGGTCAGCTCTTGATCTCCCTCGGGGATGGCCTCGCATCTTTCGGTTCGGGTTCGACCAGTTGCTAGGTGTTCAGGATCGTCACGGCTCTCCATGTTTTGCTCCATTCGGTTCTCCTCCTCTAGATTGATGATTGGTGCAGGCTCCTCTTCGATTGGCGTGTCGTCTGCCCCTTGGACTCTTGAGGCTAGGTTTGCTGAGCTTTGGTGTAGTAGTGGCAGTCTTCCTCGGGTCCTCGGTGGGTTGAGCGGGGTTGTGAAGTCCAGGGCCATTGGGTTGAGACGCCGCCCGACTCGTCTTGCTGGATCCAGACCTGATCCCGTGCTTCGGGTACGACTCACCGTTGTGAGGGCCTTCAGCTCGCCCGTCATCGTGTTGTTCAGCTTATCTTGCTCCTCCACCTTTTTGAGCAGTGTCTCCAGCATGGCTTTCATCTCCGTGAGCGTCGTCGAAGTCTCCCCAGCATCTTTGGATTGGTTCGCTTGATCCTCCACGCCGGCGTTTCTGGTGTCAGTAGCGCTATCGTCTCCGTCGTTGGTCATCGTCTTCAGATCGGTTTTGTGGTGGTTCTTCGGTGTAAGAAAATTTCAATCCCCCCTCCTTCTAGCGCCAAATTGTGGGAGTGTAAATCCACGCCAATTGAATTTGTTATATCTTTTAGAGAGATCCGAAACTTCTGAGTAAAAACCACCAAAAAACACAAACAGAGATCCAAAGTTGGTGTTTTATTAAGCTGTTTAGAAAGCTTTTTGTGTTAGAGCAAAAGTACAGAGTCTTGCTAGGTAAATTGCGGATCCCTTTCTCAAGAGATGTACATGTCTATTTATACAAGTTTTAGTCGGCTAAGTTAATGTCTAAAGAGATAAGGAAGATTTCCTAATTCCTCGGGATTTCCTTTTAGCAAAGTCGGCTTATAACCATGGACTTTGATTTCATCATATCTCCATGTGGATTCGAACTTGTTACTTTTTCATCATGGATTCTAGCATTTGGGCTTGTCATCTCGTTCACCATGTTCACTTCCTCAGCTCGGCCCAACTTTCTGTCTTTGAGCTTGGTATTGTTCTTTGAACGACGAGTTTGGCCTTGTTTTGAATGATGAACTCGGCCTATCTCCTCATGGCGAGCTCGGGCTCATTGAACTTTTCACTTTGCAGCTGACGAGCTCGGCCATCTTTGCGATGAGCTCGGACTCATTGAACTCGTCGCTTCGTAGATAATGAGCTTGGCTAGGTGGGTATATCTCCACGATAATTGATGTAACTTTCTGTCCATTGATCCAAATGACTTGAGTTTTCTTTCGGATGAAATCTTACTCAATTATCCATCTTCTATCCAAATTTCAGCTCGATCTATCGTCTTCAAGGTATCTTTTCGAGCTCATTTCTTCAGCTCGGCAGACCCGAGCTCACCCCTGCAGCTCGGCATGTCTTCACGATAATTGAGGTAACTTTATGTCCATTGATCCAAATGACTTGAGTTTTCTTTCGGATGAAAGCTTACTCAATTATACATCTTCTATCCAAATTTCAGATCGATCTACCGACTTCAAGGTATCTTTCCGAGCTCATCTCTTCAGCTCGGCAGACCCGAGCTCACGCCTGCAGCTCGGCATGTCTTCACGATAATTGAGGTAACTTTCTGTCCATTGATCCAAATGACTTGAAATCTACTTAGGATGAAAGCTTACTCAATTATCTATCTGCTGTCCAAATTTCACATCGATCTACCGACTTCAAGATATCTTTCCGAGCTCTTCTCTTCAGCTCGGCAGACCCGAGCTCACCCCTGCAGCTCGGCATGTCTTCACGATAATTGAGGTAACTTTCTGTCCATTGATCCAACTGACTTGAAATCTACTTAGAATGAAAGCTTACTCAATTATCTATCTTCTTTCCAAATTTCAGATCGATCTACCGACTTCAATGTATCTTTCCGAGCTCATCTCTTCAGCTCGGCAGACCCGAGCTCACCCCTACAGCTCGGCATGTCTTCACGATAATTGAGGTAACTTTCTGTCCATTGATCCAAATGACTTGAAATCTACTTAGGATGAAAGCTTACTCAGTTATATATCTTCTGTCCAAATTTCAGATCGATTTACCGACTTCAATGTATCTTCCCGAGCTCATCTCTTCAGCTCGGCAGACCCGAGCTCACCCCTGCAGCTCGGCATGTCTTCACGATAATTGAGGTAACTTTATGTCCATTGATCCAAATGACTTGAAATCTACTTAGGATGAAAGCTTACTCAATTATCTATCTTCTGTCCAAATTTCAGATCGATCTACCGACTTCAAGGTATCTTTCCGAGCTCATCTCTTCAGCTCGGCAGACCCGAGCTCACCCCTGCAGCTCGGCATGTCTTCACGATAATTGAGGTAACTTTCTGTCCATTGATCCAAATGACTTGAAATCTACTTAGGATGAAAGCTTACTGAATTATCTATCTTCTGTCCAAATTTCAGATCGATCTACCGACTTCAAGGTACCATGCCGAGCTCATCTCTTCAGCTCGGCAGACCCGAGCTCACCCCTGCAGCTCGGCATGTCTTCACGATAATTGAGGTAACTTTCTGTCCATTGATCCAAATGACTTGAAATCTACTTAGGATGAAATCTTACTGAATTATCTATCTTCTGTCCAAATTTCAGATCGATCTACCGACTTCAAGGTACCATGCCGAGCTCATCTCTTCAGGTCGGCAGACCCGAGCTCATCGCTGCAGCTCGGCACGTCCTCAGTAAACCGGGTATATCTCGCCAATCGCAACTCCAAACGATACGATTCCAACTCCATTGTAAAGCTAGCTCAAATATCCTCTTCTTCACTAATTTCCATTCGGTTCCGAGCTGATATGAATCTCCAGCTCGGTTTCTACCGAGCTCTTATATTGCCGAGCTCGTTTTTGGGAATAATGCCGAGCTCACTTCACCATTTTTGCTGAGATCGCTCTCTGCTGTGGACCGAGTTCGTGGTGAGCTCGCTATTTTCGAACATTGATCTGTGGGGTGAAAACCGACCCCAACAGTTTGTCATCCTCTAGTTCGATTCCTTTAAGTTTCCCTGTGACGAAATTGGCTGTCAATAAACTACCGACCTCGTTGCATCCTCGCTGGAATGTCAACATGCTTTTTAGGGACCTTTATTTGTCCATGTGGGTTCGCCGAGGAAGACTAAATTTCAGCATGATTTTTAGCCAGATTTTCGACTTCCTCCTAAGAGATTGCCCAGTTGGAAGCTTGATGTAGAGTGTTAGCCAAAGATTGCCCAGTTGGAAGCTCAATCCATTTTTTGGGAGCTGGTGATGAGTTTGAACCGGATCTAGAGTTCTATCTCTTTTGCCGGAGGGTTATTTACCTTTGTCTGAATTAGTTTTCGGTCTAGGTTTGTCATCCTCCAGTTTGATTCCTTTAAGTTCCCTTGTGACGAACTTGTGTGACGAACTTGGCTATCAATAGACTACCGACCTCGTTGCATCCTCACTGGAATGTCATCTCCTTTTCTGGAGCATCCAATATTTATTAGCATCACATTTTTTGCCCATGGTTGGCGGTGAGGTGCTTACTGCATATGAGTGGTGGTCGTGTCCTTTATTTTGATTTTCCTTTTCAGGGGCCTTTATAGGTCCATGTGGGTTTGCTGAGGAAGACTGAATTTCAGCATGCTTTTTAGCCAGAGTTTTGACCTCCTCCTCAGAGATTGCCTAGTTGGAAGCTTGATGTAGAGCGTTAGCCAGGGTTTCTGCCTTCCGAACCGTTAGTTCCTCGCAGAACGTGGAGGTATACCATAACCCGCTAATGTCATTCCATCGTTTAGATTGGCAATCCTTGCCTCAACCTCTTTGAACCTTGGATGCTCCACTTTCGATGAAAATCGAATACTGTTTCAAAAAGGCTGAAACCGGATGCATGAAGTTATCGATATAGTTTTTTTGCAGCCTTGAAAACCATTCTAAGGCCGAGCTTGCAATATATTCTGCAAAAAGGCGGCAGTAGCGTGCTTCTTTTTCATCCTATGATAGGTCGGCTCGGGTAATAGTAAGGCGGAAATCCCATATGTGAGTGATGCACTCTTATTTTAGCATCTTTTTCTTCATTTTAGGTTCCATTTAGTTTAGATTGAGTCATAGAGTCATAGACTTCATTTCTTGCATTTGCATTGCATATTTGGTCTATTATAGGTACAATGAAAGTCTACGAGCAAGAGGGAACCAATGGAGAAGAAAATCCACCGAGTATAAGGAAGACAAGAGGAAGATCTGGTGCAGGTCACCCTCAAACCTGTCTATCTCACTGGTCGATTAGACGCACAACATGAAGCCATCAACCCACTGGTGCGTGATGCATCGACTGGAGCACCTCAAACCGGTCGATCCCACCTGTCATTTGGACATGCGGCAAATGATCTCCAAGCCACTGGTGCAGCTCAGATTGACCTACCCCTCATCATTCGGTCAATCCCGTTGGTCGATCCCAGGCCCATATCCGGGTTTGACCTGGTTTGTCCCGGGTTGACCCGGATACATCTATCATTTTCTATATATAGTTTTAGGCACATTAAAGCCCTAAGCTTTATCATATCTCTTTTATCCTTTGTGCAAAACAAGAAACCCAGGGATGTAGGGTGAACCAAACCTCAATATAAAACTCTATGTGTTCTTTACGTTATGCTTATACTACTCGTTACGCACACAAACATATAGATTTTTTTTTATCGAGGTTCGGTTCTCCCTACATATTACTTAAGATCTCTTATATAACATGGTATCAAAGCCCGATCCACGCTGTCTAACCCGATCCATAATCGATCCGACCTAAAATTGGTCCCGTCGATCCATGCCCAGATATAACGAGATCAATGGCTAAAAAAGCCATCATCTTGAGGGGCGTATTAAGGAATAATATCCCACATCGAAAGTTGGAAGGGATCTTAAGTAATATATAAGGGATATGGACTAATCCATTCATGGTCAATTGGTTTTGAGTCGGAAGCCAATATAACTTAACAATTGTTAATGTATTGCTGACTAGTTTGAGAATCTGTTAGAACATAACCGACATTGATGTTGTGATGTTGTGACAAAGAGATTGAGACAGAACTATTACAGACTTTGATACAGACTCTGAGACAATAGCACTATGTGATACTGAGGCTGAGACATAATCTACATAGGTGTTGTGGCAGTTCAGACACAAATGCTTCTTGAGGCAAAACGGACATAGTTGCTGAATTGAAGCATTGCTTGATGTAGGTGTTGATGCAGTTATTGGCATAGAACATAATTGTGATGTAGCAATAAAGATGATGTGGAACTTTACCCTTGATATATTTATGCACTTGATATGTCTTAGAGAGGAAGTACTTATCATCATATGGAAATTATGGATGATAAGAGAAAAGGAAAAATAGGAATATGGAAGATATTTCCTATTGGTGGAGTCTCCTTTGTTTTAGGAAATAAATATCGTGAGACAACCTCGTACGGCTAGGTTTAGGGATTTATTCCCTTGATTATAAATACTAAGAGGTGGTGACACGAAGAATTACGACGCCTAGGGTATTTTCAAGAGATGCACACATGAATGTGACGTCGTCCCATTATACAAGATTTGTAGATCTGCTAGTGGTAATTATCTATGAAGACTGCAACCGTTGAGAAGACGGTGATGCATCGGTGTTGTCGGGTGGTAGTCAAGCATGCGGGCTTGATACTGTTTTCATAGTTTATTCATCTATAAAAGAATTGTAGGCATTGTAGTGTTGAATACCATATGCAATTGTAGTTGCAGTCTTGTTCTAGTGGATTTGTTATGGACTAGGTCCCGGGAATGTAGGGAGAACCGAACCTCGATAAAAAATTCTATGTGTTCTTTCCTTTATGCTCATACTACTCGTTACGCACACAAACATATAGATCTAGCCCTAATAGGTACTTTCAATTGGTGTATGAGTGGGAGTTGATAGAAATTCGTTCTTATTTTCGGGTATGATCCTGGATTTGGGGCTAGCGGTTGAGAACGAAGAGGTTTATGAACGTATAAGAGAACTGATTTGATATCGACATGGAAAGATGCTTTGAGTGGTAGCAATTGGTATTCTAAAAAACAAAGAAGATTAAACAATTATGACAAAGGGGTCACTAGAATTGTAGAGATGTCGATCAGACCTTTATTTAGTCTCATCCAAAAACTAGGTTGGATCCTGGTCGTCGTGAAAGAGCGATAAGCTGCAGACTTGTTTGGTTCGATCTTTTGGTCGTCATATTACATTGGGCCTATTATTTTGTTTTGGTAGGCTAAAGAGTAATTAAGCCCAAACTGTTAAAGTGGAAGGTGTTGTTCACGTGTACAACAACACGTGTTTGTGATTGGGAAATTTGGAGATCGAGAGTTCTCTTCATAGTTTTTTTCCCAGGAAATCACGAAATCAGGTGCAGAAGTGAATTGGTCTTGTTGGCATATGTGGAATCGATGAGAAGATGTCCACAGTGGAGAAACTCGTCGAAGAAGAACATGTCTGGTTCTGGGAAAAAATGGAGGATTCACAGACATGAACATAAGAAGAATCAAAAAGATTCTTAGTCGTGTGATACAGAAATCAGAGATATCGATAGCTTGGCCGAAGTCAACCTGGCCGAAGCCAACCTCGCCGAAGCCAACCTGGCCGATGCCAACCTGGCCAAAGCCAATTTTGGCCTAAGTCATTTCCATACAAAGTCGATTCTATACGAAGACAGCTTGGCCGAAGCCAACCTGGCCGAAGCCAATTTTGGCCGAAGTCAACCTGGCCAAAGCCAATCTTGGCCGGAGTCATTTTCATACGAAGCCGCGAACGAAGCCAGTTCTATACGAAGCCGCGGCCGAAGTTAATTCTATAAGAAGCCAGTTCTATACGAAGCCGCGGCCGAAGTCAATTATATACGAAGCCAGTGCTATACGAAGTCGCGGCCAAGTCAATCCTTTATGAAGCCGATTATATACGAAGTTATGGCTGAAGCCAACGTGGCCGAAGATGAAGTCGCGGCCGAAGCCAATTCCAGACGAAGTCATGGCCGAAGCCAATGTGGCCGAAGACGATGTGAAGTCAACAAGTCCATCTTCGGTCGATGTCGATATGAAGGCCCATAAAGCCAACCCAACTTAGCTAAACGAAAATCCCGAAAATTTAAGAAATCTTCCTTATCTCTTAGGAATTGGCCTGGCCAACTCAAACTAGTATATATATCTATGTACATCTCTTGAAAAAGGGATCCGCAATTTACTTAGCAAAACCCTAGGCTTTTTGCTCAAAAAAACTCTTGTACGCAAAAGCTTTTCGAAACAACTCAATAAAACAATCTTTGGATCTTTGCTTTGTGGTTTATATGCAGAAGTTTCAGTTCTCTTAAAAGTTACGTTACAAATCTAATTGTGTTGATTTTGACTCCCACAATTTGGCGCCATCTGAGGGGACTCTAAAACTTTTTTACACCAAGGAACCACCGTACGAACTATCCGAAGAAGATGACCAACGACTGAGAAAGGCGAGCTGACAACCCGCAAGATATCGAAGGTGATGGATCTGGAGCAAAAGATGCACCAGTACTTGCAGCTTTGGAGACGAGCCCGGAGGCCCTGACTCAGATAAAGATGATGCTAGAGACCCTGCTTAAAAAGGCGGAGGAGCAGGATAAGCTGAACACAATGGTGACCGACAAGCTGGAAGTCCTTGCGATGGCGAGCCGAGTCCAAGGTAGGGGCTCAAGAGTTGACCTAATAAGGCGCCCACTTCGACATCTCAATCCAACAGCCCTTGAGTTCTCAACGCCTTTTGATGCGACGAGAAACCAAAGCGGATTACCTCCGCCGAACCAACCAACCGCAACCGCCAAACTGAACGCTGGAGCACAAGAAACAAATACGCAGACTGTGGATGGAATGAATCTGGTGATTGACCTGGAGGAAAACCCAGAGGGTGAACACGACTTGGAAAATCGCCGCGAAGCCGAACTCGCAGGTGCAAACTGAACTCGAGTCGAACGAAGCGGCACCAACCTCGGCTATGATCAAGACTTTGCCGAGGAAGAGGAGAACATACTCTGGAACCAACGAGTCCAGGTCGAAGAAGAGCGAAAAGTAGTAATCCGAGCTCAGAATGAGGAGATGGCCGAAATTCAAGCCGGTATGGAGCAAGCTGCCGCTGAGATGAGATCTGTTTGATCTCAGATGCATAGAGCTACCTCCGAACTCAACCGAGTGCTTGAAGAAGCACATAACACTCCATTCACAACTCGAATTATAAAGACAAATGTTTCCGACCCGGGGAAGATGAAGATACCGGTTTACGAAGGAAATGTTGATCCAAAGAAACACTTGACTACCTTCGCGATAGCAATGGGACGAGCAAACTTCAAAGAAGGTGAAGAAGACGCTGGTCAATGTATTTTATTCGTTGAGCACCTTAAAAGACCAGCTCTCCAATGGTTCTCTAGGCTCGGGAGAAATTCGATCGACAATTTCAATCAGCTGTCATCAGCATTCCTCAAGTATTATGCTATATTCATGGAACGGCGAACATCCAATGAAGATATGTGGACCATAGGGCAAGGACAAAACGAGACATTACGAACTTTCATCGAGCGGTTCAAGTCCGTACTGTCAAAAGTAGAAGGGATAAGTGACAAGGCTGCATTGCAAGTATTGAAGAAAGCCATGTGGTTTGACTCAGACTTCTGAAAGGAGATCGCGCTAAACACTCTAACCATGATGCAGGATGCATTTCCTCGAGCAACAAACTTTGCCTCCAACAAAGAAGAAGTGAAGATCCTAGCCCATAAGCACGGAAAGATGAAGTCTACGAACTATCCTCCCTTTGCTCCGAACCCACCAAAAAACAATAAGGGCAACCAAGGTTCTGGATACGTCCAACACGAAGGATGTTTCAAAGGAGCCCATAGTTACCAAGTTGATTCGTCATGATACGGGCAAGGACAAGGCCAAGGACGAGGCCAAGCCCGAGGAAGAGGTACATGGAGTAGCACGTGGACCAGGGGCCAAGGGACTTACGACGAAATGGATTATTGCGAACATTACCATATCTTCGGACATTCGACTGCAAATTGCCGTATTCTGGGCTTAAAACTCGCTGCAAAGTTGGCAGCTGGCAAACTCAAAGGTGATATTAGCCTTAAGGATTTCGACATGGAGACCAATGCAAATCGCCCCGAGCAAGTGAATGAAGATCTTCCTAAGCGAGGGAGGCAAAATGAAGAAGTCCCACAATCTGGACCCAGAAGACGGATCAACATGATCTTCAAAGAGACTCTCAAAAGAATGGACATCAATATGTCCGACATAGTGGCTACCCCAAAACCGTTGACTGGACTCTCCGGAGAAACGATGATGACAATCAGAACAATAAAACTACTTGTACAAGCTAGAGGGGTCGTCAAGATCGTTGAATTCTATGTAGCCGATCACCCGACAATCTATAATGTCATCATCGAAACTCCTTGGTTGAATTCAATGCGCGCCGTAGCCTCGATCTATCATCTCTGCATGAAGTTCCCAACACCGAGCGGAGTAAAAAAAATCTTGGGGAGTCAGAAGGAGTCCCGCGTATGCTTCCTAGCTGCACACAAAACCAGGAACCCTGTCACTGATCCGATAGCCAAGTCAGAACGCAAGAAGATGAAGAGGATAGAGAGCCAGTAAAAGAACTGTCCAAACTCTTATAGCAATAACAGATTGCGGAGGATCGCAAAGAAGAAGCAGTCGTACTGACCTGCGACCCCGTAATATCAATTTGTATCGACGATGAATGCTCAGAACGATGCGGAGAGATTAGACTCAGCCTCAACGAAGAAATCAAGGAAGAACTCATTTCGTTCTTAAAAGAAAACCTAGACACTTTGGCTTGGGCAGCAGAGGATATGCCCGGAATCGATATCGCGATCGGCGTAACTAATCATGAGTTAAATGTCGATCCGACCTTCAAACCAGTCAAGCATAAACAGAGAAAGTTGGGGCCCGACAGAGTGAAACTAGTGAACGACGAAGTCAAAAGACTTTTATGAGTCGGTTCGATAATGGAAGTCATGTACCCGGATTGGTTGGCAAATCCTGTAGTAGTAAAAAAGAAGAACGGAAAATGGTGGGTGTGTCTAGATTTCACCGACTTAAAAAATGCATGTCCGAAAGATAGTTTCCCGGTACCGCACATTGATCGATTGGTCGAAGCACGGCAAGCAACAAGCTCCTATCATTCATGGATGCATTTTCTGGATACAACTAGATTTTGATGAATCCCGACAATCAAGAGAAGACAACCTTCATTTCGGATCGTGGAATATATTGCTACAAGGTGATGCCTTTCGGCCTCAAAAATGCTGGAGCCATATATCAACGTTTAGTAAGCAAGATGTTTGCTAATCAGCTCGGAAAGACAATGGAGGTTTACATAGACGACATGTTGGTAAAATTGCTAGAAGCAAAGGATCATGTAGCACATTTAAAGGAGTGTTTCGAACAACTCAACTCACACAACATGAAGCTGAACCCGACAAAGTGTAGATTCGCAGTCATACTTTACGAGGAAACAAGAAATTCGAATGGACGGATAAATGCGAAGAAGCCATCCAGCAGTTGAAGAAATACCTTGCTAATCCCCCGGTGCTTGCGAAGCCAGTCGAGGGAGAGCCAGTCTTCTTGTACACCGCAATCTCCGCCAAAGCAGCAAGCAGAGTACTCATTCGAGATGAACGGGGAGAGCAGAAACAAATTTTTTACGACAGCAAGACTCTCACCGACGTAGAGACGAGATACCAGCAAATGGAGAAGTTGGCTTCATCGGTTATCATGTCTGCTAGAAAACTAAGGTCGTACTTTCAATCACACTCCATCGTGGTCCTTAGTAATTGCCCCCTGCGATCCGTTTTGCACAGCCCAAGTCAATCTGGGAGATTGGCCAAATGGGCTATCGATGTGAGTGAATACGACATCGAGTATCGCGGACAAACTTGCGAGAAATCGCAAGTGCTAGCCAATTTTTTGATCGAACTTCTGGAGAAGAGCCTTGCTGAAGAAAACCGAGTTCGACTTGGCAACTTCACGTTGACCCGTCGTCATCCAGAAATGGCTCAGGAATTGGGATACGTCTGACATCACCGACGGACGAAATACTTAAAAAATCTTTCCGCCTAGGGTTTCGTGCCTCCAACAATGAATCAGAGTATGAAGCCCTCATCGCCGGAATGAAGCTCACGCAAGGACTCAAGATTGACTGCATTCGCGCATTTTGCGATTCACAGTTAGTTGCGAATCAGTTTAGTGGGGAATACGCAGCTAAAGACGATCGTATGGAAGCATATCTAAAGGTCATCAAGAACTTGACTGCGCAGTTCAAAGAATTCACGCTCACACGTATTCCACGAGGAGAAAACACTTCAGCTGATGCATTGGCAACTCTCACGTCCACTTCCGATCCAGACTTGAAGTGGATTATCTCGGTGGAATTTATCGAATACCCAAGTATCACTCTTTCAGAAACGGTGAGTGTAATTACTCGATCTCAAGCCGCCATAAAAGCAAAGGAGAAAGTCAGTGCACCAGACATCACTGAGGATGACGCCAAAGAACAAGAAGCCATAACCAACGATTCAATGGTCCAAGACGAGACATACATGGCAGATAAAGGATCTGAATCTCAAACGGAAATAGATGCAGTCAATGAGGACGAAAATCCAGCAAATGTTGAAGAAGAAGCAAAGGCCATGGACGAGGATTCAATTCCCCTCTCTCCCAATGTCAACCCACGTCACGAAGCTAAAGCTGTCGAGATGGACGAACTGTGCATTGAGATGAAATATGGCTACGATAAAGGGTGGCTCGATGACATCCGAGGGTACATCTGCGATGGTATCTTACCTTCTGATAGGTGGCCTGCTCGAAAGCTTCGGGCACAAGCAGCTTGTTACATCTTGATCGATGGAAATGTTTTCAAATGGAGATTCTTAGGACCATTACTTGCCTGCGTTAAAGAAAAGGAGGCAAGAACAATCATGAAGGAAGTCCATAGTGGTTCACATGGTAACCATTCGGGAGGACGAGCTTTGGGGATAAAAATCAAACGACACGGTTATTATTGGCCGACTATGATACAAAATTACGGGAAGTTCTCTTCTAGATGTGAGAAGTGTCAGCCTCATGCACCAATAATTCATCAGCCAACCGAGATGGTTTCCTCAATATCGTCACCTTATCATTTCATGCGATGGTCCATGGACATCGTTGGACCTTTACATCCTTCGAAGCAGAAACGATTCTTACTGGTCTTGATGGACTATTTTTCAAAGTGGATGGCGGTAGATTTTTACGCCAATATCAAGGATGCACAAGTCAAAAGTTTCGTATGGAAAATATCATATGCCGACATAGAGTCACATACGAGATCGTCACCGATAATGGTTCGCAATTCATCTCCACAATGTTCGAAGCTTTCTGCGAGAAGTGGAAGATCCGACTGAGCAAATCCACCCCGAGATATCCAAAAGGAAATGGCCAGGCAGAAGCAGTAAACAAGACAATTCTCGACGGTCTAAAAAAGCGTCTTGACGAAAAGAAAGGACGGTGGGTCGATGAATTCGAAGGCGTATTGTGGTCTCATAGAACAATACCGCGATGAGCAACGAACGAAACCCCATTCGCTCTCGCCTATGGGACATAATGCGTCATTCCACCGGATATACATTTTCCAGGTGTCCGCTGAAGACTTCTCCCAGAACAAGAAGGGCACAATCACTTATTTATGCTTGATGAGTTCGACTTGATCAATGAAAGGCGGGATCAAGCTTTGATCCAAATTTAGAATTACTAGAACGCAGCAGAAGAGTACTACAACTCTCAAATATGAAATCGACAATTCTACGAAGGAGACTTAGTCCTACTGAAGGTTTTCCAGAATACAGCAGAACGGAACGCCGGCAAACTTGGAGCAAATTGGGAAGGACCTTACAAAATCACAAAAGTAGTCCGACCCGGAGTATATGAACTCGGCAACATGTCTGACGTTCCAGTACCAAGATCGTGGAACGCAGTGCATCTCAAAAAGTATTATCCTTAAGGTACTTACATGAACTACGTGGCGGCTTGATCCCTGCAAAAGGTACGTAGGCAGCTCGTCTTCGGATGGGTTCAGCTGCCACCCTCTTTAAAAAAAAAGGGGGGGGGGAGTGGGTACGTATACTCGTATACTCCCACCTTTATAATAGGCTCTACATCTACTTAATGCAAGTTTTTCGAAGCTAAGATCGTCATATCACATCTTCTACGGATTACTCAAGCCTTAACAAAAATAGGCATCCCATTCGCATCCTTTACGGATTGCTCAAAGTCTTAACTAAGCAGATACCTCATCTCACTCTCGTTGCTGCTGGCCACTGTGGAGGCTAAAACCCTCACAATCAAAATTTGTTTAGGACTTTTAAAGGGAATGGAAAATTTTAGGTATAGATTGCAGAAAAGAGATCCAAAGATGGTTTGTATTAGTGATAACCAAAGCTTTTTAGAATACACCCCCCCCCCCCCCCGCCCCCTCTTTCATCCTATGTGCTTCTCTTCTTTTATAGACTTTAGGTTAGACCGTATCAACGAGAATACCGGAAACTTCCCTTTTCCTTCAAAGATCCGTTATTTCGTTTTTCTCCTTGGATTCGTAATCTCCTTTTCTCTTGTGACCGACTCAGTAAAAAACAATTCCTCAGCGTTTGGTCATGCTCGCTTTGGCGCGTGCTGTTAGCTGCCTCGGCGCGTGCTGTTAGCTGCTTTGGCGCGTGTGTAGTTGTTCACCTTGGCGGGTTCCATTCACGTCGTCGGTTCATTTACTTTGCTTCGGCGTGTAGGTATTTGCTTGCCTCGGCCAAGAGGGAGGTTTATTCGCCTTTGCCCAGATCCATTTGCCTCGGCCCATATCCATTTGCCTCAGCCCAGAGGAAGATTAACTGTTGCTTTTGGCCATTGATATTTCCAGGGTAGAATTTGACCCCAACAGTTAGGCCCCCAGCTTGTTAGATTCAAAGTGATTATGACGAGGTTTAAGTTGCTGAGCCAAGAAGTAAGATCATCGTGCTCTGAAAAAGCATGCCGAGCCGAGATAAAAAAGATGGGTTGAGCTGAAATGGACTTCAAAATCGAAGCTAAAACGAAGCGTAGTTGTTGAAGTTTTCACCGAGCCGAAGGATGGAGTTTACGCCGAGCCATTGTTTGAGCTGTCTCTTTGCGGTTCGGTGCTTCAATGATGAGTTTTTCAAGGGAATCGTGCACTCGTGGTGTCAGGTAATGATTTCTTCTGAGAATTTGAAGCGTCTTTGCTAGTTCCCGAGGTGCGTATGCCTACGCGCTAAACCCTAGATTTTTCTCTATAAATTACGAAGTGTTGTCAATTTCTCCAAAGGTAGATGTGGGAGTCGAAATCAACACAATTAGATTTGTAACGTAACTTTTAAGGGAACTAGAACTTATGCGTATAAACCACGAAAGCGAAGATCCAAAGATGGTTTTATTAAGCTGTTTTGAAAAAAATTTGCGTACAAGAGTTTGAGAGCAAAACGTCGAAGATTTTGCTAAGTAAATTGCGGATCCCTTTTTCAAGAGATGTACATAGATATATGTACTAGTTTGAGTCGGTCCTAATCTTTCGGGATTTCCATTTAACTAAGTCGGCTTGGCTTCATGGGCCTTCGTATCAACACCGGCTGAAGATGGACTTGTTGACTTCGTATAGAAATGACTTCGGCCACATCATTTTCAGCCAAATCGGCTTCGGCCATGACTTCGTATAGAATCGACTTCGGCCGTGGCTTCGTATAGAATTGACTTTGACCGCAGCTTCGTATAGAACTGGCTTCGTGTAGAATTGACTTCGGCCGCAGTTTCGTATAGAACTGGCTTACAATTGACTTCAGCCGCGGCTTCGTATAGAACTGGCTTTGTATAGAACTAGCTTCGTATGGAAATGATTTCGGCCAAGATTGGCTTCCGCCAGGTTGACTTTGGCCAAGCTGTTTTCGTATAGAACTGGCTTCGTTTGGAAATGACTTCGGCCAAGACTGGCTTTGGCCAGGTTGACTTCGGCCAATCTCTCTTCGTATGGAAATGACTTCGGCCAAGATTGGCTTCGGCCAGGTTGACTTCGGCCAAGATTGGCTTCGGCCAGGTTGACTTCGGCCAGTACTAGCTTCGGCCAAGATTTGTTCGGCCACGCTGGCTTCGGCCAAGCTGTCTTCGTATAAAATTGAGTTCGTATGGAAATGACTTCGGCCAAGATTGGCTTCGGCCAGGTTGACTTCGGCCAGTACTGGTTTCGGCCAAGATTGGCTTCGGCCACGCTGGCTTCGGCCAAGCTATCTTCGGCCACAACGGCTTCGGCAAGGCTGTCTCGACCATGCCATCTTTGGCAAAGCTGTCTTCGGCCACAATGGCTTCGGCCAGGATGTCTTTGGCCAAGCTGTCTTCGGCCATGACTTCGGCCGCGACTTGGGCCACGACTTCGGCCTTGTTCGATTCCTCGTATTTTTATACTTAGCCATTTCCCATTGATCTCAGCTGGGTGGATTCTTACCCCAACATTTAGCCCCCAGCTCAGTAGTTTCAGTCATGATAGTGCCGAGGTAAAGGAAGTCTAAGCTGGGATCAATGCGTCACATCAATCGGTACGAGCCGAACCAACGTGATGCTGAGTCCGTTGCATTTGGTATTCTGTCAGGTTCTCTGTCTTCAGATCGGTAATCTCATCTCCAGTAGAAATTTCTTCACGCAACTGTGTCTTGGCACGATTTCCAAGGCATGATGACATCACCTTTTGCTTTAAGGGACTATATATACCTCCACTTCTCCTCATTTCTTCCTCACTTCTTCACTTCTCAAAAACCTCCAAGAAGACAAGGTAACTCCCTTCCTCCCTTCTCTCTCCTTCATTCAAAGATTATATATATTTTTTTTTTTTTCTCGCCGATGGCCGCCGAGCTCTCTCTTTGTCGAACCGGCCCTGGGTTTGCCTAAGTGACTTTTCTGATAACGGGTTCGCCTAAGTTACTTTATCCTTGGCCGAAGACTCCTTCTCTACCGAAGTAGTCTCGTATTGTCGAAGTGATCTCGTGTTGCCGAGGTTGTTTTGCCGAGATTTTTTTTTTTTTTTTTTTTTTTCCCTTTTTGTTTTCGCCGAAGTGGCCCCTTGGCTGAAGACACTTTCTGTCAAAGATTTATCTTTTGCCGAAGTGCCTTGCCCTTTGCCGAAGTGATTTTTCTCTTTCCGCCAAAGTGGAGCTCGCATCGTTGCCGAAGTGGAGCTCTCGCCGAAGCGCTCTCGTATTTTGCCGAAGACCCCTTTTGCCGAAGGGTTTCGTTGTAGCCGAAGTGATCTCATCTGCCGAAGAGTTTCGTTGCTGCCGAAGACCCTTTGCCGAAGGGACCTTCTCCGTGCCGAAGTCCCCTTCGCCGAAGTCTTTTTCTTTTCGGCGAAGCCCTTCTCTCTTCGCCGAAGTGGTTTTGCTCTTTCCGCCGAAGCCTTTGCCGAAGTCTCCTTTCTTCACCGAAATGGTCTTGCCAAAGTCTTCGTTTTGATCTTTTGATTTTAAGATCTCGACTTGTTCTTCGACTTAGAGAAGATTTCATACCCTATACTCTTTCATATCAATCGATCTATGGTGTTTATTCACTACTATTGCTGATGTGTGTTTACTTTAAAAATATCTGAGTAGTTTGTTTGTTAGGTTTAGACATTTCAAAAATTCCATATTTATGCATAATTGAATATCAAACTTGTTAGTATTTATCTTATAGTTCTTCACCTTTATTTGATCGAATTTATGTTTGCTTGGTTGGCCATCTTGTGAACCGATCTTAGGTCGATATACTTTCCAAAAGCTTGTTATATTGCCTAAACTAATATTTGGTGAGCAATGCGTCATAAGCAGTCGAAAGCATAGTTATGGAGTATTGTGAACAATTGAGTCTTGAACGAACTAATGCGTGTTTTCACCTTGTAATAACCTGTGATAGTTGAGTCTAAAATATAATGATCGGAGCCAGGATAGTGGAAAGATTATATCTTAGTGATATGAGTTCTAGAACGGTCCTTATTAAAATCCTAAAATCGATATCTTTATGTGTTTCATGAGTTTTTGTTAATGGTCTAATGTCTAACTCTTTTCTCTTATTGGTTTAGCTTTGATTTTAGTTTCTTTGCTTTTTTATTGCTTGACACGTTTTTCATAAAATCCCAAAACAAAAATCATATTTTGTCTTACCTTAATTTGCATCTTATAAATTTATAGTGTTAACATCTTTATAGTCTCCAATGGATCGACCCCTAAGTGCTACTGCGTTTGCCTGTGCACTTGCAGATTTTAAAGCGTGTCATAACCCACACATAAAAAATCAAGAAGACCAAAGCAAAATTAAACATTTACGGATTTGATTCCAGAATCGTCAAAACCAAGCAATTTGAATCTCTAAAAATTTGGGGATGTGATTCCAGAAACTGAAAACGAAAGCTTCAAACCCCAATTCCATTCTCTAGTAAATTAAAACACCAAATCCTCATAAACCTAGAAAAACGCCAGGAAGCAAACATCGACATATCAGAAGAATCACAAACAGTCGCTAAATCACACAAGAAGAAAACAAAAGGGGAAATAGAGTGGTAAGAGAAAAGAAGAAACCCTTAACCTAGAGAACACCATCGATGTGGATACTAACGGATACTAACGTTATCTTTGGTAATCGCAGTCTGATTCGGAATCAGGATTGCTTCTTCCTTGGGGGAGTGAACATAAGCAATGCGATCCACAAATGGAATGAGGAAGTGGATCCCAGACGGCAAAGTCTTGGCGTATTTACCAAATCGCTCAATCACAAACGCCGTCCTCCTATTCTTTTTCCGAAACTCTTTATTTCATAAACATGAAAATTGAAGAAGAAAGTGACGAGGCTTGATCGAAAAAAAGAAAAAATGACGAAAGTTGATGATTTATTTTCGGTTGGTGGATAATATGGTGGTTGGATTTGTAATTTATGTAATTTTGATTGGTAAAATTGTAATCTCTTTATTTTATGTTTTTAAATAAATGAAAAAGAAATTCATGATACAACGTAGGGGTGTGACGGATCCGGATATCCGGAAATTTAAGGGTATGTGGATCCGGATCCGAAAATAATAATAAATTAATTAAATTAAAATAAAAATATTTAAAAAATTATAAATTTAAATTATAAATTAAATTTTTGAATAATGTTTTTTAAAATAAATATGATATATTGGAAAAAAACTAAAATCAATATATATATATATATGTGTATATTTTTATACAAAATAACTTAATATATATAAAACTATATGTTTTTAATATATTTAATACGTTCAGATACGGATCTGAATGTCACAGATATCAGTATTTTCAGCGGATAGAAACGGATACCGGATCGAATTACGTATCTCGATAATAATTCGACCCCTAAAATTACAACGAGAGTGTTTTGAGCAATTGATTTACGGCCATTGATCCGAATACGCGAGGAGAAGATTCGACAAAACAAAAAAAACAAAGCTGCCCTTTCCAAAACCCTAGAGCTCAACTTTCGCCGTCGTTTCTTGATCTCACCGGCATGATTCGCCGGTGAAAGGTGAAGAACAGCTGTATCGAAAAAGAAATTAGAGAGAGATTTGTTAGGGATTTTTTGATTTTAGAATCATGGATAGGGAAAGACGAACGGTGGGTTCGAGACCTGAGTTTGTGGATCGTAAACGGGAAGCTCTCGATAAACATCTGGAACGGCCTTCTTCGTCGACCTCACGTTCAGTTAACGGTAAGGTGAAAGGAACCGTTACGGCGGACTCCGTCTTGATTGGGAAGCAGTCGCATGACCATAGAGATTCGCGTTCTTCTTCTGTCTCTAAGAATAATGTTGTTTCAGATGGTTAGTCTCGTTTTTGCTCTTTTCTCTCTCTTGGTTTTTTGTTCCTGTTATTGAAATCGCATATGCATTTGGGAATTTTTCTGTTTTGTTGGATTGGAGACTTAACCTAGAATTAGCTATGTGTTTCCTGACTTGGGAATTAAGGATATTTCTTCTTATTGACTTAATGGGAACATTCGTTTTTCTTAATGGGAACATTCGTTTATTGCAGAGATATTTGGATTTTAGTCATATGTTCGCAAAACGCTTATTATATCGTTTATTGTTGAGATATCGGATGTTTCACTTCTGTTCATGAGCTGAATTAAGCAAAACCATTTATAAGTCTCTGGAATTCTTATGTAAGAAACTGTAACTGATGTGATGTTTTGTGGTTTTGTCCTTCATAGATGAATCAGACACATACAGTGAAGAATCAGATGTTAGTGGTTCTGATGAAGAAGACACCTCATGGATATCTTGGTTCTGCAATTTACGAGGAAACGAGTTCTTTTGTGAAGTTGATGATGATTACATTCAAGATGACTTTAACTTGTGTGGACTAAGCAGTCTAGTTCCGTACTACGAGTACGCTCTTGATTTGATTTTGGATGTAGAATCTTCTCATGGTAAGTTCAAATATTTAATGTCATCGAAATTAGTTTGGGGTGATCAAGATAGGGAAAGAATCTGCATTGTTTTTAGATTAGAGTGTTCAGGGATAACAGTACCAATATGGCTCCCTTTTACGAATTATGTCTCTTAAGTGTTTGATTTGGATTTGGTCGATAACAGGAGAGATGTTTACAGAGGAACAGAATGAATTGATCGAGTCAGCAGCGGAGATGCTTTATGGACTGATTCACGCTCGTTACATATTGACAAGCAAAGGGTTGGCTACAATGGTAAATAAATCTTTCGACTAATTTTGCATTTATCAAACATCATATAAGATTTGCACCAGTTGACTATATATTTGATAATTTATTTGCAGTTACATAAATACAAAAACTATGACTTTGGAAGATGCCCAAGGGTTTATTGCTGTGGCCAACCTTGTCTTCCGGTTGGTCAATCGGATTTACCTCGATCAAGCACGGTGAAGATATATTGCCCTAAATGTGAAGACATTATTTATTACCCACGATCGAAATATCAAGGCAGTATCCTTTTTTCCCACACTTTTCGCTTATGAAAACTTTGAATATAGATTTCTGATGTTTGATTCTTATTGCAAAGCAATTATCTTTTCGAGTTTCTAAAGACCTTGCAGGTGTTGGGTATTTCCTTAAAACAATGAACAGACATTGATGGAGCTTACTTTGGGACAACATTTTCACATCTGTTCTTGATGACTTATGGACATCTAAAGCCACCAAAGGCAACACAAAACTATGTTCCAAGAGTGTTCGGATTCCAATTACACAAGTCGTGAAGGAAGAAGTTTAAGACAGAACCCAGGAATCAAGATCATGGCTTTGGATTTGGAAAAGAGAAAAGAGACGTGTGTAAAAGAGAGAAAGAAAAAGCATTTTGTAATCATGAAAGGTGAAGAAGGAAGCAGTTATGTCTCTATTTTTCATCAGGCACGTACACAATAGGAGCAAGCAAAAAGAATGGTTAGAAGAAAAACGAAAATCTTTTGATGAGTTTGTCAAAACTTGAACCTGTATTTTTCCTACGTTTTGTTAAACTTTTTCATTTTGTTTTGTTTCTTCTCAATGTTAGATGATATCAGATAGTTTAATCGCATATCATAAAAATTGTTCTCTTTAGAATAATTTTTTTTGTGAAGGTTGTTGTGGCACTTGAATAGGCCAATACTAGTGCCAGAGTTCATGCAATTGATAGGTTGGACTTAAATCCAGTCGCTCAGAAGGTGTTTGCAAATAGTAATTTAACTAAAAATGATAACATATCGACTCCTTTTATGTTTTTGATTTAGTTACTAATTTGTGCTTTATATTATGTTCTTATTTATATTTTTGAATTTTCTATAGCTTGCCTTGTCCATGAAGCTCTTGATCGAACCAATTTAAAATCTAGGTTGGTAATTGTTTTCTCTCTTTAAAAGTTTTATGAATTTACTGCAGAATTATGGCGATGTAAGTCTCTAGATTTAGAAATAATTTGAAGAATATTAACAAGAGTAAATAACACGTGCTAGCCATCAACTATATATGTTATATTCGCAAATGATCATAACACATTGTGTCTTTTCGTAATAAGCAACAAGGTCGCACTGCTCGCGTTAAAGAAATCACTTTGGTACCGGTCGGAGTTTCGAAAAGAGATCGCATTGAATGCACCATCATCGATACAAGACGCATTACATCGAGCCTCGGAATTTGTAACGAATGAAGAGGAGATGAATATCTTGTTCCAAAGATATGAAGGTGCAAAAACGACGAACCGTTCTTCCCAACCTCCGAACCATCAACCTTATAAGAAGAATAATCAAGGTTCCGCCTACGTTCACCACGACGGGCCCAAGTTTGGAAGCGATCACGATTATCAAGTCGGAGCCGGACGAAGCAAAGCCTCGTGGAGCAAATGGACACGAAATTCAAGCTCTTATGATGAAAAGCCCTACTGCGAGTTCCGTCACATACATGGGCATTCAACTGCGAATTGCCGAACTCTGGAAATAAAACTCACAGCTAAACTAGCAGCTGGAGAGCTCGGTGAAGCAGTCAACCTCAAAGATTTTCAGCAGGATGAGGAGAAGATCAGCATAATCAAATGCCTCAGAACGGCAAACGCCCTAGAACGGCGATCCCCCGAAGCGAGGAAGGCGAGATAACGAGCCGGCGCAGTCAGGCCCTCGAAGAAGAATAAACATGATAATGGGAAATTCCCAATATTTTTCCCACACGGTATCTTCGAACGGAGAGACGAAGTTAGCGTCAACTGGTCGGAATCTTCCAAGCTACCAAATGATGTAATCTCCTTTGAAGAAAGGGAAACTACCGATATTTATCGAACCTATAATGACCCTCTCGTGATCGAGCTGATCGTGAACGATTTTGATGTCTTCTTATAGTTACAGGAAGTTCTGTAGACGTGATCTTCCGAGAGACCCTCAGAGGAATGAACATCGACCTGTCCAAGGTTATAACGCAAAGCTTTTAATTAACAGAGTTTCAGGAGAAACAACAATGAGTCTCGGGACAATTAAGTTACCTGTCTGAGTCGGTGAAGTAACCAAAGTGGTGGAGTTTTCAGTTGCTGATCATCCGGTAATTTACAATGTGATCATAGGCACCCCTTAGATAAATTCGATGCGAGCCATGCCGTCAACTTATCACCTCTGCATAAAATTTGTGACCACTGGTGGAATCAAGACCATTTGGGGAAACCAAAAGGAGTCACGCATATGTTTCCTAGCTGAGCACAAACTCAGAAATCCTATTACAAAACCTAGCGCTAAAACAAAGAAAAAGAAGATGAAGGTTAACAGAGAGTCAGAGAAGAAGCTCGCAAAACTCTTATAGCAATTACAGATCATGGAAGATCGCGAAGAGGAGACTGAACCAACCTGTGACCCCATGGTTTCGATTTGCATAGCCGATGATTATCCCGAATGCTTCATCGAAATCGGGGCTAAACTAGACAAGAAAACCAAAGAAGAATTAGTATCCTTTTTAAAAAAGAATACAAATACCTTCGCGTGGGCAACAGGCGATATGCCTGGAATAAGCATCGATGTAACATGTCACGAGCTAAACGTGGATCCGACTTTCAAGCCAGTGAAGCAGAATAGAAGGAAACTCGGACCAGAAAGAGCTAAAATAGTCAATGGCGAGGTGGAAAAGCTATTTTGTGTCAGTTTTATAGTCGAAGTCAAGTATCCAAATTGGTTGGCTAACCCCGTGGTGGTAAAGAAGAAGAACGGAAAATAAAGCATATATGTGGACTTTATCGACCTCAACAAGGCATGCCCAAAGAATAGTTTCCCACTCCACACATTGATTGATTGGTAGAAGCAACGGCGGATAACAAAATCCTCTAATTCATGGATGCATTCTTCGTATACAACCAGATATTGATGAATCCTGACGGTCGAAAAAGGACTGCATTCATCAAAAATCGTGGGATATACTGCTACAAGGTGACGTCATTCGGCCTCAAAAATGTCGGAGCAACCTACCAACGATTGGTGAACAAGATGTTCGGCAACCAACTCGGGAAGATGATGGAAGTATACATAGATGATATGCTTGTAAAATCTCTGGAGGAAAAAGATCATGTAGCCCACCTAAAGGAATGTTTCAAGCAACTGAACCTGCACAACATGAAGCTCAACCCGACCAAATGCAGGTTCGCAGTGACATCTGGAGAATTCCTCGGGTATTTGGTCACTCACAGTGGGATCGAGGCCAATCCAAAGCAAATCAATGCATTAATATAGATGGTGTCCCCGAAAATGAAGCGAGAAGTCCAAAGGCTTACTAGACAGGTCACCGCGCTTAACCGGTTTATATCTCGATCAACCGATAAGTGCATGCCATTCTACGACACTCTGCACGGCAATAAAAAGTTCGAATAGACCGAGAAATGCAAAGCAGTGTTCCAGCAGTTGAAGAAATACCTAGCCAGCCCTCCGGTGATCACGAAGCTAGTAGAGGCGAGCCTTTGATCCTTTACACAGCCATTTCTGCAACATCAGTAAGCGAAGTCCTCATTTGAGAAGAGCAGAGCGGGCATAACCCCATCTTTTACGCCAGCCAGACTCTCACAGATGCAGAGACCAGATACCGTAGATGGAGAAGTTAGCATTGTCTGTAGTCATGTCCGCCCGAAAATTGAGGCCATACTTTCAATCGCACTCTGTAGTGGTCCTCAACACTTTTCCGCTACGATTAATCTTATACAGTCCAAGCCAATCCAGAAGATAAGTAAAATGGGCAATAGAGCTAAGCGAGTACGATATAGAGTGCGATTTCCCGATTTCCCGATTGAGCTTCCAGAAAAAGGTATTGAAGAACCAGTCCCGAGCTCGGTATGGAAGCTTCATGTTGATGGATTGATGTACTTGTATTTTAGCGTTCTTAGCATGCTTTTTTCTTACCTTTTAAAGTCATTTGACTTGAATTTTGTATCTTTCTATCCATTTTGAGTTCCATTTAGTTTAAGATGAGTTCTAGAGTCCTAGGTTTCATATTATGCATTTGCATTGTATTTTTAGTCTTTTCAGGTACAACGGAGGCTAAGAAGTGAAACAACCAATATGGATTGGAGGAGAACCAAGAGGAGTGAAGAAGAGACAAGAATCCTACATATGCATGCTGGATCGACCACCCAACCTAGAACAGGTCAATCTGGTGGGTCGATCCAGCCAACACTAGAAGCAGAAGAATGCTGATTAAGCGGCTTGAAGATCATGTCCTATGAAAGTATTCCCTTGCCTAGTTTAATCTGAAATTTGGTGGGGAGATAGGAAATTGAGTTAGTTATAGCGAAATTAGTGAGAATATGTTAGGTTGATCGACCATCACTGGTCCATCAGGTTGATGGGAACAACGCCAGGAACCTAGAAGATCATTCCCTTGGATATTATGGATTCTCTGGAAGAATAGGAACAAGTTTCTTTTTGAAGGAAAACTCTACTTAGCTTCTGAAACTATTAGAAAAATCAAGACTGACTCAGACCAATGGTTTTTTGCTCAAAATATAGAAAGATCTAGTGAAGCAAGTGATGAGAGGTGTAGTGCAAAGGGTATGACCAGTTGGAAGCCACAAGCTAAAGACCGGTTGAAATGCAACATTGGTATGTCTTGAGATAAGAAGTTGAAAGAAGTTGGTAGTTCTTGGGTTCTAAGAGATGAAGAAGCTAATGTTAAAATGCACAGTAGAAGATCTTTTGTCGATGCAAATACTCTGGAAGATGCTAAAATGATTTGCCTACTATGGGCCATTGATGTATTCATTCTCTTAATTTCAACAGAGTGACTTTTGAAATAGAAGCTGCAGAGTTAGTTGGTGCAACAACAAGACCAAAAGCTTGGCTCTCTTTTAGCTTTCAAGGTGCGGTTATTTTGGAAGCTTTGGACAATTTTTTGGAATAGGATGTGGAAAGTATAACAAGAGGTGTCAACATAGGAACTTTTCTCATTGTACAAAGTGTGACAAGGGATATGCGTCACCAATCCTATGTAGCTACAGAATATCCGGTATGGCTAAAGGAACTGTTTGTTGATGAGAAAATCCAATCCTCTGTTGTTTTTATTTGAGCCTTCTAAGGTTAGAGATATATTCTTTTGTTTGCAAAGATGTTGTGTGTTGTTAGTTACAACATTCATCTTTGGCTATTGTAGCAGATAAACGTATGGCTTAATGCTTGTGTAACTCTGTAAAGAGTTTTTGCTATCAACCGGGCACTCTACTTTGGGTTGATCTGGTGGATCGATGGCAGGTGCACGTTTTACTAAGGCCCGGGTTTGACCCGGTACCTTCTCCTTTTACTACATATATGTTTTGGCACTAAAAACCCTAGGGATGTTATGTTTTGCTTTGGTTAAGAAAACTTTCTCTCAAGTCTCTCTCATGTATTTCTTGGATGATCATTCATCTTTTTAATTATTTGAGTTTTCTTAATCCTTTGCATTTCTCTAATCATGTTTATCTTCGTATTGCATTTGCTTTGGTCTTTGATATTTCCATGTGAGAGTAGTGAACCTATGGATTATGGGTTACGTAGATTAGGGTGATTAGAAGTTGGGTTATGGTGTGTTAGGTTTAGACTATAGATAATCCTTCATATGAGATGGAATTAAAGCTAGATTTGACTTGATCACTCAAATTCTAGAACATGGTCTTTTTACGCCCAGAAGGTGTTTGTGTCAAGGAGAAATTCATATGAGCAAATCACATCTTAGCCATTTGACACTTGATTTTTAAGGTGATTTATGAGTTTAGGGACTTATAAGTATTGCTTCTAGATTTGTTAATCTCTATACGGAAGTGGGTGATGATTAAGGAATCTAGAAAGAGATTAGTACCATGGAAGTTGATTAGTCTTAAATTAGTGATCCTTGTCCTAGGAGTGGACACCATTTCCCAATAGATAATTCACTTGAATAAATTACCTTATCCCATGATCCATATCTCTTTTAGTTGATTTCAATCTCATTTTCATTTGTTTAGTATTTACATTTGCTTATTGCTTTGAATTTAGTTTGTCTTGCCTTTGTTTATTGCATTACTTTTGTTTATTACATTACTTTATCTTTACTTGTTAATTTACTTTTGGTCATTTCATATTTGTATTTTATTTAGTAATTGTCACTTATGAATTAAAGAAAACCCCCCCCAAAACATTTATATGCTTAGCTTTTATAGTTTTTTGCATTCTTATTGTCCTAATCATTTTTTTTGTGGATTCGATCACTAAGTATTACACCGATTGTCATGCACTTGTGGTTATTTAGGGTTAAAACTTAGTATTAGTTTTCTTCATATCAAGTTTTTGGCGCCGTTGCCGGGGAATTTGCATTAGGCACTAGGATTTGAGTTCTTTTGAAGACTAAGTCACCAATTACTATCTATATATTGTGTTTCTTTTGTGTTTTCTCTCTTTGGTATTGTAGGTACCAATTCACAAATCATGGAGAGGTAAATTGGAGATTATGATGAGCTAACTACCAATAGTGTCAAGATGGGAATTAGGCCTCCACCAAGCATTGATGATGAATGGGAAATCATGTCTAGCTTGATAAGTATGGTACATGGCCATAGGTTCTTGGGGTTGCCGGATGAAAATCCTATTGAGCACATTGACATATTTGATAGATTGTACTCAACAGTTAAGAGAAGTGGAGTCTCAGAAGATGTAATGAAGCTTACTCTTTTTCCTTTCTCATTTGGTGATAAGGCATCACAATGGAAAAAGAGTATCAAGACATCGTCAATATCCACTTGGGATGAATGTAAGAGGAATTTTCTCTCGAAGTTCTTCTCTTCAAATGACATCAAAGATTAGAAATGAGATTGCTATGTTTGAGAAAGGAGAAGGAGAAAGTTTATTTCAAGCTTGGGAACGCGTGAAGGGTTATACAAGAGTATGCCCTCATCATGGAATACATATGGAAGAATTTTTTGGATTTTCCACCGCGGGTTACACGAGAAGTATCACATTGCTTTGAATGCGGTGAGCAATGGAGATTTTGCAAGTTTAATCGCGGAGAAAATAGAGGAACTTATTGAGAATCTTGCCCAAAGTGATGGTTATTATAGTGGAGCTTACAACTTTGTTGAAAGATGAGCTAAGATTGAAGATATTGGGATCAAGGAGATAAGTGCGAAGTTGGATAAGTGTATTCATTTGAGCCAAAGAGCTATTCATTTTGTCGGAGGTTTTGATGAGCAACAATACCCTTGCCCCAACTTTCAAGTTCAAGGTATTACATCTACACAACATTTGTCCCAAGTTCAAGAGATTAAAGGTTTGGTTGAAAGAGTGATGGAAGGCCAGATCAAGAGTAATGCGAATATTGGGAAGAAGTTCCTAGAGATTAAAAATAGGATTCATGGGATCTACCAAGTTGTGGATGGGAATATTTCGAGTTTGGCTTCCCATATGAAGACCATATAGTTACAAGTAGCTCAAGCCACTTATAGTTCCAAGAGTACAATGGGTACTTCATCGGTTAACCCCAAATCCAACCCAAAATCTTTTTGCAATGTTGTCCTCTCGGATGAGAAAAATGTCTTGGGAGCTCAACAAGGACCAAATGGAATGTCACAACAAAAGCAAAATGAAAGGGATGCGGAAGAGTTAACTATGCTTCTTGGTTTTGCTAATCTTGAGGAAGTGGATAAGGTTGTTGAGGCCATGGGAATCTCCATCCTATGAACCACCACTTCCATTTCCACACCGAGTTTACACCAAGGCTCAAAAGAAAGTTATCTCCAAGTTCAAGAAGGACATGAATGACATAGGGATACTGTGATGACCCAACCCGGATTTCCCACCCGCGGTTAAGCCTCACTACGAATCATGTACTTAGCCAGATTTTTCAGTTCGTTTACTTAGCCGATTTTCGCGTTTTAATTCAATTGCAAGCCGTTTTAAGCATAAGATTAAATCGGAGGTTTCAAATACAATGACCAGTTTGCTACATAAGCTATTACATTGAAATTAACCTATCTACCCGATCTAACCATCCATTCCTTCCTGCCTTTGTCTCGCGATCAGCCACTTTCACGGCCAAACTTAAAACCTGCGTCCATAAAGGAGGCATAAGCAACATAATTGCTTAGTGATGCGGTCATCCCGTCTCACTAGGCCACATAACAGAATCGCAGTCATACTATCAATTTAATACAGTCAATATTACTTATCATGAACAAATTTAAGCCCTGGCGAGAACACTCGACTCCCAAGCGTCTTAGCTAGACAAGCAGATTATATGATCATGTCAAGCAAACAGTCGGAATCACCCAAGCAATCTATGACAGTAAGAAATCTAACAATCAAACGATCCTAGGACAGTAACCCACTGTCACGCACTCACCTTAGCCAATCGGGATTGTTTTGCCTCGATCCTGTTCGGTTCTGACACCTCTTGTTGCTGATCACCCAGATTTTTACCCAGACACGTTCGCGACCCACAGACTCGATCATCGTGACCCACAAACTCGAGTTTTCTCCGAGTTTTCTCTGAAATCTCTCTAAGTCTCTACTGCATTTCTTTTGGGCATAAAAAGAAGGTCAATGGGCAAGTTTCGTGCTTAAATATGCATTTTACTGCTCTCAGCCGCCTCAGAATATGCTGCAGAATATTCCCACAGTCAAGTCAACAAAAGTCAACACAAAGTCAACTAAAGTCAACGCGCGTTTTTGACCAAGCCCCTAAGAAAAAATGCCCAGTCCAGTTTAAGTCTATCTCTTCCACTCTCTCGGCCAAAACTGACCAAGCAGTTCGGATTCAGCTCGATCACTTTGATCGACACACATTCGGATTCCCCACAGTCAGTCTGCCCGACCCATTCGATCCAACATGACCCAATGATTGGTCAAATAATTTCATGGTCCGTTTTCCGGAACCCGGGCGTTACAACTCTCCCCCATTTGGATTGGATTCGTTCTCGAATTCGTCTCAACGTTCTGATCTTCCTTAAGCTTATCAAACCACTTAGGAAAATCTGTTTTCATCCTTGATTCCACTTCCCAAGTTAACATCGTAGGACTTAACTTGATAGATTATCAAATCGGTTGGCATATCAACACCTCCAATCCAAACCGAGATGTTCTTGACTACTCCATGTGAAAACATGACTTGACCATCAGCCATTCTCACTAGACTAAACTATTCTCTGGGTTCCTTACGGATCCCACCCTTTTCAATCATGTCTAGACTTACAAAGCAATGACTTGCTCCAGAGTCAAACAGAACATGGGTTGCCACACCACCCATATTTGAGGTCCCTACACATTCGTCCTAGAATGCTAAGAGCCTAGCAGAAACATGCAACAATCAATTCTCAATTAAAAGGTAAGTGATAGGACTCACCAGTGATCGAACGAGAAGTACTAAGACCCGTATTCCCCTCCATAGTAGCATTGTACAGCCTTGGCATTACCTCTTGCCTCTTAGCTGGCGGTGACAAGTCCATCATTTTTCCGCTTCAGCTGACCAGTCACTTGCTGTACAATCTCCAATTTTGGATAGTCCCTCTTGAAATATCCAGGTTCGTTGCAGTTGTAGCACACCCGAGCTACACTATTTTTCCCCGGATTCTTCATCCTTAGATCCTCTTCTGGGCAGTTACGGATCTTGTGTGTCATGCTACCACAACGATGACAAGCACCCGATGCAGTTCTACACTCACCCACATGTATCTTTTCCCATGTCGGACACACACTGCGTCCAGCATATGACTTTTCCGTGGAGACATTCTTATCCCACTTTTTCTTGTTCTGTCCAGCAGTATTCTGACCTTGCGGTCGAGTTGCAGTCTGCGATGCCCCACCCTTAAGCATCTTTTCTTCGGCAAAGCCTGCTTCTAAGATCGATGCCTTCTCCACCAGTTCAGCAACCGTAGCATAGTTGCGGACACAACAACCATTCTTCAGATCTAGCCTCATCCCACGCATGAATCGGCGGACTTGAACCAATTCATCCTCAAGTTCTCGACCAGTATACTTTTTCAACTGGTTAAACTCGGCCTCATATTCCCTTACAGTCTTAGTCCCTTGATGCAGATCCAAGAAGGCTCCTTCCAGCCTGTCATACGCTTCGGATGGAAAGTACTTAGTCTTAAACAGTGCACTAAATGTTTCCCAAGAACAGCGGGGGTTATCCAACTGCCCTTCCACACCTTTACACCAGATATGCGCATCACTTTCCAGATAGTGTACCGCAATATCTTTCTTGTACTCATCTGGACAACGAATGGATTCAAAGTTTCTCTCCAGCCTTGTTTTCCACTCATCCGCTTCAATCGGATTAAATCCTCCTGAAAAGTACTTCGTTCCCAATTTCAGCATGTGGTCCATTGTTGGGGTCAAAACCCACCCAGCTGCGATCAATGGAAAAATGGCTAAGTGTGGAAATACGAAGAATCGGACAAGGCTGGAATTGCGCCTAAGTCGCTTCTATACGAGTCCTCTTGAGCACGAGATAGGCCATTCCAACCAAGCCTTGTCTCCACTTCGGCAAAGCCTTGTCTCCATTTAGGCAAGCCTTATCTCCAATTGGGCAAGCTTTGGCTCACATCGGCAAAGCTTTGCTCCACTTTGGCAAAGAGAGGAGAGACATCGACAAAGCTTTGTCTCCGCCTAGGCAAGTTTGTCCCCGCTTCGTCAAGCTTGGAGACTTCGGCAAGCTTGGGGACTTCGGCAAGCTTGGAGACTTCGGCAAGCTTGGAGACTTCGGCAAACACGGAGACTTCGGCAAACACGGAGACTTCGGAAAGCTTGGAGACTTAGGCAAACACGGAGACTTCGGCAAGCTTGGAGACTTCGGCAAACACGGAGACTTCGGCAAGCTTGGAGACTTAGGCAAACACGGAGACTTCGGCAAGCTTGGAGACTTCGGCAAGCTTGGAAAATTTGGCAAACACGAAGACTTCGGCAAGCTTGGAGACTTAGGCAAACACGGAGACTTCGGCAAGCTTGGAGACTTCGGCAAACACGGAGACTTCGGCAAGCTTGGAGACTTAGGCAAACACGGAGACTTCGACAGGCTTGGAGACTTCGGCAAACACGGAGACTTCGGCAAGCTTGGAGACTTAGGCAAACACGGAGACTTCGGCAAGCTTGGAGACTTCGGCAAACACGGAGACTTCGGCAAGCTTGGAGACTTCGGCAAGCATGTCTACGTCGGCAAGCCCTCACTTCGGCTGTGATACGAAACTCTAGCCGAAGTCAAGTCCATACGGAGCTGTCTGGCTGAAGTCGAAACCATACGAAACTGTCTAGCCGAAGTTAAAACCATACGAAAATTGTCTGACCGAAGTTATTTCCATACGAAACTATCTGGCCGAAGTCAAAGCTGTAGAAGACGATCCTGGCCGAAGTCAATTCCATACGAAACTGTCTGGCCGAAGTCACTTTGATCGACACACATTCGGATTCCCCACAGTCAGTCTGCCCGACCCATTCGATCCAACATGACCCAATGATTGGTCAAATCATTTCATGGTCCATTTTCCCGTACACGGGCGTTACATATACCCTTTCCAAAGTGTGATGAATTAGGCCAAGTCCCTCTCCAAAAGAAGTTCATCAGGGATATCTTGGAAAATCATGGGAAAGTTATGGAGGTGATGATAAACTATGAACCATCAAGTGAAACTTCACTTGAGCCAAAACTACTCACAAAGAAGAGAGATGCGGGAAAGTTTGTATACCATGCTGTCTTGGTGACTTGAAAATTGATGGTGCTTTGTGTGATTCGAGGTCTTGTGTGAATGTGATTTCTCTTGAGATGGTGAAGACTCTTGTCATTGACTAATTGAAGGGTAACACTTTCTCTATAACATTTGTGGATGCATCATCCAAGTGCCCTCTAGTAATCCTCGAAAGATTAGCCATTGAAAGTTTAGATGGATCCAACAAAGAAGTTACCTCTAATTCTTGGAAGCCGCGAAAGCAAGTACATATTTCCATAACAAAAAGGTTATCGTCCACAATGTGGATTCTTATGTTTCCTACCCAATCTCTCATACTCCTTCAAGCATATGTGGCACCATCTCAAGTAAAGAAGAGGTTAGTCAATTGATGAGTGTGGAGACCAAGGATGAACCAACTAATGTTGAGAAACAAACTCTTGCTAAAAGGTTTGATGAGAATGGTATATAAGCTTTTGATGGAGTTGGTTTGAGGTTGCTCTCTAATGAGAAAGAAAAAATGGAGTCCAAGGCTAAGACACCTAGTGTTCTCCTCAACCCGTCAAGCTTAGAGACGTTAAACAAGCGCACTTGGAAGGCAATCCCATGGTATCCTTTGTATATATTTCTTTCAAGTTTTATCTACTTTTATGTTTGCTTTTGTGTGTTTTTTGTCATAGGAATCAAGGAAGGGGTTTATGGATACATTAGAGGGCAAACAAGGCACGTTGGAGTGAGATGCATGCTACATCGATCGGGCAACCATAATGGGTTGATCCCACCGGTCGATGTGAGCTGCAACAGGTCGATCCCAAAGGTCGATGCAAACTGCACGGCCAATGTAAGTATTCTTTGACTTTTCTATGATGTTGACTCGGTTTATTTCGGTTTAGACCGATTTATTTTGATTTTAAACTTTATTTTAGACCGGTTTAGACTCTCTACAACCCTCAAAAGCGAATTCATCTTCTATTTCTTTTATTTCTCAAACTCTTTTACACAAAAAGCTTCATTTTTCACTCTAAAGCTCTCTCATTTCTCACTCTCACACACTTCCACTAATTTCCAAAGAGGATTTTGCATTCATCACTATCTTTAGCTCTTATCACCCCCATCTTTTACGAAGTACAAGGTATACTTTCTCTCTCTCTCTCTCTCTCAACCCATCTCCTCCATTAAATCTCATGGAAGTTTACATATTGTTTCCTTGGAGTTTCTAGCTTAGGGTTCTAAAACTGCATACTTTGATTTGGATAAGGTTTACATGTTATAGGTAGTTGATTACTCGAGTATTCTTGATGAATTGATTGTTGAATTTTGAAAATGTTCCCTCTTGGGGTTTTTAAGGTAAATAGTGATTACATGTGTTCAATTTTGTAAAATTTGGGAAATTGGAAAATGATTGGAGATTTATCATTCAAATACTATCATTAAGCTTGATTGTTAACTATTATTCACTAAAATGTTCAAAATTTCTCAAATTTGCAACCTATGGAATTTATATGCACTTTTTAGTTTGGTGAAATTTTAGGAAAACCTTGAATTGGTGATCTTGTTATATACATTGTTTTCACTCTTAAATTGATAGGATATGTGTCAATCTATTCATGCTACTTGAGCTTTAAAGATGATCATAAGTCCTAGATAGACACTTTGTGCTTTCAAATTGTAGAACATTCTCATTTGAGAATTGACTTTTGTAGGATCAACTATCAAGAACATAAACCATGAACTCCTTATCATGGCCAAGACACAATTCTTTTCAAGGGGATCATGCTTTTGATGGATTGTCTCAAGAAGCAAGTGGCTACCTAGGCGAGCTAGACCGAGCTACCTTATATCCTACCTGCTTTACTTGCCACGACGCCTTACGTTTGAGCCTTCACTCCATAAAACTTCAATCCCGACTACTACTAGCTCCAAGGTACAACGTGTATCATTGTAAATATCACTTTGATTTTAAGTTACCATTCTTGCATTTTTCGTGATGGCTTCACTCTTTTCTTCGGTTTTGCTTTCTCACCGAGATGGAGAGAAGTAGGTGCTGGGGAAGAGAATGGTTGCTAATGATCATTTGAGTTGTTTTGTTTTCCTTTCACATTCTTTGAGTCTTATTTGCATTGTACATGATAAAACCATAAAAAATCCTAAAAATTTGAAAAATTTCAAAGATACAAAAATATTTTCTCATTTAGTTGCATTGCATACACTTCTATGCTCATTCTAGGTTGCACTGTACATATGGAGAACAATGATGAAATTGCCTTGTAGAGGTTTTTAGTACATAACATTCCTTGTGAATATCTTGATAATGCATTTCTTTTGCTTAATAAACTGCGAAAAGCTTGCTTCTCCATATCTTTTATCTCTTCGCTCTAAATTCTCTAATTTTTGTTGATTCCTTGCTTGAATTGAAACCAACTCCACCTTATTTGACCTTAATTGAATATAATTCTCTCACTTATGAGGTTTTAGACCTTAACCATGGTTCACTTATACACATTAAAATCATTGTATCCCTTTTTATCACTCTCTAATGGTTTGAATGGCCAATCCCAATTCAAGTACATAATTTGAATGAGGATGGTACTACACCTTGAATACACCTAGCCTTTCTTTGAAACCCTCATTAATTTATTGAGTGGGGCCTTTTCTATCTTGCACCTCATGCATAAAATTTCTTGAGATAGGAAACGACAAGTTTCTTTTCTTCCATTAAGAGTAGTCTCATTGGCTAGTCTAGGTGGTTGTGAGAGTTTTAACGTTTCATTGGGTCTTACAAGGGTTTTAGGAATTGTCATTGGGGCTTATGAGAGTGTGAGCTTTGTTGAAAAGTAGAGAGACGAGAAGAAATAAAGGAACCAAAATGGTTAGTAAAGAAGAATGTAAAAATAGTGAAACCAAATGGTTAGTAAAGAAGAAAGTAAAAATAGTGAAACCAAATGGTTTGCGAAAAAGAAGAAGAGAAGGTTGTCTAGGGAGGGAAAATAAAAAGGAAACACTACTCTTGAGTTTAAAAATGTCTAAGTAAGAGCTCATACCAAAGAAAAAAATAGAAAAGAAAATGAAAAGGAGTGAAATAAGTATGAAGCAAGAGTAGATGTTTAAGTATGAAAGAGCTCCCTAGGTTCAATCCCAAAAAGAAAGAAAAGTTGAAGTAATTGGTGTTGAGAGCAAAATTGACCTTGAGTGAATCAAGAGAAGTCTCTAGTAAGGTTGAGTGAGTTACAAAGAAAGTGGGTAGAAAAATGGAAGAAAGCATCTTGTATTCATAAATTGTTTCACATCTCCATTGCTTTTGTGTAATGACTTCTGCCTTATGTTTGAGAAAAGTCACCAAATGTTTTGAGCCTCTTTTTACTTCACATTAAACTTATTCTCTTACCAAACCGATCGGACTAGGTCAAATCTCCATTTGTGAGACTACATGGTTAAAAGATCTTAACGAATGTAGGGAGTTGGTGGATTGAAGACTTTTAATCTCTTAATTGATTATAGAGGCAAAAGAATGAAGTTGCGGTAAGCATGGGAAGCTTGATTGAGTAGATGGTTCATTATTAGAATTGAGTTGTATTATCTCGAATTGACATTGATTGCTTTGGAAAAGAACCTTGTGGTTTTGAGTTCTCACTTTCAAACCTCTTCTCTGGTTTGTTCTTACTTGTTTACTTGAGGACAAACAGCTGGCAAGTCCAGGGGAGTTGATGTACTTGTATTTTAGCGTTTTTAGCATGCATTTTCTTACTTTTTAAAGTCATTTGACTTGAATTTTGTATCTTTCTATCCATTTTGAGTTCTTTTTAGTTTAGGATGAGTCCTAGGTTTCATATTATGCATTTGCATTGCATTTTTAGTCTTTTTCATGTACAATAGAG
Source organism: Pseudoturritis turrita (assembly GCA_900406555.1). NCBI lineage: Eukaryota > Viridiplantae > Streptophyta > Magnoliopsida > Brassicales > Brassicaceae > Pseudoturritis > Pseudoturritis turrita. The sequence continues at coordinate 38,585 of OVBL01001099.1, read as the reverse complement.
GCTAAGAAGTGAAAGGAACAAATGTGGATGTGAGGAGTGATGAAGAGACAAGAATCCTACATATGCATGCTGGATCGACAATCCAACCTAGAACAGGTCGATCTGGTGGGTCGATCCAGCCAACACCAGAAGCAGAAGAATGCAGATGAGCGGCTTAAAGATCATGTCCGGTGAAGGTCTTCTCGTGCCCCATTTAATCTGAAATTTGGTGGGGAAATAGGAAATTGAGTTAGATTCATATGGGCGTTAGATTCATCTCATTCTGAGTTACGGTTCAAAGGTTATGGCGATATTAGTGAGGACATGTTCGGTTGATCGACCAGTCCTGCTCCATCAGGTCGATGAGAACAACACCAGCAACCTCTGTTGCACGCCCCATCGACTGGGCACTCTACTTTGGGTCGATCTGATGGGTCGATTGTAGGAGTACGTTTTGCTAAGACCTAGGTTTAACTCAGTTTGTCCCTTGTTGACCCGATACCTTCCCCTTTTACTATATATATGTTTTGGCACTAAAAACCCTAAGGATGTTATGTTTTGCTTTGGTTAAGAGAACTTTCTCTCAAGTCTCTCTCATGTATTTCTTGGAAGATCTTTGATCTTTTATGATTATTTGAGTTTTCTAAATCCTTTGCATTTCTCTAACCAGGTTTATTTTCTTATTAGCATATGCTTTGGTCTTTGCAATTACCATGTGTAAGTAGTGAACCTATGGATTGTGGGTTAGGTAGATTAGGATGATTAGAAGTTGGGTTATGGTGTGTTAGGTTTAGACTATAGATAATCCTTCATATTAGATGAAATTAAAGCTAGATTTGACTTGTTCACTCAAATTTTAGAACATGGTCTTTTTACGTCCGGAAGGTGTTTGTAGAAATATCTAAGAGAATTTCATATGAGCAAATCACATCTTAGCCATTTGACCCTTGATGTTTAAGGTAATTTGTGGGTTTAGGGACTTATAAGTATTGCTTCTAGATTTGTTAATCTCTATATACAGAAGTGGGTGATGATTAAGGAATCTAGAAAAATATTAGTACCATGGAAGTGGATTAGTTTTATATTAGTGATCCTTGTCCAAGGAGTGGACTTGATTAAAGACTAGCACCATTGCCCAATAGATAATTCACTTGAATCAATTACCTTATCCCATCCATATCTCTTTTAATTGATTTCAATCTCATTTTCATTTGTTTAGTATTTACATTTGCTTATTGCTTTTAATTTAGTTTGTCTTGCCTTTGTTTATTGCATTACTTTATATTTGCTTGTTAATTTACTTTTAGTCATTTCATATTTGTGTTTCATTTAGTAATTCTCACTTAGGAATTAAAGAAAAACCTCAAAACATTTATAGGCTTAGCTTATAGAGTTCTTTGCATTCTTATTGTCCTAATCAATTTCTTTGTGGATTCGATCCCTAAGTATTACAACGATTGCCATGCACTTGTGGTTAGTTAGGGTTAAAACTTAGTAGTAGTTTTCCTCCTATCATGGATTATCGTCAAAACAAGGCTCTGGGGTTGAGATACGTATAACCTCTCCAACAGGCGAAGTCCTCGAACAATCATTCCGATTGGGTTTCCGCATATCCAACAACAAAGCAGAGTATTAAGCCTTGATCGATGGAATGAAGCTTGCTCGTGGACTAATGATTCAGCGAATACCCGCATTATGCGATTCACAGCTGGTTGTCAACCAAGTTAGTGGTGAGTATATGGCTAGAGATGATCGGATGGAAGCTTATTATAAGATCGTTAAGGAGCTAGCGACATAATTCAAGGAATTTACATTGACACGAATACCTCGCGGAGAAAACACCTCGGTAGATGCACTGGCAGCTCTCGCGTCCACCTCTGACCCTGATCTGAAAAGGGTCATCCCGGTGGAATTCATCGAACGCCCAAGCAATAATCTTTCCAACGCTGTCAACATAGTAAACCACAACAAGGCAGCTGACCCACCACAAGAAGAGCCCAGAGGAAGTGTCACAGTGGACGATGGGGCGACCGCAATGGAAGAGGATCCCACGAGTGATCCCACGGACAAAAACAACACAACCAACATGGGAGAGGATCCAAATGAGGATCCGTCGGCTGAAGATGAAACGGTCGATATGGAGAAGGATTCACAACCAATGGAAGGAGAGTATGGCTGCGATAAAGAATGAATTGTCACAATACGCGTCTAAATTGCAGATGGTGATGTCCCATCTGACAAATTGGCAGCTCGTAAACTCCAAACACAAGCAGCTCAGTATGTTATACTCGATGGCAATGTCTTCAAATGGAGATTCTCAAAACCACTAATGGCGTTTGTGTAAGGAAAGGATGCTAGAAAATTCATGAAAGAAGTTTATAGTGGATCTTGCGGCAATCATTATGGTAGAAGGACCTTAGTAATCAAGATCTTGCGTCACGGCTACTACTGGCCGACTATGGTAAAGGACTACGAAATTTTTTTTGCTAAGTGCAAAAATGTCGGCGGCATGCTCCAAAAAATCCATCAACCTACTGAAAACTATCTTCAATTTCGGTACCTTACCCTTTCATGGGATAGTCCATGGATATCGTCAAACCGTTGCATCGATTCAAGCAAAAATGATTCCTACTTGTCCTAATAGACTATTTCTCCAAATGGGTACAGGGAGATTCCTACGCCAGCATAAAGGATGCACAAGTCGAACACTTCGTCTGAAAAAAATATTATATGCCGACATGGAGTCCTATATGAGATTGTCACCGATAACGGTTCACAGTTCATCTCCACCAGATTTGGAGCTTTCTGCTAGAAGTGGAAGATACAACTTAACAAGTCTACGCCATGATATCTGCAAGGGAATGGCCAACCCGAAGCATCAAACAAGACCATAGTTGACGGCTTGAAGAAGCATCTCAATGAGAAGAAAGGACGTTGGGCCGACCAACTTGACGGTGTATTGTGGTCCCATTGAACAACTCCGCGACGAGCCACCAGAAAAACACCATTCGCCTTAGTATATGGAACAGAGTGTGTGATTCCACCCGAAGTAGAATTTCAAGGAGTTCGCCATAGACTTCTACCGGAACAAGAAGGTTTACATCACCTTATGTTGCTCAAAGAGCTGGACTAAATCAACGAACGGCGGGACCAACTACTAATCATGATTTAAAACTATCAACAAACATCGGCCAAGTACTACAACTCCAATGTTCAAAGTTGGAAATTCAACGAAGGACACTTGGTCCTCCAGAAAGTTTTCCAGAATACAGCAGAAAGAAATGCCGGAAATTTAGGAGCAAACTGGGAAGGCCCTTACAAAATCACCAAGGTCGTTCGCCCAGGAGTTTACAAAATTGCTAATTTTTCTGACGTTCCAGTACCAAGATCATGGAATGGAATTCACCTCAAGAAGTATTATCACTAAGTTACTTCACACGAACTATGGGGTGGCTTGATCCCTGCAAAGGGTACGTAGGCAGTTCATCTTCGGATGGGTTTAACTACCCCTCCTTAAAAGGGATGGGGGGTGGGGAGGGAGTGGATACGTATACTCATATACTCCCATCTTTGTAACAAACTCTATGTCTAATGGAAAACAAGAATTTCAATTTCTTCACATCATATCTTTTATGGATTACATAAGTCTTACCAAAACAGACATCTTGTTCACTCTCGTTGTTGCTAGCCACAACAACGAACTACTACATCCTTTACAGATCAAGACAATCGCATGCTTTACAAATTAAAGCGTGCTATATAAATACAAATTTCCATTATCGGAGCGGATATGTTAAAGTAAAGCATATTCGTACACTGAATTGCACATCTAAACCCAACTACGGATCGTTGGTCGTAACATCTCACAAACATAATACTAGACGTATATAATCTAAGTATGAGATATCTAAACTTGTTTCGTAGGAAACCAGCAGCTAATCGCTGGTTGCAACGTCTCGAACATGAAATACTATATGTTTACATCTAAGTATGAGATAGCCATATGTATTGCCAAAGCACACCCATTCACTTGTAATATCATCTTAGATATGTGGCAAGATAATAGTTCTACATCAAAACAAGTACAATAAGATAAAGCCATCCAGGTCTAAAGAAAAAAAAAGAGTTGCACAAATCATAAACTCCAAAGACAAAGTAAGTAAGAATAAGCAAAAGCTAAGGAGTGTTTGCCTCGGCCTCCTTTGCCTCATTTTCCATAGTGGCTTTCTCCATGATCGCCTCGGAAGTCCGTTCTACAGAAACCTTAGCATCTTGCTTCGAGGATGGCTCGAAACTTTCTCCATAACTGGCTCGGCAACATTCTTTGCGATGGGCTCGACCTCGGTAGACTCAGTGGTTGTCTTGGAAGTGGACTCGAAGGTTTTCTTTGAACCTAAATCAGCAAGACCCGGAGTATCCCTATTCGAAACTAGAGAAGTCGCCAACACCGACGTTTGCCACGGCACTTTCCACCGGTTCATTGCTAATAAGGTCATTCACCAAGTTATCCGATGTTAGGGGAAACCTTCAGCTCATCCCTTAGATCGGTAGCGATCCTCACAAACTCATCATCAGCTCCTACCAGCTGGGTTCTCCACTCATTCAATCGCTCCAACTCGGCGTCGAGGGTAGGTGGATCGTCTCCCTTATGAATCCCAATCAATTGAAGATTACCATCGATCTGCACAAGGTCAACCATATCCGTCACTTTTCAGCCCTTCGATCTTTTCTTCAACTCTGGAGATTATCTCCTGGAACTTTGCAGCCAATTCTCGCCTCGCTACCTTCTCTGCTCTCTTTACTTTGGCCTCGTGTAAAGCCTTTTCCGAATCTAGCTATCTTGTTAGAGAGGCTATATGAGCATCACTCTGAGCCTTAGTTGCTTCCAGCTTGAGAACCAACTCATCCGCTCGATCGCACTCTCCTTAAGCATCTTATGCTCGGATTCAAGAACGCTGATCCGTTGAGAGGCTCTCTCCAGCTCTGTGGCATGCTTGCTCTCTGCCTCGAGAAGTTTGGCTTTCATTGTCACAGTCACTTTGCGGGCATCCTCAACACGATGCATATCCTTTCAACATAAGCACAACAACATAAGCCAAAGAACATGGTTCAAATCCTAAGTCAACATCTAAAAAAAGAAGAAGAAAACACTATGTAAGGGATTCGGTTAGTAATTACCTCGGAGAGACATATCAGCATATGCCTTATTCTTTATCAAATTATCTAGCGGTGGAAGGCGTTCACAGGAAAAGCTACTTTCGAAAACAGGATAGCTGAGGCTGAGGCATCGTTGTACGTCACTTCGGACACGATGGACAAAGACGGACCAGTAGACGAAGGGATCGGCTCGGATGCAACACGAGCGGAGGTCGAAGCGTTACACTTTTATCTCTTTGAAGCACTGTCCTTTGCAGGACACTTTCCTTTATCCACCTTGGATGCGGCATGCTTCTTGCTCAGCATTTCTTTCATTTTTTGTTGAGACAAAGACGAGTCAGGAGGCCTAACACCCGAAGAGAGACCCGCAATGATTTCTCTCATGTTAGAAGCAGCAGGAACCGGCTCAGAAGCAATCATAGCATCAAGAAATAGCTCAGTAACAACAACATTGTTGGCATTTGGGTTCGGTTCCCAAACCTTCGAAGAGGCATTGGCTTGCTTCGCCTTTTCAAGGGCTTTCTCTTTAGCCTTGGCCTCCATCTTATTACGGATCATTGTCCTTTTGATTATAGTGACTCAGATGTCCTCGGAGAAGCTAGATGACTCATAACTATCGAAAGTGTCGTAACTGGCGTGAAAGGCACGAGCTCTCTCAACTCTCTTTAGTGGAATTTTTTTCTCCCAATTAACCTTCCGAGCTGCGAGAGTGTCACAAAGTGTAACCACGTCTGATGGGCACTTCGAAAGAGGATTGCGAACTGCAAAAACAAAAGGAGAAGAATTAAAGATCCGTCCAAAAACCTAAGTAAAAATTAAAAACCGAGCTGATAGCCCTAAGCAAGCTACGGATCGTCTACCAATTGGTCTCAAGCTCGTCTTGATTAAGTGAATATACTCGCCATCCACTGATGCATCGGTAATTGGGACAAAGAAGAAATTGCTCGCCCAGTCAGAGTCTTTCCCCGAGAATCTACTAATGATTTTCCGATTGATTTTATTGGAGATGTAGTAGATAATTCATTGTTAAACTCCTTCTGAATTATAGAAGATTCCTCAAGTGATGAACCCCGATCTCCATATCGTACTCGTAACTTCGAACCCAAATCCCAACTAGATGGTGTATCCCTCTTGTTGTTATCTGCGCGGGAGCAAGACCATATTTCCACAAGAATCGGAGGATTAATCCGGGGATCGGAAACCACAGGAGATATTGATAAAAGAAGCTTTCATACAAAGTAAAGTGGTTCGGAGGAGGATTATCAGCTCGGTCTGATTTCGAGGGTAGCACGAGTTCAACTTCTTCGGAGATGTGGAACCTTTGCCTTAATGATTCCAAAGTCTCTACGCTAGAAAGAGTCAAACATGGTGGATCAGCTTTTTTCTTCTTAGCTTTGCCCACCCGAAGGACCTGCTCCTTTACTACCCATCAAGTGCTCTAGTTGTCGTTTGGCCTCAGCAGGATTAAAGTTCCAATCGTTCGCTTCAATTTTTACTTTGAAGGGATAAGCTGTCTCGTCAAACGGCTCGTCAACAAGGGAAGGAACCCCAACTTCCAAAGGGTTCGCTGCACTATCTCCAGTCTGGGGAATAAATAATCTTCCTTTCGAGTCGTGTAGGGCCTGTTATCGAGCCAACCAAATCGTTCAAATCTTTGGAAGATGCCATCTACACTCACTCCGGCTCGGCATGGATTTTGCAAGAACAATGGCTCGGCAAAAAATAAGTTAGGAGCTTGGTTCGTCGGCGGATTCAGAGGAAGATCGGAAACATTAAAGGCTCGTCGCAAAATTCAAAAAGTCTAAAGATGGATCGTAATATTCAAGGGGGCTCACTGGAAAGTTTGATGATGGCTGTGTTTTCATTTGAAGATGAATCGTATAATTTAAGGGATCGGCGGTGGAAAGGAAGACCCTAAATGAAATTTGAACATAAAAGGGAGGAAGGAGGAGAGAGAAGAGAGCTACCTATTTTTGGGATGACCAAGATTTCTACTAAGGAACGTAGAGTTACCTAGCCACATAACGACAAAAGAGTGAACCGAGCCAATACAACGGCTCGGAAACATGAAACAACAATGGCTCGGTAATATGATCAGCAACACACCTCGGTAAGATGAAGAAAATAGCTCGGATCAGGATCACCATGGGTTGGCTACAACAGATAGTTCGGCTCGGCACGTTGACCTCAGCAATCACTTAACCTCGTCACTATCAATACTTAAACTTACGAACTGGAGGGCTAATTATTGGAGTCAGGTTTCACCCCACTGAGATCAACATGAAAAATGGCTAAGTATAAAATATGGGCCTAGCCGAACTTGCAAAGTGGATAAGCCCAAAGCCTTGGAAATACCGAGCCATATAAATGGGCATTGGTGGGCCCGAGCTGTGAATCGAGGGCTTGGCCTACCTACCTGATGAGCCGCAGGGCCCGGTAGGCTTTCTTGGGCCTTGGCTACCTCTTGCAATGAGCCACGGGCCTCGACATAAGGTACTGAACTGTGGGCCTCATGTATGTGACGAGCCACAGCACACTTTGGTGGGCCGAGCTATGAAGAAAACCGCTTTGGCAAGCTAAAGAAAGAGGCCCACGGTTGATCAACTGACTTAGGAGAAATCCGAGAAGAAAGAAAATTCACAAAGAAATAGGAAACTTTATTGTTTGGCTTAGGAGAAATCCGAGAAGAAAGGAAATACATCTCTGGAGAAGGGGGATCCGCAATTTTACCTAGCAAAATACTTATTATTCTCTCTGCAAATAGCTTTACAAAACAGCTTAATAAAAACCATCTTTCGATCTATGTTTGTGTATTTTTGTTCATAGAAGTTTTGAATCCCTAAGTTTTTCCTAATCAAGTTTAGTTGTGCGAGTTTCGACCCCCACACGTCATTTGCATGGGAGGGAGCACTAGGGTATGAGACACAAGGATCAACATTGTGAAGTATTGCCTTCATGTTATGGAAGTCCATACTTGCTTCATGGTTGCTAAGAAAGGAGTACCTAGAATGAGACGTAGCTCCCTAGACGGATTCATTTCCATTACCATAAAGTCCATTGGCACAATGCAATTGCCAATCTTCAAAGGGTATTCTGCAAGAATGCCTAACGGGGACTTAGAGGTTGCATCCGCAAAAGTTAGTAAACAAGTGTTCTCCCTTATCTCCTTGATCTTAAGAGCTTTTACCATCTCAAAAAAGATCACAATTATGCTTGAACTAGAGTCACACAAAGCACCATCCAATTGTAAATAACCAAGAGAACATGGAATCGAGAATTTACCCGGATTCCTCTTCTTGGTGAGAGTCCTTGCCTCTTGTTTTCCATCAATCCTTGCTTTATAGTTCTTCACAACTTCCATAACCTTCCCTTGGTTGGCCAAAACATCTTTTATAAGCTTTCTTTGAAGCGCAATTTGAGCAAAGTCAACAACCTTTGGCAACTTCACTCCAACTTCCTCCATATCATTCTTATATCTTGTGAGAATTCTCTTGATTGTCTTAGAGAACACTTGGGGTGGGAAAGGGAGTGGTGGTTGGTATGGTGGAGATTCGTAAGTAGGTACTTCATCCACCATCTTCTTATTAGGGACACACTACTTTTACATCTCATCTTTATTGACAAAGTCCTCAACATTGGGTGCCTTTAGAAGTTGAGCTAACTCCTCTAGGTAGAGCTCATCTTCTTCATACTCTTTCTTAGTCAATGGTCCATGACGAGCCATCCATCCTTTTTATTCTTCCAAGATCACAACATTGTAAAAAGACTTAGGGTTAGATTCGGATTTATCCGGTAGAGTACCGCTTGGTATCTTTGAGCTAGATGCAATTTTTGCTAATTGTAGACCAATGGTCTTCACATGAGAAGCTAAGCTTGTTATCTTGCCATCCAAATCTTGGTACATTCCATCCATCCTATTGTGGATCTTTAGAATCCTCTTGCCAATATCCACATTGCTCTTGATTTTTCCATATAAAACTCGTTGAACCAAAGTCTTGAGTTCTAGTTCTTATGGTGTAGGTTGGGTGGAAGTACTAGCTTGGCCTTGAAAATTTGTAGCAATTTGGTTTGGGAAGTTGAATAGTTACTTAGGGACATAGCCTTGTTGTTATCTTCCCATCCAACTCTTGGTACATTCCATCAATCATATTGTTGATCTCTATAAACCTTTTGCCAATATCCGCATTGCTCTTGATTTGTCCATCTAAAACTTTTTGAACCAAAGTCTTGAGTTCTAGTTCTTGTGGTGTATGTTGAGTAGAAGTACTAGTTTGGCCTTGAAAGTTTGTAGCAACTTGGCTTGGGAAGTTGAATAGTTGCTTAGGGACATACCTTTGTTGTTGTTGTGGCACAAATCCTTGCCCTTGTTGTTGAGTGATGAATTCTAGTGGCTTGGGAGGATAAACTTGGTTTTGAGGGTTCTTCACATTTGTGCTCGTATAGGAAAAATTTGGGTGTGACCTCTAGTTTGGGTTGAATCCCTTTTGATAGTACCCTTGACCTTGCACATAGTTTATCTCTTCTTGTCCATCTTAGTTTACTTCACAAATCAACTCATTGTTTTCATCAAAATCACCAAAAAGGTGTACTTGCTTCTTGTTAACGAAAAGGAGTTTATCAACTTTGCCACTCAATTCCTTGATTCTTGGATCCTCTCCCTTTGGTTCTCTAATCGTTCTATCACATTCCCTATTGTAGCATTGATTGCTTTGAGCCAAATTCTCAATAAATTGCTTTCTTTTTTTGATAGTCAAGCTTCCATAGTCTCCATTACTTGTCGTGTTGAGAGCTATATAATACTTCTCTTCAATGCCTCTATGAAAAATTCCAACAAGTGCCTCCATAGGGACTCCGTGATGAGGAAAAGATCTTGTGTAGCCCTTTAGTCTTTCCCAAGCTTCATATAGAGTCTCATCGGGGCCTTGCTTAAAGCCAGTGATATCATTCTTTATCCTTGCGGTTCGTTGATTGGATAAAAACTTGGCTAGGAAACGCTTCTTACATTCATCCCATGTAGTGATAAATGAAGTAACTTCACTCTTCTCCCATTGACTAGCCTTGTCTCCTAGTGAGAATGGGAACAACGTTAGCTTGATCACATCCTCGGATATCCCATTCATCTTCACGGTTCCACACAAGCGATCAAAGTTGTCTAGATGCTCTATAGGGTGCTCCATTGGAAGTCCGAAAACCCAGTTGTTTGGACCATATTTACCAAACTAGATTTGATTTCCCAATTGTTGTCGACACATGGAGGAGGGCGAATTACGGTTCTTGTACCATTAGTCAATGGCTCATCAAATGCTCCAATCCTTCTTTCAGCTCTAGGTGCGTGAATAGGAACTGTAGGTAGGTTTCTAACTCCAACTCCATTAGCTTCTCCTTCTTGACGGTCTACACCATCTTGGTTTCCTTTCTTAGCTTCCATTCCTAACCTTTGTAAGTGCTCTAACCTCTCACGTTCTCTTCTAGCTTTCCTTGCTTGTTTCTCTAATTGGTTGATGTCAATACAAGGGTTAAAGTCTCATAGTGAACCCTTGCTCCTTGTTCTCATACACCTTCACGCAAGAGAAAATCAAAGAGAAACACAAGATATCTTAGATAACGAAAATAAACAAAACTTAGTCTTCCAAAGATTCCAAATCCTAGTGTCTAATGCAAACTCTCCGGCGATGGCGCCAAAAACTTGATAGCAAGAGATTCTACTACCTAATTTTAATCTTTAAGAATCTACCATAAGTTCATGGCAATTTCATCATAGTACGTAGAGGTCATTCTTCCACAAAAGTATGATTAGGTCAATAAAAATGCAAGAAACTAATAAATCTAAGTGAATTCAAGTGGGTTTGGTTTTAGTGACAATTCTAGCAACCTAAGTGAAGTGATGCAACTAAATAAGAAAAGAGCTAAACAAGATTAAGAAACTAAAAAGAAACCAAACCAAAGCATTTCTAAATTGAAATCAAGACATAGAAATGCAATAATGAAAAGTCAACGAAATTAAGCAAAGATGATCAAATATGATAAAAGCATGGATTTTGGGTAGAGATCATAGACTATGGATGTTTAACCTATGATTAGTGATGCTAAATCATACAAATAATCATGTCCAAGACATGGATCCATTTTTAACTAGATTAATCCACTTCCATGGCACTAATCTCTTTCTAGATTCCTTAATCATCACCCACTTCCATATAGAGATTAACAAATCTAGAAGAATCACTTCACAAGTCCATTTTAGTCTACTAATCACACTAGACATCAACTTCTATTGGCTAGGATAAGAAAAGCATGTTTAGAGTTTGTCTAGACATTTCCACAAACACCTTCCGGACGTGAAAAAACCTTGATATAGGTTTTGATTTATTACTTCAATCCTAGCTATGGGTTCACTTTAAATCATGGGAAATCACATAGATCTAGACCTAAGCATCACTAATCACACATCAAACACCTTAATCTACTCTACCCATAATCAACTAGAGAAACTACTCACACATAATCATAAAAAGAACAAAAGCATAAATAAAAGAAGACATAATAAAGAGATTAAGAAATCTTCACTAAATAAACATAAAAGGTGGAAACTTTATCTCAAAATATCCAAAGAACCCAAGGGTTTCTTGTTTTGCACAAAAGATAAAAAGATATATGATAAAGCTTAGGATTTTAATGTGTCTCAAACTATATATAGAAAATGATAGATGTATCCGGGTCAATCCGGATATGCGTCTGGGATCGACCGGTGAGATAGACCGAATGGAGGAGGGTCGGTCGATGTGGGCTGTAGTAGTGGGTTGGATGTCTTCTGCCGTTTGTCCCATCGACCGGGGGCATCAACCGGTCGATGCAACATGCACTAGTGAGTTCATGTTGCTCGTCCGATCGACCAGTGGGATCGACCCATTCTAGGTGTCCCGGTCGATGTGGCCTGCACCAGATGATCCTTCTTCTTTTCTTCCTTCTACTTGGTGGTTCTTTTTCTCCATTGGTTCCCTCTTTCTCATAGACTTCCATTGTACCTATAAAAGACCAGATATGCAATGCAATGCAAGAAATAAAGTCTAGGACTCTATGACTCAATCTAAGCTAAATGAAACCTAAAATGAAGAGAAAGATGTAAAATACAAGTCTAAAGTCTATTAAAGCTAAATAAAATTCATGCTAAAGTAAGAGTGCATCAACTGTTCATCAAATCGATCTCACGACAAAGATTTAGCTCAACCAGTCCTATAACACATCACATCCTTCCGATTGAACGATCACCTGATTCCAAGTAGCATCAAGACCATCGAACTGGATCGATGCAATTCCTACTTTCAACTCCCTGGTGTATGATCAATGGCAAAAAAAGTGTTCCACCTTGAACAGCCATTCCTTGATCTTGTCTCCGTTAAACCTTTGGAAATCAAGCTTCGCAAGTTTGGTAACACCAGAATCATTATTTCTGACACATGATCTACAACGTCTTTGTTCAGGAGTGTTCTGATGCAACAACGCTGAGGTTGACGATAACATTTCCGGAGATTTGCCACGATCTTCACTCGAAGACGTATATAGTCCCATGAGGAACAGTGATCAAGCGGATCGCCTCAAACATATCAGCTATGTTCTTGTCAATTCGGTTATGCTCTTGTCGATTTTGGTATTTTGAGTAGCATTGTTCCTTGTAGAGCCTCGATCCTTGAACCCAAGGTTCCTTCAACCTCCTTAAGTGCATCTTCTTTCAACAACGACTGAGCTCTCGTTTCCGCCATTGATGTCGAAGAACGACGAAGCTCAGATACCTTTGATACAGTGAAACTGTAAATCACCAAACGAATCAAGAACAGATAATTAATGTTCGAAAAACACAAATCTTCACCTCACTTGCAGAGAATCCGAAATCACAGAGGAATTTCTCTAGCACAATGAGCAAATGATATTGAGAGAGAATGAACTTTTCAAATATTCTCATAGATTGTGAAAAATGTTTTTCAATCCCCTTATAACAACATTTTGTTTCCTCCTCTCAAATAGACAAAACAACGATTACAAAATATTTCTCAACTCTGATGTGGCTTCTCTTTTCCTATATCATATGGGTTGAAGATCGGATCCGGATTAATCGTGATTCTTAAACGTGATTTCATGTAATTAAACGCAGTTAACATAATTTCATTAGTAATGTGGAATTAATAGAATTGGATAGTTTGGATGGATTACCAATTAAATTTACTAGTTTGGGGATGAACTCGATAGTTTAAAAAAAATAGTTTGGACTATAAAACTAAAGGAGATGTAGCAAATTCAACCCTTAATTTAATCATAAGTTAATGGATTTTTTTTTCTTTTTGTTTTCGCACACGTGTTTCTTAGTCTAAGTTAGAATTTTGGTTTTATTATAGGTGTTTGGGTATTTGGTGCAAGAATTAATCGATATATTTTATTTGATAAATTTAAGGGTTTGGTTTAGGTTATTATTTTTATTTTCTTGAGATTTATTCTTAAATTTGAATTTTTTCATGTTTATGTGTTTTGGTTCCTTTTATTAAGAGGGAGTTTGGTTAGGTTTTTAGGGAGTTCTATATAGAATGCTGATGTTTATATTACTTTTAGTCTGATGTATTTGATTATTTAAGATAAAGTTCAATGGATTTGGATAATACCTGGTAATGGATGGAAAACAAAGTTCTGGACCGATCTTTGGATGTCATTTGGTTCACTCATTAAGTTTATTGGGAGACATGGGCCTCAGTTGACTGGTATCCCTATCACATCTACAGTAAGTACTGTTTGGCACAATGGCGGATGGCGACTGCCATCAGCCATGACTCCTACAATGGAAGAGCTACTTTGTCACCTAACAACGGTTGGATTGTCTGATGGTGATGATACTCTTCATTGGATTGTTGACGGTGTGGATAATCCAGACTTCTCCTCAATAATAACCTATGGGAAAATCCGGCCAAACAAGCCATTTGGCATGGGATTATTTGGTTCAAAAGGAAAATACCAAAGCATAGTACACTAATCTGGATGGTGCTATTGAACCGATGCCCTACCAAAGATCGCTTAATTGCTTGGGGCCTTGAAACTGATCCTAAGTGCTTACTATGTAACCAGGCCACGGAAAGTAGGGACCATCTCTTCTTCTTTTGTAGCTACTCCAGTTACATCTGGTCTCAACTTGCTTTCAAACTACGACTAAACCTGCCTAATATGTCATGGAATTCGGTTGTAAATACTCTCATTCTCTCACAGGAAACAACCATCTCAAATACCTGACTCTTCTTGATTGGCAAGCGGCGATCTACGAGATATGGAGGAAGAGGAACTCAAGACTTCATTCTGGAAATCACAAACTTGTTGATTCACTATCTAAAGACCATTGACTTGATGATCAAGAATCGAATCTCCTCAATCAGGAATCATAATCCCATCTCTGCCTCAGGAACCATGCAATATTGGTTTTCACTAATCTGATACAAACTAGGGTTCACCCTCGACGGTGTTTCAACTAAATGTTGAGTTATTTTTTTTTCACTGGGCTTGGGCCATTTGGCAATTTGGTTCGATTTTAGTTCTCTTTAAGTTTGGGCTTCAATTCTAAAGTTGGCCTTGTAAAAAAATGGGCACTTTTGCTTCAGTTTAATTTATGCAAAACAAGTTTCAAAAAAAAAAAAGATAAAGACAATTGTTTGTGGAGTTGAAGTCGCGTTCAAGAGATGTTATTTTTCCTTTATTAAAACCAAAGACGAGCCGAAGTTTCATTTAGTATGTTGACATGTTTTATATGTCGTATTCGATATTTGTGTACAAGAAAGATGTTTCTTTTTATGATTGTAGAGTATTGAAAATAAATTGAAAAGTATGACGTGTATCTTATGGACAAAGTATAGTTTATTTAAATATATTGTTGATCGGAGCTCATCATCTCTCGTCGGCAAATCAGAGCTGACGATCGTGGCCGCTCCTTCTTTCCTTCATGTCGAATTTCACCAGTCAAGACATCTAAAATTGTTAGCTCAACGTTGAATCTCTTCTCAATCGGATCTACTCTTTGGGAGGAAAAAGCAGTCAAGAATTTACTTGAAAAAATTACCAAACAATCAAGAGGTGCAGAATCGAATTATCATATTTCAAACAATTATATCAAGTTTTGCTTCTTGGTTGGATGAATATTTTTAAGAAACATTATCGAATATTTTACTCATATTGATATGACAGCATCAACAAGTCAATAGAGAGATACATACATACATGAATTTTGGGTTCAATCATGAGTTAAGCGAGGTCGGTGGCAGCAAGATCAGTTAGAAGAAATGTGAACGCAGTGCAAATAACTTAACAAAGCCTAGATTGATCATCTAGTCGATTCCTAGTTAACTTTTGATATACTGTCTCACCCTGATCGATCACTAACATTTACATATGTTAAATAATTTAAATGACGCAAAGTCACTCTAACAACAAGTACGAACAACAAAAGTAACTGTAACAACTAACATCTCCAAATAACTCATCACCACGTCAAGCTTGTGCTTCACGCAAACACCAGAGAAAGAAATGCAACAAGGAATGCATCTTATCGCCTTATTTCCGGGCTCGCAAGTCCAACGAATTTCAGACCGTTGACAAAAGTGCAGCAACACCAAAAACCGTAGAGACAATGGCACGACTAGAGAAGAGGAAAGCAGAAATTAGTTTTGTGTGGCAAAATCATGGCCTCCCCTGCCTTAGCACCTTCAAGGCTCTACTCCTGGATCTCCAGAGCGAATCCGAAGCGATCTTCTTACGACGGCTTTCCCAGATGTAGCGATTATATTGCTTTTGGGCGATAGTCATGGCCTCCTCCTCGTGGAAAGCCGAAGTCATCATATCCCACGGCCTTGAATCCCTGGAAGCCCTCCGAGGTGGTTTTCCTTGGATCCTGAGAGAAATAATAGCATCAACAAGTCAACAGAGAGAAATAAAATGGATGAATTTTGGGTTTAATCATTAGTTACTCGAGGTCGGTGGCCGGATCCGCCTTCCAAGTCATCTTCTCACGAAGACCGGCTTCCCGGAGGAAGCGTATATATTGCTCGCGGGCGATAATCATGGCCTCCTCTTCTGA
The DNA here is from genome assembly GCA_900406555.1 of Pseudoturritis turrita. Taxonomy (NCBI): domain Eukaryota; kingdom Viridiplantae; phylum Streptophyta; class Magnoliopsida; order Brassicales; family Brassicaceae; genus Pseudoturritis; species Pseudoturritis turrita. Next base: position 22,348 of record OVBL01001099.1, on the reverse strand, counting down.
GTCACTCATGAACGCCGTCGATGCCATCGGCTTCACCACCACCATCCTCGCCGCTGCCTCCGCCTCTACCTTCATCTTCCTTCTCCGAGCGCCTTCCACCACGGCGCGTATTACTGCCTCATGGGCCTCATTCATCTTCTCCTGCTCCAAAGTCGAATATATCTTAGCCTCTGGTTCCGCCGCTGGCCTCGGCTTTGAATCCCTCGGCTTCGAATCCCTCGAAGCCCTCCGCTTTGAACGAGGAGGCCATCTTCGCCGCTGGCTGCTGCACCGTATACATTGCTCGTTGGCGATAATCATCGTCTCTGAGTCTGAGTCTGAATCTGAGTCACTCATGGGATTCGATTGAGAGATCGATCTGTGCTAATGCCATGAGAGAAAACGGCATCGGAAATTAGCAGAAAACCCTATAAATGTACGGAATTGGGCCCGCTTATCATTAAAACGTATTTAGCCAAAAGAGGACATTTATCGGATCACTCATCAACTGAATCGGCCTAAATGACTTCGTTCTTTAAGCTCGATTAATAAGGTTTATTGGATCATTGATTTGGGATGATTTTTACAATCTCCCCTTGTTGGATTGATGATTTTCTAAAATCCCTTAATCCCCTTTGCTGAAGTTATTTTCGAGAGAATGCTTAGTGGAATGAAGAAATTTTTACTGAAAATGATGTTATCAATCTGAAGACAGAGAACCTGGCGGATATCAAAAACAGCGGGCTCAGTGTCACATCAGCTCAGCTTGTACCGATCGACACGGCACATTGATCCCAGCTTGGACTTCCTCTACCTCGGCACTATCATCACTGAAACTACCGAGCTGGGGGGCTAACTGTTGGGGTCAAAACCCACCCAGCTGTGATCAATGGAAAAATGGCTAAGTATGGAAATACGAGAAATCGCACAAAGCCGAAGTCGTGACCTAAGTCGTTTCTATACGAATCTCTTCAGGCACAATACGAGCTCGTTGTGACCGAGATATGAATCTACTTCGGCAACGAAGGAGGAGACTTCGGCAAGGCCCCCTTCGGCAGCAAAGGAAGAGACTTCGGCAAGCTCCACTTTGGCGCGGAGAAGACTTCGGCCAGCTCCACTTCGGCGGAGAAGCACTTCGGCACAGCCCACATCGGCACAAGAAGCTTCACTTAGGCAAGCGGAGACTTCGGCACACACAGCCCACTTCGGCACAGTCCACATCGACAAGGGCCTTCACTTCGGCAAGGATCTACTTCGGCCGAGGAAGCTCCACTTCGGCCCAGCTCTTCTCCACTTCGGCCAGGAGACATCGGCATGGCCACGGCTTCAGCACGGCCACGGCAGACATCGGCACAGCCATGGCTTCGGCAAGCCTCCACTTCGGCCACTTCGGCAAACAAGTGAGAGACATCGGCAAAGGAGACTTCGTCAGCTTCACTTCGGCAACGGAGGAGACTTCGGCGAGCTCCACATCGGCAACGGAGGAGACTTCGGCAAGCTTCTTCTCCACTTCGGTCACTTCGGCCACTTCCGCGACTTCGGCCACTTCTGCGACTTCGGCCACTTCGGCCAACAAGCTCCACTTCGGCCAAAGGACATTCCTATATGAAACTGTCTGGCCGAAGTCAAATCTATACGAAACTACTTGGCCGAAGTCGTTTCCATACAGAGCTGTCTTGCCGAAGTCAACTCTATACGAAGCCCAAAGACGACGCGGCCGAAGTCATTTCCATACAAAGACGACAAGCCCATCTTCGGCCTACAACGATGCAAAGGCCCACGAAGGCAAGCCGGCTTGCTAAAAAGGAAATTCCGAAGGATTAGGAAGTTTTCCTTATCTCTTTAAGATTAACCCGGCCGACTAAAACTAGTATAAATATCTATGTACTTCCCTTGAAAAAGGGATCCGCAATTTACTTAGCAAAAACCCTAGACTTTTTCTCTACAAACTCTTGTACGCAAACAACTTTCTTAACAGCTTAATAAAAACCATTTTTGGATCTTCGCTTTCGTGGTTCATACGCAGAAATTTCATCCCCCTTAACAAACCTCCAACAAATCTAATTGTTTTGATTTCGACTCCCACAATGATCACGAACTCATCAAAGTAGTCCCTGAATACACCATTCATGAGCTTCATGAAAGTAGCAGGCGCATTAGTCAGCCCAGAAGGCATGACAACCAACTCATAATGCCCATACCTTGTCCGAAAAGTTGTTTTCCAAACATCTGACTCCTCTACCGGAATTTGATGATAGCCTGAAGCTAAATTAATTTTAGAGAACCAAGGAGCACCTCTGAGTTGATCCAACAACTCATATATCCTTGGAAGAGGGTACTTGTTCTTCACGGTTACTATGTTAAGCCCACGATAGTCGATGCACAGTCTGAAGCTTCCATCTTTCTTTTTTACAAACAACACTGATGCACCCCACGGCGAATTGCTTGGTCTTACGAATCTCTTATCCATCAACTCAGTTAACTGCTTCTTTAACTCGGCCATCTCTGTCGGTGCCATTCTATAAGGTGCCTTAGAAATCGGAGTTGTACCGGGCTCAAGTTCAATCGTGAATGGATCTGAACGAGATGGAGGCAACCCTGATAATGTTTAGAACACTTCTTCAAATTCATGCACCAACAGAATATCCTTAAGCTCTGCAGTTGATCCAACATCCGCAATTGTGATTGTAGCCAAATAAGCTTCTCATCCTTTCTCGATCAATCTTTCTACTTGGATTGTCAAGAAAATGAAACTCCCTGAAGTTGACTTGATCCCTTGATATTCCATAAACTTTCAATCACTTCTCTCAAACCATACCCTTCCTCGGTGACAGTCTAAGTGAGATTTAAACTTCCCAAGCCAGTCCATTTCCAAGATAACACCGTAGGACTTAATTTGGCAGATTACAAATCAGTTGGCATATTAACACCTCCCACCCAAACCGAGATATTCTTGACCACTCCTAGTGAAAACATGACTTGACCACCAGCCATTCTCACTAGACCAAAATGCTCTCCGGGTTCCTTACGGAATCCACCCTTTTCAATCATGTCTAGACTCACAAAGCAATGACTTGCTCCGGAGTCAAAAAAAAACATGGGTTGCCACACCAACCATATTCAAAGTCCCTACACGTCTGTCCTAGAATGCTAACAGCCTAGCAGAAATATGCAACAAGCAATTCTCAATTAAAAGGTAAGTGATAGGACTCACCATTGATCGAACGAAAAGTATTAGGATCCGTAGTCTCCTCTATAGTAGCATTGTAAACCCTTGGCATTATTGCTTGCCTCTTATCTGGCGATGGCAGTCCATCCTTTCCTCGCTTCAGCTGACCAGTCACTTGGTGCACAATACCTAACTTCGGATAGTCCCTCTTGAAATGTCCAGGTTCATTGCAGTTGTAGCACGCCCTTATTACATCATCTTTTGCTGGCTTTTTCACCCTTAGATTCTCTTCGGAATAGTCACAGACCTTGTGTGATAAGCTACCACAGCGATGACAAGCACCCGATACAGCTCTACACTCGCTCAAATGCATTTTTCCGCAAGTCGAACACGCACTGCATCGAACCGACGACTTACCCGTGGAGACATTCTTGTCCCACTTTTTCTTGTTCGTCCCAACCGTATTCTGACCTTGCGGTAGAGCCACGGTCTGCGATGGTGCACCCTTAAGCATATTTTCTTCTGCAAAAATAGCTTCCAGAATCAATTCCTTCTCCACCAATTCGGCAACTGTGGCATAGTTGCGAATACAGCAACCGTTTTTCAGCTCTAGTCTCAACCCACGCATGAATCGGCGGACTTGTATCAATTCATCCTCAAGTTCACGACCATCATACTTCTTCAACTAATTGAACTCAATCTCATATTCGCTTACAGTCTTGGTACCTTGACGCAGATCCATGAAAGCTCCCTCAAGCCTGTCATACACTTCTAGTGGGGAATACTTAGTCTTAAACAGTGCACTGAATGTTTCCCAAGAACAGTGCGGGTTATCCAACCGTCCTTCAACTCCTTTCCACCAGATATGTGCATCACTTTCCAGGTAGTGAACCGCAATATCCTTGTTGTACTCATCCGGGCAACGAATGGATTCAAAGTTTCTCTCCAGCCTTGTCCTCCACTCATCTGCTTCAATCGGATTAGATCCACCCGAAAAGTACTTTGTTCCCAATTTCAACATGTGATCCATCACCTTAAGGTAAGACGGAATCCTAACAATCGGATCCACTATCCCAACAACTGGTTCCTCCACTACCTTTGGTGGCACAACTTGCGGTGGTACTGCCAGAACAGGAGCAGCACCCAGCAATCTTTCCAACACTTGAGCCAATAGCATCAACACTGCCTCCAATCCAACTGGAGCTGCAGGAAAGTTCCCATCTTTTGCTACATTCGCAGCAGCAGCACCAGCCGCCTTCCCATTTACAGCATTTTGGACTTCCTCTTGGTCCACGGTCGTATTCCTTACCACAGTATTCTCATAATTTTCAACAGTTTCCCCAGCATTTGCTCTATGATTTCGGTCTCTCTTTGCCATCTGCATAATCCGGTTCATAAGTTAGCTTTGATGCTAACTTAGATCGCAGATCAAAACTTAACAGAAACCTTACCGCGAGACCTTGGCATTGGAAGGATGGATTAACCCACTACCCATTTATGCTAGACTGTCCTTGAACCGTTAACGCTTTGATACCAACTTGTGATGACCCAACTTGAGATTTCCACCCACGGTTAAGCCTCACTATGAAACAAATACTTAGCCAAATTTTTAGTTCGTTTTACTTAGCCATTTTTCGCGTTTTAATTCAATTGACAAGTCTTTAGCAATGGAAAAACGTAAACTTAGATTAAATTAGGAGGTTTTAATTACAATGATCAGTTTGCTACATAAGCTACTACATTGAAATAAACCTATCTACCCAATCCAATCCGTCCATTCCTTCCTGCCTTAGTCTCGCGATCAGCCACTTTCACGGCCAGACTCAAAACCTGCGTCCATAAAGGAGGCATAAGCAACATAATTGCTTAGTGATGTGGTCATTCCGTCTTACTAGGCCACAGAACATGATCGCAATCATACTTATCGATTTCAATAGTCAATATTACTTATCATGAACAGAATTATCAACAAGCATGCCTGATCCGAATATCGAGCAGTCATTACATGATCCGGGTAAGCCTTGGCGAGAACACTCGACTTCCAAGCGTGTTACCCGATCGGACTCTCGATCAAACAATCAGCACATCAAGACATAAATGCAGATTATATGAATATGACAAGCAAAATAGTCGGAATCACCCAAGCAATCAATGACAATATGAAATCTAGCAATCAAACGACCCTAGAATAGTAAGGCACGGTCACACACTCACCTTAGTTAATTGGGATCGTTTTGCCTCGATCCAGTTCGGTTTTTGACATCCTTTGTCATCGATCACCCAGTTTCTACCTAGACTCGCGTGCTGTTACCCACAGACTCGATCGTCGCGACCCACAGACTCGAGTTTTGTCTGAATTCTCTCCAATTCTTTCAGAGTCTTTTATGCATTTCTTGGGCGTAACAGGGAGGAAAATGGGGCACGTTTCATCTTAAAATATTGCAGACTCCCCAAAAATCTGCACAGGATATGCTTAGCATATGCTCCAAAGGAATATGCTTCCAAATATTCGAAAAGTCAAACCAACTCAAAGTTAAGCCAAGTCAATCCATGTTGACCAGCGTTGACCTGGCTGACCAATCTAACCAACATCCGCTCAGCTCAGTTTCAGCTTCAATGTTTCATTTCTCTCGGCCAAAACTGCTATTCAGCTTGGATTCAGCTCGATCACTTTGATCGTCACACATTTGGATTCCCAACAGCTAGTTTACCCAACTGGTTCGATCCAACTTAACCCAATGATCGATCAAATCATCTCTTGGTCAGTTTTCCCAAACACGGGCGTTACACTTTATCTTCAAACATCATCATCATCTCGCGTTTAGCCTCCAAAACCGCCTGCTCCATCTCAGCCTCGAGATCCTTAATCCTCTTGACGGCCTTTTCCCGCTCGGAGGCATAACTCACCTCAACTTCTCTGAGCTTCCCATCAAGCTTGATAGCTCTCTTCTAGGTATCGTCAACCCTCTCCCTATACTTGCAAGCATCAGATTCATACCCAGAACCATCTCGTTAAGATGGGCTATGAACTGCGCAGAAAACAAAGATGTTATTAAACGGCTCGGGTCTTAGAAAAGTTTAAAACAAAGACGAGCAGCATACCTTAACGCTGTGGAGAGATACCTTGTTATAGGACTTGTCCCTAAACAAGGCGTCAGATGGAGAGAGACGATCACCTGGGCAGGTAATCTTCGAGAAGATGGCCACGGATGCCGTAGCATCATTGTAAGCCCCTTTGGCATTGATAGGCGCATCAGAAAGAGGAATTGCCTCGGGAATGATTTGTTGCCATTTTGACGCTTCGGCCAATCCTTCGATCTTGTCGTCTGCCGACGATTGACGTTTTCTGCTCGGGCCCTTCCTTTCTTTAGCCTTTCCTTTGCCCTTGTCTTTATGCGGCAACATTTGGGAGTCTGCAGGGCAAAGACCTAATACGACCGCTTGAGAAGTCACAGGATGAGAAATCTGTTCGGGAGGGTCACTGGAGGGGATCGGCTCGGGGAAGAGAGAAGTTGAAATCTGGGGGTTCAGGGGTCGAATTTGACCCATCGCCTCGGCTTACTTTGCCCGCTCTCTAGCTTCGGCTTTTGCTTTAGCTTTAGCGGCGGCTCTGTCTCTGAACGTTGGTCTACCCATGGTATCGCCTGAAGGGTTGGAGGAAGATGATTGATCGGCAGATTGACCTTCAAAGAGGGCTCGGGCTCTCTCCACTCGCTGAAGATTAAAATCTCTCTTCCAATTATACTTTCGAGCTGAAAGCACTTCGTGGACTACAGACCGATCGGGGGGCAACGAGATTTGGAGGTGATGCGCTGTAAAAATAGGAAACAAAGTAAAGAAACTTTAAAAAGGGTGGTTTAACATATAGCAGAAAGTCGAGTCGTAACCCAAAATAAACTACAAGTTGGCTACCGAGTTCTCCCGAGCTTGTCTTAACGGAATGAAGACGTCTTGAGCCCATTTACACCTCGGTGATAGGAACAAAGAAAAAGTAGTCCTCCCAGTTATCATCTTTGCTCCGGAACCCTACTATGATCTTCCTCTTGGCTTTACCCGACACATAGTACTTCAATTCTCTATTGTTGCAACATCTAAATTCGAGCAAGCTTCTGAAATGGTCGACCCCAACTTCAATGCCGCATTCATAACTCCTAACGAGAATGCCGAATAGATGTCTGATTTTCCGAGCGTTGATTTTGGCAATGGCCTAGTTATGTTTCCACAAAACCTCTGAAATCACTTTGGAGATCAGTAAGCAGCGTAAAAGAAGCTCTCGTAGAGAGTAAAGTGATCGGAGGGAGGTTTATTGGCTAGGTTTATCGTTGAGGGAAGAACGAATTCGATTTCTTCCGAGATATTAAATCTCTGCATAAGGCTGTCAACGAATCTACGGTAGAGAGAGTTGAGCCAAGTGGATCAGGTCGTTTCTTGGCTTTCCTCTTCCTTGGGGCTCGTTGGATCGGTCCAATTAGATGCATTAACTCTTGTCTAGCCACAACATGATCGCAGAACTAATCTTCTGGTTCAAATTTCGTCTGCTCGGGGTCCTTTTGTCAGCAAAAGGATTTACCATCTCGTCGAAAGGATAATCATGAGGGTGGGGGACTTCAAATTCCACAGGATCCCCAGAATCGCTGTCGGCTCTCGAGGATTCAGAGAATACGACTTTCCTAACAAGAACGGAAGGTCCTAACCCCAAACCGTTTGAATCGTCCAAATCCTCTGAAACATTCGTACCAGAAGAATCTGCGCGGCTACAACTTCGAGCGTGGAAGAGTGACGGCTCGGAAAATGAAGACTGGTCTGGACTATTGAACAACCTGGCGTACGGATCGGGTGATAAAGATGCAGATAACCGAGACATCATTCGTGTTTGAAAACGGATCGGGATCACAACAGCTCAGGAAAGAGGATCTAAATCTTCAAAAATTTAGAAAATAGATGGGGCTCTCAACAGCTTATCAGAACAGATCGAAACCTTCTAAGGATTGAAGAATATGTCAAGATCCTCTAAATAAATTAAAAGTCAGATCAAAATCTTCAAACAAACTATCGGAAAACTCAAGCATAGTGGTGGAGCTAGTTAAAGATGGATCGGGAAACTCGAACGGGTCGGTGGCAAAAAAGGAATAACGGAGGCCCTAGTTAAAAACAACTTAAGCAAACACGAATCCTGTATTCTAGATTTAAAACTCTGTATTCTAGATTTAATTCAGTATTTAAAACTATTTAAAACTCTGTATTCTAGATTTAATTCAGTATTTGCACGAATCCTGACAACTGAATTCGAAATTGATATTTATAAATCGTTATAAACTGGTATGAATTCTTACAGTGATATCAGAGCCAACGTGTTTAATATTAAAATTTAATCTAGTTTATGTAAATCCATCATTTACATTTACATGATACTTGTGATTTTTATCTAGCATGATTACATGATGATTTGATTAAACTGTGTGAATTTTATAAACTATATTCTATACAGTATGTCATTGAAATCATGCATAATTGTTCTGAAAATTGGAATCTGATTGCATGCAATTAATATCTAGAATCTATGCATGGTTGAAAGTGTTTTATTATTAGTCATGATCGATTTAATAATATTATATTATACAGTGAGTTAGATATAATATAAGAAACTGAAACACATACGTTTGTAAGAGAGAGTTGTTTTTTTTCTTTCTGGAAAAGTCAAGACAAGTTTTCTTTATCTCATGTGATGAGATTTCAAACTTTTCATGAGATATTCTGTCATTATCTCGCGAGATAATGACCTTCGAATATTGTGTTTCTAAAAGAAATAAAGACTATAATATTGGTAGAATCCCTTAGTTAATTAAAATTAGCTGAATTTTAATTTATTCATATTATCTATTTAAAATACATATTTAATATGTGTTACCGTTTTATTTATTTTATATGGGATATAAAATTTAAATAAAACATAAATTAGATAATATTTATTCCTCAATTTAATATCAAGTATTTTTGATGCCTATCCAATTTTTGTCAACTGTCAAGACTTGTTTCGTTGTGTGATGGACCTTTCAAGCAGGGTGTTCACATCTACATAAGTGAGACAAGTGGTAATGATTACCATATGAAACGAGATTGGTTTACTTGATTAGGCTATCAAAACGGTTTTGGGCTTAGAGGCATAGGTTGGATAAGCCATAAGATGTCATCCAACAACTAAGAGTTATATTGGATATAATTAGCAAATGTGTTGCTTACCTAAATAGCTGGACATTCGGGCGATGAGCCAAACCTCACTTGAATTCTAGTAAAATAAGGATCTTGGATCATTATATTTATTTTGAGGATAATATTGTTTTGAATTTAATGTGAGTCTTCTTAATTGTTGAGATTTCTCAAACTCATGACCATCATATTAATCTCTGCTCTTCTTTTATCCAACTATGTCAAATCCTCACAGTTCATTTTCATTGCGGTCCATCCTTGAGAAGGATAAGTTGAATGGATCGAACTTCCTCGAATGGTATCGAAACCTGAGAATTGTTCTCAAACAGGAGAAGAAGGACTATGTCATGGAAAAGAAACTTCCTGAAAAACCTAAGACCAATGCTCCACATGCAGAAAAGAATGTTTGGGATAAACATTTCAGTGATAGGGTTGATGTGTGTTGTCTTATGTTGGCTACCATGAACTCAGACTTGCAGAAGCAATATGAGAACATGGATTCGCCAATTGACATGATCACTAGCCTGAAAGGGATGTTCAGGAGCAGGCACGAACTGAGAGATACCAGACTGTTAAGACTCTCATTGAGTGCAAGCTACCAAAAGACAGTCCAGTTAGCCCACATGTCATTAACATGATGGGTTATATTGATAACCTGCCAAAACTGGATTCCCCTATTAGTCAAGAGTTGGCTACTGACATCATCATGCAGTCGTTGCCATCAAGTTATGATCAGTTTGTTATGAACTACAACATGAACAACTTGACAAAGACTTTGACTGAGCTGCATGGAATGCTCAAAACTGCTGAGCCAAACATCAAGCAAGACACTTCGCATGTACTCATGGTACAAGGGGGTAAAAGTTTAAGAAACATGGTAAGAACAAAGGAACTGGTAAGACAAGTTGGGTTAAGAATCCGGGCAAGTCCGACCTTGCTCCTAAGTTCAAGCCTGGTCCTTCTGGTGAAGACAAGTGCCATTATTGTAATGGTTCTGGACATTGGAAGCGAAACTGCAAGAAATACTTGGAAGATCTGAAACAGAAGAAGAAAACCTTTGAGACTTCTTCTTCAGGTATTTATTTTATAGAAGTAAATGTTGCTATTTCTAGTTCTACTTCTTGGGTATTGGATACCAGTTGTGGTGCTCATATTTGTGTAAATATGCAGGGCCTAAGCAATAGTAGAACTTTGGAGAAAGGACAAGTGGGCCTGCTGATATATCATGGTTTTTATGGGTTTTAAAGCATGGATATATGTATATAATCGAGTCTTTTATGTGTCTTTCGAGTCCTTTTCGAGTCTTTTACAGGTTTACACACATTTGGGATCATTTGGACATTATGGAGCAATTATGGAGCATTGTCGGTCGACACAGTCCGATTTTTATACCTCCTCGTGAAGACCAACACTTTTTGGAGATTTGCAACTTTGCCCTGAAGTTTCATGTATTTACAAAAGAGCCCAGCTCGTGTTTAGACTTTATTTTTAGGGGTTTTAAGTTTTAGAGAGGCATCTTTCACTTGGGAAGATTGAGATCTTGGGGGCTGATCTGATACTTTGTTCTGCCTTGAGAGCAGATTTTGAACCCCTGTTTCTATTCCTCTTTTCTGATTTATATGATATCTATCTTATTCAAGTCTTTGATTTCAATTGATATGTGTGAGTAGATCTCTTGTTAGGTTTAGGAATTCTCATTAGGAATTTCATGGAATGATATATTGATTTATTGGTTATGATTCAAACTTGATAGTTCTTCACCTAGGTTGCACTTAAAGCTAGTTCTAGATTGATCACCTAGAATCTCGATCTAGGTTGTTAAATTGGCACGACAGTGTGATTTATAATCTGATCAAAACCTAGAGTGAGCAAATTAGATAATTGCAAAGAAATTTGGATTAGATAATTTGTGAACAAATTGAACCTGCGCTTAATGCTTGTTTAGAATTTAGGATTCGCAAAGAAATTTGGTTTCTTAAGTTTTAAACATAGGTAATTCTCACAACAAAAGTTGGTTTATTTTACATTAGTGATTTGAGTTCTGGAACTTGTTCGTAATTCGATCTTAACCAATTAATTGATCTTCATTACTTGATTTCATGAGAAATTCCCTAGACCTGACATTTTTCCCATCTGATAAACAAACCGTTTTAATTATTATTTGCATTGTTATTTAATCTATTTCATACTCGCTTAGCTGAATTCGAAACGAAAAATTCTATCGTGAGGTTCTTGAGTCCTTGTGGATTCGACCCCTAAATACTGCATCGATCTCTTAATTTGAGAGAGTAGCTCTAGGGATTTAATTTGAGCATATCAAATTTTGGCGCCATTGCCGGGGATTCTTTTGAGTTTCCGATAGATTTAAGTGTAGAATCTAGATTAAGTTTTTATTTTAAGTACTCACATCGTTCTATCTTTTTGTCCTGTGTGTTTCAGGTGTATGCCTAGTTGTGTTATCAGGAGCAACAAGGACAGTCAGCTTTTGTTTCTTCTGAATCAGGAGCTTGCGAGGTTAGAACGAGCGAACAGAAAAGCAAAGAAACCAGTGGAGATGGTTAATCCTGTGATTTTACGTCAGGACGAAGTTGGTGTTCTCAGGGACCAAGAGGGTCATGTTTGCAACGAGCAAGACCAGAGATTGGATGGAGATGGAAACCCCATCGTGCCAGTTCCTATTGAAAATGCGCAAGCACATACGCAAGTTAGGAGAGTAAGGACGCTTGGGGATTACAACAGACCTGATGAGTTTTATGTGAATAGGTCTGCGATCAGACTTCCTAGCTTTGATAGGAACGATTTTGAGTTGAAACCGTCCTACTACACGCTGGTTGGTCAGCATCCTTTCCATGGATTGGCACATGAACATCCTATGGACCATATTGAGAGGTTCGAGGACTTGGTGACTAGCATGAAGCACAATGGAGTCAGTTATGACTATCTCTTTTGTAAGCTTTTCCCACACTCTCTTAGTGGTGAAGCAGCTTATTGGTTGAAGCAGTTACCAACAAGATCTCTCACCAATTGGGAAGATACCAAGAAGGCATTTTTCTGTAACTTCTATGATGATGTGAGATCAGAGGATTTTAAGGAATTATATCTGTCAGTTCACGCAGAGACCGACTGAAGCATTCAAGACGGCATGGGTGCGATTCAGAGCTTACCAACGAGATTGTCCGCATCACGGTTTCAGTGAGGTTTAGTTGCTGGGTATTTTCTTCAGAGGCGTGGATTGGAGATATCAGACGGCTCTTGACTCTGCGAGTAATGGGAACTTCAACACGAGGTCCCCCGAAGAAGCTTATGTGTTGATTGAGAACTTGGCGTCTAGCAATAGCACCAAGAATGCTGATTTCGAGAGGCAGAAGCAAGCTGGAAACATTGATGGAAAACAGATTGCTGAGTTGAAGAACAAGTTGGATTCAGTTCACAACATTTTGGTGAACAAGAAGTCAGTTCAGTTTGCTGCAGAGGTTGAGACTTTCGAGCCCGAAGAAGGAATTGAAGAGGATGTCAACTACATAGGTGGGACTGGTTTTCAGAGTCAGAGTTTTGGAAATCAACAAAGCCGAGGTGGTTACAATGGTTATGGTTAGAGGAATACCTTTACGGGTACTCATAACTCGTCTGGGTATGACTCTAAGCCTCAGTATCAGAAGCCTTTCCAGAGCAACAACAATTTCAGCAAGACTTATGGATCTTCATCTTAACAAACACCTCATGCACCAACTGAGCAAAGTGACATAAAATCTATGCTTGAGCAGATACTAGAGGGACAGCAGAAGATCACAGTTGACTTTAATGGGAAGATCAATGCCATGTACACTGACTTGAATGGTAAGTTCGAAGCTTTGAGCACTCATATCAAGAAGCTAGATACTCAAGTTGTGCAGAATGCTGAGTCTGTGAGAAGACAAGATGGAGTCCTTCCTGGAAGGACATACACTAATCCGAAGTATCAATGCAATGCCATCATGTTGAGAAGTGGTAAGGAGCTTAATCCAGTACTAAAAAGGGTCTAAGTGTTGATAAACTCGTGGAGTTAGAAGAAATTGAAGAAGATTTCGTAGAAAAGTCGTCTGTGTCGGTCGACACAAGTGGAGTGTGTCGGTCGATACCCCCTAAAGGCGTGCCAAAATTGACCATTGACGACCCAAAATTGAGCTCGGTCGACACCTCCTAAAGACGTGCCAAAATCGACCCATGTGGATCGACACACCTCTGGTGTCGGTCGACACAAGCACCCACAAAAATTTGATGCATCTAAAATTTTGACTAAGGACAAAAGTGAGGTCCCCGTGTCGATCGACACAACCCCTGGTGTCGGTCAACACAAGGAGCCAGCTGCGATACCAATTTCCGAGAAGCCAAAAATTTCAATGGAACGAGTCTACAAGCCTAGGGTTCCATTTCCAAGGAATCAACTTGAAACTTCCTTGGAACGCGTCTACAAACCCAAGGTACCATGCCCATTGGCTATTAACCATGACAATGAAAAAGCACCAGAGGCAAAAGGGAAACATGCTCAACCATCATTGAGGAAGTTACCTAAGTTAGTGAATCTAGGAAAGTTCGTTGTTCCATGCTCAATCAAAGGCATGGAATTAAAGGATTCTCTCTGTGACACATGAGCTAATGTGAATGTCATGTCCTAGGCTGTTGCAAAGAAGATAGGAATTTTAGATCTACAACCTCCAAATGTATCTATCGAGCTTGCAAACGCTTCCTCTACAACTCCAAAAGGCTTAATTCCTAACCTGATGCTTCAAGTAGGAGATTTTCTTGTTCCTGCGGATTTTTACATTATGGAGATGAAAAATGACAACAATAAACCATTAATTCTTGGTGCATCCTTCTTTGCAACTGTGGGTGCGATTGTGGATTATCCTAATCAGCGAATCTCTTTCTCCAAGGTCAACAAGAATGTCTTCTACCCTGCAGTTCATGTCAAAGAGACTTCTTGTATGACTGTCAATGATGGAGAGAAGCCGATTTTAGACCCTGGAGATGACACGAAGAAGTTCCAAAATGTCCCCAAGATGACTCTTTCCCTTGCACATCATGAAGTCAACAAACCAGCAAATTTCAAGTGCAAAAAAGATCCCATGTGCTCCACATTCGACTCTAATCTCTCTGAGATGTGATGGAGACCTGACTAACCCCAAAGTGAGATGCAAAGAGAGCTCAAAACCTTTCTCCAAGTTCAGAATTATCATCTCCTTAGAGTTGAGGGAGAAAGGAGAGGTAGTTGTCCAAGAGATGCTGCAGAATACTATGAAACTCTTTCCTGGTGTTGTTCCTTGGAAGTCTGGAGGAGGAATACTAGCTGCAAAGGAGGACCATCCAAAGCATCACATGCAAGGTTCTCAAGGGATGAGGGAGACACAGTGCCCTTCGGAGATCACCCTCACGCCTAAATTGCATCCAAGTCAAACTCGTGACTTAAAAAAAGCGCTTAGTGGGAGGCAACCCACCGGTAAGTCTGTAAATATGAATTTCAGAGTCTTGTTTTCTTTTTATTTTGGATTTTGGTGTTTTTGTGTCATGTACAGAAAAATTCGGAAATTTGTTGTCCATGAGTCTCCGTGTCGACCAACACACTTGCCTATATCGGTCGACATGCTCAAGCCGATACTGCTGAAAATTTTGGGTGTGTCGGTCGACACACACGCGCGTGTCGGTCGACACGGACGGCCACAACACAGGTACGATTCCTGTTTCTTTTTATTTTCTCAATTTCATATCATTTTTAACCAAACCTATACTTCAATAACACTGGGGACAGTGTTGTTCAAGTCTGGGGGAGGTGGTTACTGACAACATCTTTTATTTTCTTAGAGTCAGTTTGTCGTTTTATTGCGTCAAAAATTTGTTGGAAACTATGATCTTTCTCTTGGTTTGTTGTGTTGATTATTTCATCTAAGTGACCATTGTTACAGAATCAGTTCCGATCCGACTAATGAAAAAACCAAAGGCTGACCAGTTGACTTGAGACTCCCATATTTCTAACAGAAACCCACTAAAGCCTGAGCTAATTTCTGATTATTCCTTTTACCTCATCGATGTGATTGATGTTAATAGGGCTTGACTCCTCGTTCATACTTGACAAAAGACAACCTGTGTAAAAATAAATGGTACCCCTCTCCCTTGTTCTAAGTAATAAATATATAAAGATGAGATGGTTTTCTTTTGAGTAAAGGGATAGGAAAATTTCCCATGACCCCATTATTTTACTTTGAAAGAGATGATCACGCAAAGGTTGGAAGCGAGGTTAGGAAAATTTCCCATGATGCCATTATTTGCCTACACCTTTGAATTATATAAAAAAAAAAAGTGAATGAGAAAATAATAAGTCTGGGGGAAGAGAAAGAGTACCAAGTGTTGTATGGTCGGTTTGTCATAGTATTGTACGGGAATGAGTCTAGAAGGTTATTGGCATTGAGATCAGAGATGAGACTATGTTGCGAAATTGTGGGTTGAATCGAGAAAGCTGCGAATGTCTACGGTGAAGTACATGGTGGTTCGATTTGGATTGGTTTTTGTTGCATGTAGATTACATGGTAATTGGTAAATGTGATGCTCCGAAAGAAGGTGAGTTTCCGTGTTTTCAAACTTCTTCCTTCTACTCAGTTCTCTGTTTGCTTGAGGGCAAGCAAAAGCTAAGTCTGGGGGAGTTGATATATCATAGTTTTTATGGGTTTTAAAGCCATGATATATGTATATAATCGAGTCTTTTATTTATCTTTCGAGTCCTTTTTGAGTCTTTTACAGGTTTACACACATTTGGGATCATTTGGACATTATGGAGCAATTATGGAGCATTTTAGCTGAGAAATCGAAGTTGGTGTTTTTCGAGTTCAACCGTGTCGATCGACACAGCCATGTGTGTCGGTCGACACAGTCTGATTATTATACCTCCGCGTGAAGACCAACACTTTTTGGAGATTTGCAACTTTGCCCTGAAGTTTCATGTATTTACAAAAGAGCCCAGCTCGTGTTTAGACTTTATTTTTAGGGTTTTTAAGTTTTAAAGAGGCATCTTTCACTTGGAGAGATTGAGAGCTTGGGGGTTGATATGATACTTTGTTCTGCCTTGAGAAAAGATTTCGAACCCCTGTTTCTATTCTTCTTTTCTGATTTATATGATATGTATCTTATTCATGTCTTTGATTTCAATTGATATGTGTGAGTAGATCTCTTGTTAGGTTTAGGGATTCTCATTAGGGATTTCATGGAATGATATATTGATTTATTGGTTATGATTCAAACTTGATAGTACTTCACATAGGTTGCACTTAAAGCTAGTTCTAGATTGATCACCTAGAATCTCGATCTTAGGTTGTTAAATTGGCACGACAGTGTGATTTATAATCTGGTCAAATTTGGATTAGATAATTTGTGAACAAATCGAACCTGCGCTTAATGCTTGTTTAGAATTTAGGATTAGCAAAGAAATTTTGTTTCTTAAGTTTTAAACATAATTAATTCTCGCAACGAAAGTTGGTTTATTTTACATTAGTGATTTGAGTTCTGGAACTTATTTGTAATTCGATCTTAACCAATTAATTGATCTTCATTACTTGATTTCCTGAGAAATTCCCTGGACCTGACGCTTTTCCCATCTGATAAACAAACCATTTTAATTATTATTTGCATTGTTATTTAATCTATTTCATACTCGCTTAGCTGAATTCGAAACGAAAAAGTCTATCGTGAGGTTCTTGAGTCCTTGTGGATTCGACCCCTAAGTACTGCATCGATCTCTTAATTTGAGATAGTAGCTCTAGGGATTTAATTTGAGAGAGCGTGGGAAATGGAGCAAGAGTTGCTGCATTAGCTGTAGGAACATTTCATTTGTCTTTGCCTTCGGGCATGGTTTTAGAACTTAAGAATTGCTACTATGTACCTGATATAAGCAGAAATATTATTTCTGTTCCATGTTTGGATTTGGAAGGATTTCATTTTTCGATTAAAGACAAGTGTTGTTTATTTGATCGTGGTGATATTATTTATGGTAGCGGTCCATTAGAGAATAGGCTTTATGTTCTAAACCAAAGTGTGCCTGTCTATAACATTAGTACCAAAGGATTTAAGTTAAATGACTCAAATCCTACTTTTCTTTGGCATTGTTGTTTAGGCCACATAAATGAGAAACACATTCAAAAGCTTCATAGTGATGGACTTTTGAGCTCATTTGATTATGAATCATATGAAAAATGTGAATCTTGTTTATTGGAGAAAATGACTAAGGCTCCTTTTACTGGACACAGTGAATGAGCTAGCGACTTATTGGGTCTTAGACATACCGATATATGTGGGCCAATGAGTTTAAGTGCCAGAGGAAACTACCAGTACTTCATTACATTTACTGACGATTTCAGTAGATATGGTTATATTTATCTAATAAAACATAAGTCTGAATCTTTTGAAAAGTTCAAAGAATGTCAGAATGAAGTACAAAACTAGCTTGGCAAGACAATCAAAGCCCTTCGATTAGATCGAGGTGGAGAATATTTGAGCCAAACTTTCAATGATCATCTAAGAAAATGTGGAATTGTTTCACAGCTCACTTCTCCAAGAACACCGCAATGGAATGGTGTATCGGAAAGGAGGAATCAGACTTTATTAGATATGGTTCGACCAATGATGAGTCATACAGATATTCCATTATCCTTTTGGGGATATGCTCTAGAAACTTCTACGTTTACGTTAAATATATGTCCATCAAAGTCAGTTGAAAAGACACCATATGAGATATGGACCGGCAAAGTTCCTAATCTGTCTTTTCTAAAAATTTGGGGTTGTGAAGTTTATGTCAAATGCTTAATTGCTGATAAGCTTGGACCTAAATCTGATAAGTGCTACTTCGTTGGTTATCCCAAAGAGACCAAAGGTTATTACTTTTACAACCCCACTGAGAACAAAGTGTTTGTTGCTCAAAATTGCGTCTTTTTGGAAAGAAAATTTCTTTCTAAGAGAAACAGTGGGAGTAAAGTACAGCTCGAAGAGATTTGAGAAACACAGGAGATTGCTCCGACTTCTCAGGAAGAACATCAATTAGGTCTACGAAGAGTCGTAGAATCTGCACATGTGGAACCTGAGGTACGTAGGTCCGAAAGGACTCGTCACGAACCTAATAGATATGGGGTTTGGGTGACGGATCATCATGATTTATTAATTATAGAGAATAATGAACCTACATCTCATGAGGAAGCAATGATGGGCCCTAATTCCGATAAATGGCTACAGGCCGAAGAATCCGAAATGGAATCTATGTCAGAGAACAAAGTATGGACTTTGGTAGATTTACCTGATGGTGTTAAAGCCATTGAGTGTAAATGGGTTTTCAAAAGGAAAATTGACATGGATGGTAATATACAGATATACAAGGCTAGATTGGTAGCTAAAGGTTACAAGCAAATTCATGGTATAGACTATGATAAAACCTATTCTCCAGTCGCAATGCTTAAGTCCATTCCGATTCTCTTAGCAACTGCTGCTTATTATGATTATGAGATATTGCAGATGGATGTGAAAACAACTTTCCTTAATGGAAATCTCGAAGAGGATGTGTACATGACACAACCTGAGGGTTTCACAGATCATGAAAATGCTAGGAAAGTATGCAAGTTTCATCGTTCCATTTATGGTTTGAAGCAAGCATCTCGGAGTTGGAATCTTTGTTCTAATGAAGCAATCAAAGAGTTTGATTTTATTAGAAATGAAGAAGAACCGTGCGTTTACAAGAAGACTAGTGGGAGCACAGTTGCATTTTTGATATTGTATGTAGATGACATACTGCTCATTGGGAACGACATTCCTTTGCTTCAGTCTGTTAAGACTTGGTTAAGCAGTTGTTTCTCAACGAAAGATATGGGACAAGCCGCTTATATTCTTGGAATAAGAATCTATAGAGATAGATTGAACAAAATCATTGGACTGAGTCAAGATACTTATATAGATAAGATCTTACATAGGTTCAGCATGCATGATTCCAAGAAAGGTTTTCTTCCAATGTCTCATGGTATAACTCTCAACAAGACACAGTGTCCTTCGACACATGATGAGCGAGAGCGCATGAGTAGAATCACATATGCTTCCGCTATAGGTTCTATCATGTATGTCATGCTCTGTACTCCTCCAGATGTTGCGTGTGCTTTAAGAATGATGAGTAGATAGATACCAATCAGATCCAGGTGAGAGTCACTGGACAGCGGTCAAGACAATTCTTAAGTATTTGAGAAATACTGGATAAGTTCTTGGTTTATGGAGGAAGTGATGAGCTTGTTGTGAGTGGTTACACTGATGCCAGCTTTCAGACAGACAAAGATGATTTTTGATCACAATCTGGATTTATCTTTTGTCTTAATGGAGGAGCTGTGAGTTGGAAGAGCTCCAAGCAAAGCACCGTGGCAGACTCCACAACCGAGGTTGAGTACATCGCTGCTTTTGAAGCAACAAAGGAGGATGTTTGGATTATGAAGTTCATTACTAAGCTAGGTGTGATTCCTAGCATATCTGGTCCGGTGGATCTCTATTGTGACAACAATGGAGCGATCGCTCAGGTGAAGGAACCCAGATCACACCGGAAATCCAAACACATAGACAAACGATTTTATCTCATTCGTGATATTGTTGATAGAGGAGATGTGAAGATTAGCAGAGTCTCGACGGATGCAAACGTTGTTGATCCTTTGACCAAGCCTCTTCCACGGCCTAAGCATGAGAGTCATACTGCAGCTATATGCATTAGATTTCTAAAGATGTGATCTTAATTCTAGTGGGAGAATTTTCTTTTATGATATGATGTTCATGTTTACATATATTTGGTTATATTTTCAAATTAATGAAATTTGTTTCAGATTTATTTAATTGTTTAATTAAATAATAGTCCCAAAATGATTTATGCCATTCTTATAGGTCATCAAGTACGTGACTTGATCATGAAACCCTATGAGTAAAAAAATGACATAAGTTAGTGAAGTCCATAGTCAAGGTTATTAACATGGGACATTAATAATCGCGAATGACTAGCATGTGAGGTGACTGATGACTAAGTTTCATGAAGTCTATGATATGTTGTATTAAAGTCAATCACATAGATATGTGTTGGAGAATACAGTATCGGACTGACCCGCTATGAGAACTCTACAAGATTGTTATATGAGTGTCATAAGAGTTTCTCATCGCAACTATAGAGTATAGTCCTTTGACCTGAGTTCATCATGATTTCTTACACATGGATTGATATGTTTTGACTCTGTCAAACGTCAGCCGTAAAAGGTGATTATAAAGACAGTGATTGGGTGTACTATGAATTGTGTAAGGAATAGGGATGGAACAAGATGGGATTTGTCCCTCCTATATAAGAGGAGATAAGTATCTTTGGGCCTATCGAAGATTTGATACTGAAAAATGCATGGCCGTGCTCAAACGAGGTAAAAGTCAGTCGTTTATTTAACCAGTATAAGTTGGAGTTCGATAAACGTGATCTAGCTAAATAAGGATGACATAGTTTCTTACCTTATGCTAAGATCGAGATACAGAGACAAAGGAATTATAGGAATAGATTATTCCAGTACAAGTGGGAGATTGTTGGGAATGTCCTGAAATCATTTGTACTTTACTCTTGATTAAGTTGTAATGTCAAGGTTCGACAATTGTGTAATATTAGATTGTTATAATATTTTGTTAGAAGCCGCTTATAACTTATGGACCTGAAAGTCCATTACTAATATTATGCAATCCTATAGGGCCACACACCTAAGCAAAATAGATCATTAATAAATTGAGTTTTAATAATAATACAATATATATATTATATGTGATATACATATATATTTGTATTTAGCACTTGAAACAAATAATATATAATAATAGGAAATATATGTTATATGAGATATATATATATGGAAGGTATATAAGAGTGCACGTGAAGTAAAAGTAATTATGATTACTTCTTCTACAAGCTTGTTCATGTCACGGATGGGATTAACCCATTTAGATCATGTGTATTAACTCTATATATACCAGACGTTATGATAATGATCATAATCCTAAGCCGCCGATTAAAACCCTAATAGAAGAAGACGAAACAGTTTATCTTCACAATTGAGATCATATCTCTACGGCACTAGTGATAGACTCCTCATAAGGATCTATGCCCAAAAACGCCCTTCGTGTGGTTGTTACTCGAACGGCTGATGATCGGTTCAAAGGATGCGGAAATGATGCGGAAGATGAACGGACTTTGAAGATGAACGAATGAGTGGTGGATCGAATTGTACTTCCAAGAGAGATGTAAATCTCTTAGACTACGAGGCTGGATCCTATCTTAGATATACGCACTAAGACAAGATCAAGTTGAGAAGTGAATCTCGTTTTTGATCAAACAATTTTGAGAGATTTTTAAAAGAAAAGTTTGATGATTTTTATTGAAGAGAAAAGAGGGATATATAGGACCTTGGCCACGTCCAAGGTCATCATTACACATGGGGAATGACAAACATTATAGACATTTGACCAAGAAGTTTGAAAGACAAAAACGAAAATAAAGGGATAAAAATGGAGAAGGTTCGCTTGGTGAGAATCGAACCCAAGACCTCCGAGTCTTCTAGCGTTGCCGATGATGAGGATTATGAGTAAGTGTGTGAACCTCGCCTCATTAAAAACCTTGCCGGAAAACCCATTGGGACAAAACCGAGCGAAGGGAAAAAGAGTGCGCATCACACACCTCTCATCACCGACCTTTAAGCCACTTGAATCACGATCAATGTGATCGGACAAGTGCTTGGCTCAAGGTCGCTCTTAATATGGTGAAGTAGAGAGTTGACGGATTGGTTAAGTTGTCTCGTCCTCGACCTTGTCATTGGCCCAACCAGAATGTTCAAAGACGTAGCCTCAAAAAGGTCCTCCGCGGCTACGAGCTGCTCCTCGGCTACGAGCTTGTCCTTAGTCCTTTGTCCTACATCTTCTTGTCCCAAACCTCCATGC
>OVBL01001098.1:105000-106245 GCA_900406555.1 Pseudoturritis turrita | reverse complement strand
ATTGTGAAATACCAGATTGGCCCGTTCGCCATAAGTACCTCCATATTCTGCTGAATGGGATTCGACAATGAGTTTGAGTCAATGATTGCAAAACTTCCTTTTCTCGATCTTGATTTGCGTAGAATTTTAGGTCAGGAACTATTGTCCGAGTTGAATCGGAGAGGTCCGAATTCACACGGGTATCCTAGAATGACTTTTTTTTAATACCATATTATTAGGTATCATATGAACAGGCTTGAGAAAACCTTGTATAGCTTCCTCGATTTCTCGATAAAAAGAAATATGACCAACTGTGGTTCGAATATATATACAAAAAGTTTCTTTTTTACACTTCTTACTATTAAATAGTGTGCATAAATCTCATGATAGTTACCAAAAGATTCATAGTGAACTTCGATAGGAACTTCTCTTGAAGCAATAACGCGTTGATCTAATTGCCACCGAAGCCACAAAGGACTATCTAAATTGATTCTTTTCTGCCGATAAGCTCCAATTGCATCATAAGAATTGCAAAAAGGGGTTCTTTCATATACTTATAGTTTGTTTCGTAAATTCTTTCATTTTGATAGTTTTTTCGATTACATGGATTATATCTGTTTGTACAAATACCTCGACGAGTGCCGCTCGTTAATACATAGAGTCCAATAAGCATATCTTGAGTCGGTACAGAAATGGGATCTCCAATAGCTGGAGATAAGAGATTCATATGAGAAAACATAAGTAAACGAGCCTCTGCTTGAGCCTCTAAAGATAAAGGCACATGAACAGCCATTTGATCCCCATCAAAGTCTGCATTGAACCCCTTACAAACTAATGGGTGTAAACAAATAGTGCGTCCTTCCACTAAAATGGGTTGGAATGACTGTATGCCTAATCTATGTAGAGTAGGTGCTCTATTCAGTAATACGGGATGCCCCTGCATAACTTCTTGAAGGATTTCCCAGACAATCGGCTTTTTTTCACGAATTTGACTCTTAGCAACTCCTATGTTCGAAGCCAGATGTTGTCTAATTAGACCACGAATTACAAATGTCTGGAAGAGCTCTATTGCTATTTCGCGAGGCAATCCACAGCGATGTAATGAAAGTGAAGGTCCAACGACAATCACCGAACGCCCCGAATAATCGACCCGTTTGCCAAGCAGAGTCTCGCGAAATCTCCCCTCTTTGCCTTCAATTACATCTGAAAATGACTTGTAAACCTTATTATGACCATCCCTCATGGGTTGTCCACGGATTCCATTAT
>OVBL01001098.1:0-100000 GCA_900406555.1 Pseudoturritis turrita | reverse complement strand
AATCCGGGTATTGTAGATGGTCCCTCTTTTCCATCCCCGAGCATCTTTTTTGAATTTCCCATTTATCCGTTTATTGAAAAAATCCCATCCCATCTCTCATTCTTCACCGAATCATATCCATAGAATTCGATCTAGCAATAATGGAATTTCTATTCTGTTTACTGAATCACATGAAATTTTATCCAACTCCAAGATATATGGAATGTATGAATTACGTATGAACGGAGACTAGATTCAATTGGAATTTTTTATAAGAAAGAGATCCAAATGGAACAGAATTGAGAAATACCACTGGAACTTATGGAGTTTTGTAAAGACTAGAAAAAAAGTAATGTCATTTTCACCTATGATATTACATACTTTAATTCGATTGCCTACCATAAAAAATGTATTCATGATTGGATCTGTTCGAGCAGATAAACATATAATAAATAGAAAACTTTTTTTTTAACCGTGTTACTTTTTCATGTATTTGTATTTCATTGTTCAAAAAAATATTTGCAGAAAAGAGATTTATTTTTACCTATTTTGAATAGAATATTTAGAATATCGTTAAATTGAAGTAGGTAAGAAAACTTGGTTTTTTTTTTTATTAATTTTGTTTATTATTAAAATAAAAAAGAATGCACAGATATATATGTCTCTTTTTCTTCTTTTATTGTGGTACAGTTCTATTTGGGACAGCACATGCTGTGCTCTATCAAAAATTCCATTTTCTCTTCAATGTATTCAATGAAAAAATTGAAATACAAAAATTTATTGAGAATTACTCCTCAAAAGCATCCCTAGAGAGATAAAATACCCCATTATAGAGCTATAGCTCTATAACACAACGTAACGTATGTTCTGATTCTGGGGTTTACATATACTCATCATTACTGTTATAATTGAAATTGAAGAAGATTTCTTTTTAATTGAAAAAACTCAATATAGATTAGTTAGAAATCCATTTCTAATAATTTTCTTTTATTATTAGAAATAAAAAAAGCGTAGATTTGAATTTAAAAAATGGTCATGAATTTACAGTCAATAGTTAATGGTTCTGATTTGTACTGGATTCTATATTTTGTGACTGAAAATCTATATTTTTTTTTCGGAGTTGAAAAAAAAAAAAAAAGAAAATTTGAATCTAGTTTCTATCGTTTTGGCGGCATGGCCGAGTGGTAAGGCGGGGGACTGCAAATCCTTTTTCCCCAGTTCAAATCCGGGTGCCGCCTCACCAACAGATTTGAAATCCCCTATTATATTATAACTATAACAAATGTAGGAAAAGACTCTTGATACTTTCTTTTCGTGATTATAAGCCCCCGGCTCTCGAGGTTCTATTCTCTAACCTAAAGCTTTGCCTATCAGATTCAAGGAAAACTGGGGGGAAATCCGTCTGAGTCTTTAATTAGATTGGATAGCCAGAGAGGGAATTAAATTAATAGTTTTGGAAAGGACCTAAGAGACTTTGGATACAGACTCATGAAAGTCTCGGAATGCTCAGACATTCAATCAATATTAGATTAGATGAAGAATTGCCTTTCGTTTTACTTCCAAAATAAAAAACGATAAAAGAAAGAAAAAGTCTTATTCTTTCTACATGTGATTCAGATTCCTTGGATACTTCGAAAAGTGTCTGTTTACTTGTGTTTACATCTTGTCGATTCTACTAGAAATTCTATAATAAGAATAACTCATTATAAGATAAGTGGATTTTTTGGAGTAGTTCATCAATGGTGACCAAATACCTCTCCCTTTTTTTGACTCTGCACCAGTGATTTCACTATTATTAGTGAACAATAATGGAATAGTTTCTTCATATTCATAGAAATAGGGGACAGAATTCACATGGATATAGTAAGTCTCGCATGGGCTGGTTTAATGGTAGTTTTTACATTTTCCCTCTCTCTCGTAGTGTGGGGGAGAAGTGGACTCTAGAAGTACTCCTAATTGCGGTAATAATCAAACTCTATCAACCTGTATCAATTTTTTTAGTTTTCTAGACCGGCCGGCAATTTTTTGTTAGATTTTTTTTTAGAAATTGGATTTATGTTTTGTTTTATTGACTCATTTTCTATTTTTATATCAGGGTTTATACCGTTAACCATTCATGGGGTAACCCCTTTTCGAAATCTGAAGAAGTTTCCATCGAATGCGAATTATCTGTATTAAATGGATCAACCAAACAAATGAAATTGAGAAAGTATGTACATACATTTCATATTAATTTATATTCACATTTATAAAGAAAAAGAGAGATATTAGGTGCATTCCTTTATATTAAAATATTTCACTTGTATCTTTATACATTACAACAACCATAAAGGCTAGTATGGTAGAAAGCGATCTCTTTCTACCATACTAGCGGGCCCCTTAGGATACTACTGAGTCTAATGCATTCCTTTTATTTAAGACGAGAAATTTAAATCTTTTTTTTTCATTGATCGTCAAATTGTATTCAAATTAATTATTTTGACTAACCGTTTTTACGTAAATTATAAGCAAAAAAGCAGTAGGAACGAGAATGAAGAGTGCAGTAGCAATAAATGCAAGAATATTGACTTCCATAATTTAATCGTTTATTATTTATTTTTTTCTTTGGAATATCTCGGGATTTAATCCCATAGAGATGAGAAATCTTTCGCTTGTAAACTCACTCAGATTAATTAGATTTAGATGATATCGAATGAAAGAAATATCATGAATAACAATATCGGAGCTATAAAATCGATTCATCGTCAAGAATTTAATAGTATAACATAGGAAGATCTTTTATCCACACCGAATACATAATGAGATTCCTGATCCAATCAAAAAATATTTATTTATGATTCTTTTCTACAACCTAGTACTTTACTTTCCTTGTACAATCATCTGATGAAGTATCATAAAAAATCTTTTCTACTTCGATTGTTTACAAAAAGAGTTTGTAAAGAACCTTAAATAAATAATAGAAATCAAATAGAGAAAATAAGTACGAAGTTCAATTTGAAATTTTAAAAAAATTTTAAGGGTCTATCATCTTTTTGAAAAACGAAGAAAGGGAATGTGATAAAGACGAGTCCCGGTAAAAAAACTAAAAGATTCCAACAAATTAACTATTTAAATTTTCTTACGAGTTTTTTCTTCGACATCGACTCTAATCTTTAAAAAGAGCATATTCATTAGGGAAGACTAATTTTATCTTTATTTTTTAAATAGCCTCTTTCCTTGGTTGGATTCGAACTATTTTCAATTCCTTGACTTCATATAAAGAAAAGTATATATAGATACTCTCGGCAAACGTATTATACGCTATCCTATTCCATTTTCCTACACAAGTTAATGTTAATTGACAAAAAGCAGAAACCCCGTACAGTATCTCTTTCTTGAAGTGTTGAATGCTCTCAATAATTCTAATTATTATTAATGTCTCTCTACCATCAATTGGTGGTAGTTAAAATAATGGAAACACCCCTGGAGAATTCGACGATTTTTGTCACATCGCCGGCTTGGACAGGCAGTTTGATCGTTCCAGTAGTCATGGTGGTTTCTCCAGAGAATCCGGTCAACGGTTTAGGGGTGGATATTACTTCGGACAGGTCCACCTTCATTCTTCTGAGAGTCTCAAGGAAGATTACGTCTACAGTGCTCTCGGTGTCTACCAATACACGTGCTACGTCACAGTCGTTGATAATTAACTCGATCACGAGGGGGTCATCATGTGGTCTATCGATTCCGATCGTCTCCCTTTCCTCGAATGATATCACGTTGTTTGGAAACTTTGATGGTTGAGACCAGTTGATGCTGACGTCTGCCCTTCGCTGGAATGCTTTGATTGACGAGACGGTATCTGAGCAGTAGTGAGATCCTCCCATAATCATGCTTATTCTCCTTCTTGTTCCGGAGTGTGATGCCTCGTCATCCCTTCTATCGCGCTTGGTGCGATCTTCTTTCGTCAGATCGGGTCTGTGCGCGTTCACATCCATCTCGAAATCCTTAAGGCTGATGTTCCCTCCAAGTTCGCCAGCTGCTAGTTTTTTGGCGAGTTTTAAGCCAAGGATGCGACAGTTTGCGGTTGGATGCCCATAGATGTGATGGTGTTCGCAGTAAGCCGTTTCGTCATAGAAACTGTCGCTTTTGGTCCATGTGCTCCATGAGGTTCTTCCACGGCCTCGGCCTCTTCCTCGACCGAATCCAGGAGCGTCGATTTGATAGTTATGAGCTCCTCGAAAACCTCCCTCGTGCTGGATATAACCGGAGCCTTGGTTATTCCTCCTAGCGTTGGAAGGGGTTGAAACTTGGGGGAATGGTTTGTTGTCTTTGCCTTCCCGTACTTCCTGATTATGATTTTCATCTCTTCTTTCTTCGGTGATGAAGTCTGCCGCTCGATGCATAGCGTCATGTATCGTCGTGGGGGCATTCAACGCGATTTCTTTGCAAAAGTCGTAATTGAACCAAAGCGGTCTCTTCAGGGCTAGTAGGGCTGCTTTATCACTCAGACCCTCCACCTTGGACATTACAGCTTTGAATCTTCCGATGAAACTCCTGAGTGTTTTCGTTCTGACCCTGAGATAGGGTCCACAGATCGGCGTCAGATGTTCCAGGGTCTATGAATATGGAATAGTGTTTCAAGAACACCGCGGATAATTGGTTGTAGTTATTGATGGAATTCCGTTCGAGCCTGGAAAACCACTGGAGCGCCGGTCCTTTGAGATGTTCGACGAAGAGAAAGCACTGTCCGGGGTCTCTTTCGTTTTCTTTGAAATTAGATCGTCCCATGGCTATAGCGAAAGCCGTCAGATGCTCTTTTGGATCGGTTTTTCCTTCGTAGATCGGAACTTTCATCTTTCCAGGATCGGGAATTCTTGTCTTGGTAATACGTGCTATAAACGGGGTGTTCTGTGCTTCCTCCAGTACACGATCTATCTCCGGCACCTTGCTAGTTGCTTTGTGCATCATAGATCGGATGGCTTTTATGTCGGCAGCAGCTCGATCCATATCTGCTCGCATCATAGCCATCTCTTCTTTCTGGGCTCGGACTCCTGCTCTGCATTCTTCGTTGGTCCTTGCTTGCTCGGCCCAAAGTATGTTCTCCTCCTCCTCGGTCAGCTCCTGATCTCCTTCAGGGATAGCCTCGCATCTTACGGTTCGGGTCTGGCCAGTTACTAGGGGTTCGGGATTATCACGGTTCTCCATGTTTTGCTCCATTCGGTTCTCCTCCTCCATATTGATGATTGGTGCAGGCTCCTCTTCGATTGGTGTGTCACCTGCTCGTTGGGCTCCTAAAGCTAGGTTTGCTGAGCTTTGATGGAGTGGTGGCAATCTTCCCCGGGTCCTCAGTGGGTTGAGCGGAGTTGTGAAGTCCAGGGCTGTTGGGTTGAGGCGCCTCCCGACTCGTCTTGTTGGATCCAAACTTGATCCTATCCCACGGGTTCGACTCTCCATCGCCAAAGCCTTCAGCTCGCCCGTCATCGTGTTGTTGAGTTTGTCTTGCTCCTCCGCCTTCTTGAGCAGAGTCTCCAGCATGATCTTCATCTCCGTGAGTGTTGCTGAAGTCTCCCCAGCGTCCTTGGACTGGTTCATCTCGTCCTTCACCCGGTGTTCCTAGTATTGGTAGCGTTATCGTCTCCGTCATTGGTCATCGTCTTCGGATCGGTTTTGTGGTGGTTCACTTTGAGTAAGAAAATTTCGTCACCCTCCTTCTAGCGCCAAATTGTGGGAGTATAAATCCACGCCAATCTAATTTGTCGAGTCTTTCAGAGAGATCCGAAACTTCTGATTAAAAACCACCAAAAACATGAGCAGAGATCCAACGATGGTATTTTATTAAGCTGGCTTAGAAAGCTTTTGTGTTATCCCGTTTGGTCTTACGAACGCACCTAGCACTTTCATGCGTCTTATGAACCATGTTCTTAGATCTTTTATAGGAGTCTTTGTTGTTGTCTATTTCGATGCCATACTGATTTATAGTAAGACCCTTGATAACCATGTAGGACACTTGCGTTTGGTCCTAGACGTGCTTAGGAAAGAACTTCTTTTTGGTAACTTTAAGAAATGTTCTTTTTGTTCGGATAACGTCGTGTTTCTAGGTTTTGTGGTGAGTTCTCAGGGCATACAAGTTGATGAGGACAAGATCAAGGCAATCCAAGATTGGCCGAGTCCTAAGACGGTTGGTGAGGTCCGAAGCTTTCACGGCTTAGCCGGATTCTATCGACTGTTCGTTTGGGATTTCAGCACCATTGCCGCACCACTAACCGAAGTGATCAAAAAGGACGTGGGCTTTAAATGGGAACAAGCTCAAGAGGACTCTTTCCAGCTCCTAAAACACAAGCTTACTCACGCCCCTCTTCTCGTTTTACCTGATTTTATGAAAACGTTTGAAATTGAATGCGATGCTTCTGGTGTAGGTATAGGAGCCGTGCTAATGCAAGAGAAGAAGCCAATCGCCTTCTTTAGCGAGAAACTCGGTGGAGCTACGCTCAACTACCCGACGTACGATAAGGAGCTCTATGCCTTAGTATGTGCACTCCAAACCTGGCAACACTATCTCTGGCCGAAGGAGTTCGTGATTCACACCGATCACCAATCACTTAGGCACCTGAAGAGCCAACAGAAGTTGAACAAGAGGCATGCCCGTTGGACGGAGTTCGTAGAAACTTTTTCGTACGTGATCCAATACAAGCAAGGCAAGGAGAATGTGGTGGCCGATGCTTTATCTCGGAGATACACATTGATCTCGACTCTAGATGCCAAAATTCTCGGATTTGAGATGATCAAGGGAGCATACGCAACCGACCCCGATTTCCAGGAAGTATTTCTTACTTGTGAAAAGTTTGCTTCGGGATAGTACTTTAGAAGTGATGGGTTTTTGTTCTATAAAAACGGTCTTTACATTCCTAACTCTTCTTTGCGAGATCTTCTTGTTAGAGAAGCACACGGTGGAAACTTGATGGGACACTTTGGCGTGGCCAAGACCCTTTCAATCATAGAAGACCATTTCTTTTGGCCGCACATGAAGCGTGACATGGAACGAGTATGTAGCCGATGTACCACATGTAAGTTCCCTAAATCCAAAAGCCAAGGCCAAGGTATGTACACTCCTTTGCCGATTCGTAGTGTACCATGGACCGACATCTCGATGGACTCCATCTTAGGATTACCCCGGACTAGGAAAGGTAGTGACTCGGTCTTTGTTGTGGTGGATAGATTTTCTAAGATGGCCCATTTCATACCTTGCCATAAAACCGATGATGCCTCTAACATTGCCGACTTATTCTTTAGGGAGATTGTCCATTTGCATGGAATGCCTAGGACCATAGTCTCGGATAGGAATACAAAGTTTCTAAGTTATTTTTGGAAGACCCTATGGTCTAAGCTAGGAACTAAGCTTTGTTTCTCTACTACTTGTCATCCGCAAACCGATGGCCAAACCGAGGTGGTTAATAGGACTTTAGGGACACTCTTAAGGACCATGATCAAAAAGAATCTTTAGTCGTGGGAGAATTGTTTACCTCACGTAGAATTTGCATATAATCATGCCGTGCATTCTACAACTTGTTTTTCTCCTTTTCAACTCGTTTATGGCTTTAACCCGCTTACTCCTCTTGATCTAACTCATTTACCTTTGAGTGAACGTGTAAGCATGAATGGAAAGAAGAAGGCCGAGTTGGTGACACAAATGCATGAGAAGGCAAAACAGAACATCGAGCGTAAGACCGAGCTATACCGCAAACATGCCAATAAAGGACGGCCCAAGAAAATGTTCGAACCCGGTGATCTCGTTTGGATCTATTTACGAAAGGAGAGGTTCCCAGAAGAACGGAAGTCTAAACTCTTGCCGAGAGTTGATGGACCATTCATCATTTTGGAAAAGATCAATGACAACTCTTACAAAATTGATCTCCAAGGTAAGTACTCCGTTAGCTCTAGCTTCAATATTGCTGATATCATTCCTTTTGTTGCAGATCAAGACGATTTGAGGACAAATCCTGTGGGGGTATAAATCCATGCCAATTGAATTCGTTATATCTTTTAGCGAGATCCGAAACTTCTGAGTAAAAACCACCAAAACACACAAACGAAGATCCAAAGATGGTGTTTTTATTAAGCTGTTTAGAAAGCTTTTTCGTATAAGAGCAAAAGTACAGAGTTCTGCTAGGTAAATTGCGGATCCCCTTTCTTGAAGGTTTACATAAGTATTTATATGAGCCAGAGTCGGCCAAACCTAATCCTAAGAGATAAGGAAGATTTCCCGTTTCTTCGGATATTTTCCTTTTAAGTTGGCTTGGCTTGATGGGCTTCTTATCCCGGTTCGGCCCACTCCTGTTCGTGGGCTAGTTGTGAATTAATCGTTACCTTGGGATAAGCCTGGTTTTGTCGAACCCATTTCCTTTGGTTCGGGTGACACCATGGCTTATGGTTCGGGTGACACCATGGTTCGTGTGGGGTGACGCAATCCAAATGGCCCAGGTGACATCATACAAACGGCTCAAGCGACACCATCTGAACAGCTCGGGAGAAACCATCTAGATGACTCGTGTGCTCCCATCCAAATGGCTCGGGCGACACCAGGTCGTGACACCTGTTCTGTTCGTCTTGTCGTGGATCGGAGTACAACACCCATCCTTCTTCACCATGGGTTGTGACATCCGACCCGTTTGTCTTGTCATGGGTCGGGGTACACGATCCAACTTTCTTCATCATGGGTCGTGACACCCGACCCATTTATCTTGTCATGGGTCGGGGTACACGACCCATCTTTCTTCAGCATGGGTCATGACACCCGACCCGTTTGTCTTGTCATGGGTCGGGGTACACGACTCAACTTTCTTCATCATGGGTCACGACACCCGACCCGTTTATCTTGTCATGGGTCGGGGTACACGACCCATCTTTCTTCACCATGGGTCGTGACACCCGACCCGTTTGTCTTGTCGTGGGTCGGGGTACACGACCCAACTTTCTTCATCAGGGGTCGTGACACCCGACTCGTTTATCTTGTCCTGGGTCGGGGTACACGACCCATATTTCTTCACCATGGGTCGTGACACCCGACCCGTTTGTCTTGTCGTGGGTCGGGGTACACGACCCAACTTTCTTCCTCATGGGTCATGACACCCGACCCGTTTATCTTGTCCTGGGTCGGGGTACACGACCCATCTTTCTTCACCATGGGTCGTGACATCCGACCCGTTTGTCTTTGTTCGACTGTTAACTTTAAGTGGGTGAATCCTGACCCCAACAAATCCTTTTCAAGAGGAGGGGGATGATGCGATCATGGACGACATTGCTTTGGACAAGGAAGGTTTGAGCATACCCGAAGGTCCCGTTACGCGGTCCAAGACAAGGAAGCTTGCCGGAGCTGTTCAGGAGTTACTTAATGACGTTCGCATCAAGGAAGAAGATCAGCTTATGCACAACGCCGTTACCTCAATTTCGGCTACGATATTTTCTTGAGGTTGGACGTTAAGCATAAGTTGTTGTACTCTTTTTCCCGTACTCGGTTTTGTCCCAATGGGTTTTCCGAGTAGAGGTTGTAACGAGGCAACACTTATGCTTCCTCTTTACGATCCAATTTCATGAAATATGTGAGAGTATAAATCCATGCCAATTGAATTTGTCGAGTCTTTTAGAGAGGTCTGAAACTTCTGAATAAAACCCACCAAAAACACAAACAGAGATCCAAAGTTGGTCTTTTATTAAGCTTCTTAGAAAGCTTTTTGTATGAGAGTAAAAGTACAGAGTTTTGCTAGGTAAAAGTGCCGATCCCCTTTTCAAGGAGTACATGGATATATATACTATTCTCAGTCGGCTAGGGCGACTCCTCAAACGATAAGGAAGATCTCCTAATTTGTCGGTATTTTCTGTTAACAAAGCCTGCCACCGCCATAGGCTCTGATTCATGGGCTCATTTTCTCGGCCCATCCATTCATTCACTCAGCTCGGCCCAACCCCTTATCCTTGGGCTTTGGCTCAGATGGCGGTGGTTGATCAGCTCGGGTGGTGCCATGGTTCATGGTTTGGATGATGCCATCCAAACGGCTCGGGCGATACCACCAAAACGGTTCGGGTGACACCATACAAACGGCTCGGGCGACATCACTAAAACGGCTCGGGCGACACCAAGGTGACGAAAAATGACTCTTGCCTCACTCCTGATCCACTTGCTTTATTGCAGGTCGTGACACCCGTTCCGTTTATCTTGTCGTGGATCGGAGTACACGACCCATCCTTCTTCACCACGGGTCATGACGCCCAACCCGTTTGCCTTGTCATGGATCGGGGTACACGACCCAACTTTCTTCACCATGGGTCGTGATACCCAATCCGTTTGTCTTGTCATGGATCGGGGTACACGACCCAAATTTCTTCATCATGGGTCGTGACACCCGATCCGTTTGCCTTGTCATGGATCGAGGTACACGACCCAACTTTCTTCACCATGGGTCGTGACACCCGACCCATTTGTCTTGTCATGGATCGGGGTACACGATCCAAATTTCTTCATCATGGGTCGTGACACCCGATCCGTTTGCCTTTGTTCGACTGTTAACTTCAAATGGGTGAATACTGACCCCCTAACAGTTAGCCCCCCAGCTCGACAGTTTTAATATTGAAAGTGTCGAGGTAAAAAGTAGCCTGAAGTTAAGATGCTCCGATCCAATTTTCTTTGTGATCCCGACCTGTCTCTCGTTATCACCCCGAATCGCTTCTCTTTATGTCATTGAACTGTTCTCTCGTTATCATCCCAATCCATTTTAGCTATCGCCCTGACCCATAGTTAAGAGTTTTGACTCAGCTCGGAGAATGCTAGGAAGCTATCTACTTTATCGGGAAGTGCAAACGTTTCCGCCGATTCCCGAGGTACATGACGTCCCCTTTTTCGCCTATATAACTTGTGATGTTTCTCACTTTTCTTTCACTACTTTATTTCTTTAGGAATTCCTTCTAGCAGGTAACTTATCTCTCTTTTCTCTCTCTAATTTTTGCTTAAGTTTTTTTTTTGTTCCTCCGCTGTTCCTTCCTTTCCGCCGAGCCTCTCAAGTTTCCCGATCTATCTTCAAGCAGTTCCGCCGTTATCCTTAAGTTTTCCGGTAGTTCGCGTGAAGATTTGGATCTGATCTCGAATTCACTTCGAAGATCCCGCCTTGTTCTTCGATTATTAAAAAGCTTTGATCCATTTTGACAAGTTTGTTGATAAATCCGATCTGTTTCCTGAAATCTAGATCCTTTCTCACGAGCTCCTGAGAATCCCGATCTGTTTGTTCTCCTGTCCAAAAGACCGATCTGTTCTCAACAAAGGATGTCTCGGCTATCTGCTTCCTCGTTACCCGATCTAGAGTCTAGATTAATGGCTGTCCCAGACCAATCATTTCCCGAACCTTCATTTCCGCCTGATCCAGTCTCTGCTCAAAGTTGTAGCCGAGCAGATTCATCTGGTGCGAACATCCCAGAGGATTTAGACGATTCAACCAGTTCGGCGATAGGACCTTCCCTCCTCGGTAGAAAAATGGTCCTCTCTGACTCTTCAAGGGCTGATTTCGATGTCGGGGTTCTTGCGGAATTCTAACTTCCCCATCTCCATGATTCTCCATTAGAGGAGATGACAAACCCCTTTACGGACATCATCCGTTATGAGCCGGCAAAGATCGAAGCAGAGGATTGGTTCTACGATCCCATCGTAGCAAGACAGGAGTTAGAAAGGTTGATGGGACCTAACCAACGAGCCCCCAGGAGGAGGAAAGCGAAAAGGAGACACGATCCGCCGGGTTCAACTCTCTCTACTCCAGATTCATTATTAGCCCTTAGGCAGAGATTCAACATTTCGGTAGAAATCAACTTTTACGGTAACGTATCCGTAAACCAAAATGTTCATCCTAAACTATACGAGCATATGTCCATTGTCGGAGCGGATACGTTTATGGTAACAAATCCGTAAACCGAAATATTCAAACTAAAATTATGTAAACATATGTTCATTGTTGGAGCAGATATGTTTATGATAACGTATCTGTAAACGAAAATGTTCATCTCAAACTAAAACTATGCAAACATATGTTTATTGTCGGAGCAAATGTATTTACGGTAACATATCTGTAAACCAAAATGTTCATCCCAAACTACACAATCATCCATTTGTCAAAACAAATACGTTGTCCTAACTCACGAATTCATTAGTCATCTCATATCAAAATCAATGTCATATGAGGACAAAACGGATAAAGCCATCCAGACACATAAGCTAAGTTAAAAAAGCTAAAGTCAAAAAAGATAATAGAGGAACTAAAGTGGTTTCCTCGGCCTCCTCGACTGTAAGAGCTGCCTCAGCAATCTTATCAGCTCTCTCTTCAACATGCTTTTCAGTCGAAACCTCCACTATCTTCTCTAGCGGGGGGTCGGGGTTCTTGTCGGATAAATCAGCAATCTTGGACAAAGAAGGGTTATCAACTTGATTTGGAGATGGCTTGGAGATCTTCACACCAGCAGGTTTGAGAGTATTCTCAAAAGCTGGCTCGGGGGACATTTCCAGAAGTGACCTCGGCATTCGGCCTTGAAGAGTTTTCCTCTTCAGATGACCCTATTGGAGCCTTTGAGTTAGGAACCCCTCGAGCCAAGCTCAGAGAGGCCCGGGGTACCTCTGTTCGAGCCAGAGAGGTCACGAATTCCAACTTTTGCTGCGAGTAGCTCCATTGGCTCATCAATGTTAAGTTCAACGAGAAGGTCAGACTTCACCTGGGATACATGAAGTTCCGCCAGCAGATCAGCCGCAAACCCGACGAATCTCTCGTAAGCGCCTGCAAACTTACTCATCCTCTCGGTAAGCTGCTTCATCTCAGCATCAAGAGCTGGCGGCTCTTCACCCTGGAGCAATTCGATAAGCTGAACATTGCCCTCAATTTGAGCAAGATCGAGCATGTCTTCTTTTGACTGGCCAGTCAGCTTCTCGACTATCTTCTGGGCTCGGGAGACCTTGCCTTGGAATTTTTCCACCATCTCGCGCTTTTCATCTATCACAGCTCGGGCCACTCTCGATTCAGAAAGCTCAGCTGCCACTTCCAGAGCCCTCGTCAGCTACTCAATCTTTGCATCGCGCTTAGCTCTTGCCGATTTGAGCACCATATTCCTCCTTTTCGCCTCCTCGCGTTTCTTCTCAAGAAACTCTTTCTCCGACCTCAGATCTTTGATCATCTTAGCGGCTCGCTCCAGTTCAGAAAGATGTTTGTCCTCCGCATATTTTAGCTGCGACTCAAGTTCCACAGCCTTCTTTCGAGCATCCTCAATCCGGATAGCATCCCTTCGTGCATCCGACTCATAACCCAGAGCCAGTTTATTCAGATACGCCACGAACTATAACAAGAATGCGAAGTCAGAACGAAACTAAAAACCAATAAGTTATGCAGGAAGGGTTCGGGGGTACCTTGACCCCACGAAGGGACATATCCGCATAAGATTAGCTCATGTTTAGAGTGTCTAGAGGAGGAAGGCGGTCATCAGGATGAGTGATCCTTGAGAATAGAGAAGCTGCAGCTGTGGCGTCACTGTAAAATGCTCCAGGCACCATGGATACAGTCGGCTCGGTGAGAGATGGAGCCGGTTCGGGAATATTACGAGGATGGGTGTTTCGACGATGTCTCTTAGAAACACCTTCATCAGCCTTTCCCTTTTCCTTATCCGACGCGGTACCTTTACGGCTCGGCGCATTCTCGTCCACTTCTTTGTCTTTTTCCTTGCCTTTGCTTTTCTTGTTATCTTGATGAGCGGCAAGAGAATCCAAGGGTCTGTTCTCTGAAGAAAGACCTGCTACGATCTGTCGGGAAGCGGTAGAAACCAGCCCGATCAGGTTAACAGTTGGCTCGAGGGACATTGCCCGCTACAATATGGCTCAGGTCCCGAACTTGAGAAGAAGCAGCTCGTTTCAATTTTTCAAGAGCTTCCACTCGTTTTGCTGTCTCCACAGCTTCAGCTTCTGCCTTGGCTTTAACAACTTCTCTATCACGAAACGTTGGTCTCTTCATTGAGTTCGTTGAGGAGTTTGAATATAAAGAAGGATCAACAGAATAACCGTCCCAGAGGGCTCGGGCTCTTTCAATACGCTGAAGGTGAAAGTCTCTCTTCCAGTTACACTTGCGAGCCGCAAATTCTTGTTGAATAGCAGACATGTCGGGGGGTATTGAAAGCTGGAGATGACGAACTGCACAAAAGGAAAACAAAGATCAAAATTTGAGAAAAGTACTAAGTAGCACATTAGGCCGAGCTGTAGCTATGGATCAGCTACTGATTCCTTCCCAGCTCGTCTTGACCAAGCACAGACGGCTCAAATCTATTGAAGCTTCCAAAATCCGGACATAAAAGAAATGATCCTCTGGGAACTCATCTTTCTTCGGGAAACCATAGATAATCTTCCACTTGATCTTATTCGAAATATAATTGTTCCTTCGGACCACGACGCCTAAACTCCATGAGCCTATTTAGGTGATCAACCTCTATCTCTACATCACATTTGTAACAACGAGTCATTATGCCAACTAGGTGTCGAACGCCTCGGGTGTTGATCTGGGATAAGGCGAGGTTGTGTTCCCATAGAAAACGAAGGATAATTTCAGGGATGGGGAACCAGAGGAAACAACAATAGAAGAAACTTTCATAAAGCGTAAAGTGGTTCAGGGGAGGTTGATTGGCTCGGTCAGAAGGAGAAGGAAGCACAAATTCAACACTCTCTAAAATACCAAACCGCTGTCTAAGATCTTCTAAGGATTCGGCAGTGGATAAGCTAGACCCTGGAGGGTCGGGACGTTTTGCCTTTTTCTTCTTTTTCTTAGGAGCTCATCTCAATGGACCAACAAGATGCTCCAACTCTTGCTTCGTAACGTCGGGATCATAAAACCAATCTTTTGGCTCGGGTTTTACAGAATCCACTACTTCGTTGAAGGGATTCACTGTTTCGTCGAAAAGGGAATCGTGAAGCAAAGGCACCACGACTTCGAAAAGGTTCAGGGCATTGCTCCCGGTTCCTTCTGACTGGGAATATACAATTTTTCTACGAAGACTCGAAGGCCCAACTATTGATCTTGCTGAATCATCTAGGGCTTCGGTAGCAACTGTACATGTCGGATCAGCTCATGTTAAATTTCGAGAAGGAGACGGCTCGAAGTACGGAGATCTACTGGGACTCTCGAACAACATAACTTACACGGGTTGGGTACCTCAGGAACAGATGGGGGTTTCCCTCAAGAACAGATCACGGTTTCCCTCAAGAACAGATCATGGTTTCCCTCAAAAATGGATCGGGGGATCCCCTCAAAAACAAATCAGGTTTTTTCCTGACAAATGGACCGGTTTTTTTTCAAAAGATGGCTCGGTTTCTCTTTGAAGATGGATCGGGATTCCGTTAAAGATGGATCCGAATTCCTTTGAAGATAGATCAGAATTTTCAAATAATTCACCGGAAAACCCAAAGGCGATGACGGCACAGTTGAAGATCGGCCAGAAAACTCAAGAAGGACGGTGGCAAGAAATAACCCGAACCGAAACTAAAATAATAAAGGAGGAGAGAGAAGAGAGGAAAGAAGAATACCTGTTTTGGAGAATTTTTGTAGAATGAAGATTGTGAGGAGGAGCCTCCTATGCTTTGGACTTATATAGACACTTAAGGCTTTGATGACACCATTTACCTCGGGAATCACCAAAAAATGCTTACACTTCCAGAGGAAAACCTTGCGAATCACTAAGTCAATTGATTTTCGAGCCGTATCTCTACAACAAAAAGGCCCGACCCATCAACACAAACTCATCATAATTTGGCAGAACCGAACGATGATTGTAAAAATACCCGAGCCAGAAGATAAGTAGAAAGAGAAAAATGGCACGGGTGTTTTCAACGGCTCGGGGAACCTCAACAAGAAAAACGGCTCGGAGAACCTCGCCAAGAGGAAAATGGTTCGGGATCTTCACCAAAAAGAAAAATGGCTCGGGGTACCTCACCAGGAGAAACGGCTCAGGATACCTCACCAGGAGAAACGGCTCGGGGTACCTCACCAAGATGAAAGTGGCTCGGGGTCATAACAAAAAACGGCTAGGGGTCTTCTCCAAAAATGGCTCGGGTATCTTCGCCGAAAATGGCTCGGGGTCTTCAACAGTTTGAATCATTGATCCCAAACTCGACCACTTACACCTCGGCACTATAATAACTGATACCGACGAGCTGGGGGCTAACTAGTGGACTCAGTTTCCACCTTTTAAGAATCAACGATTGAAAAGGACTAAGTATAGAAGATATGGCGATGGTTCGGATTCTCATAATGGGCAGCACGACTTGTGACTAACCAGAATGGTTCGGGTACCGCCACCCGTAACGATAGACATGGGTCGGGTACCCTGACCCGTAATGATACACATGGGTCGGATGCCCCGACCGATAACGATACACGTGGGTCCGGTAATCCGACCCATAATGATACACGTGGGTCGGGTACCCGATCCAATCTCCTGTACCATGGGTCTTGACACCCGATCCACTCTGCTGTACCATGGGTAGTGACACCCGATCCACTCTGCCGTACCGTGGGTCGTGACATCCGATCCACTCTGCCGTACCGTGGCTCGTGACACCCGATCCACTATGCCGTACCATGGCTCATGACACTCGATACACTCTGCCGCATTGTGGGTCATGACACCCGATCCACTCTGCCAGACCGTGGGTCATGACACCCGATCCACTCTGCCGTACCATGGGTCGTGGCACCCGATCCACTCTGCTGTACCGTGGATCGTGTCACCCGATCCACTCTGCCGTACCGTGGCTCGTGACACCCGATCCACTCTGCCGTACCGTGGATCGTGACACCCAATCCACTCTGCTGTATCGTGGGTCGTGACACCCGATCCACTCTCCCAGACCTTGGGTCCTGACACCCGATCCACTCCGCAATACTGTGGGTCGTGACACCCGATCCACTCTGTCGTACAATGGTTCGTGACACCCGATCCACTCTGCTGTTCCATGGGTCGTGACACCCGATCCACTCTGCCGTACCGTGGGTCGTGACATCCGATCCACTCTGTCGTACCGTGGGTCGTGACACCCGGTCCATTCTGCCGTACCGTGGCTCATGACACCCGATACACTCTGCCATACCGTGGTTCATGACACCCGATCCACTCTGCTAGACCGTGGTCATGACACCCGATCCACTCCGCCGTACCATGGGACGTGGCACCCGATCCACTCTGCCGTACCATGGGTCGTGACACCCGATCGACTCTGCTATACCATGGGTCATGATACCCGATCCACTCTGCCGTACCGTGGGTCGTGACACCCAATCCACTCCGCCGTACCATGGGTCGTAACACCCGATCCACTCCGCCGTACCGTGGGTCGTGACACACGATCTACTCTGCCGTACCTTGGGTCGTGACAATCTGATCCACTCCGCCGTACCATGGGTCGTGGCACCCGATCCACTCTGCCGTACCCTGGGTTGTGACACCCGATCCACTCTGCTGTACCATGGCTCATGACAGCCGATCCACTCGGCCGTACCATGGATCGGGGATCCCATTGCGTAGATCTAGGTCAATGCTGCTCTTTCATACTTAGCCATTCTTTAATCGTTGATTCTTCAGAGGTGGAATCTAGCCCCAACAGTTTACCCCCAGCTCGACAGTATCAGTGATGTTATGGTCGAGGTGTAAGTAGCTTGTCTGAGATCCCGAGCCGTTTTCTTCCCGACGACCCTGAGCCATTCCTTTTTGACGATCCCGAAGCATTCTTTTCTTGATAATCCCGAACCATTTCAGGAATAAACCCGAGCCATTTCGTCGGGCAAGAAATGCGCCCGAACCGTTGGTGACACCCGAGCCATTAGGCATATAACTCTGCTTGTAGTATTATTTAGTTGGAGAAATTCAGTTCGGGTTTGCTGTATCACACAAACTCTACTTGGGGCCTCTGTGGTTTCTGTCAAATCATCACCTTTATCGGGGAGTCCAAGCATTTTCTGCTGATTCCCGAGGCATGTGACGTCACTATTTTGCCTATATAAATTGTGATGCTTCCGAATTTTTATTACTTCATTTCTCCAAAAATTTCTCCAAACAGGTCACCTCTCTCTTCTTTCTCTCTCTACTTTTTTGCTTAAGTTACTTTTAGCTAGGGCCTCTGCCATTCCTCCTTTGCCATCGATCCATTCGAGTTTTCGGTGATTCGTTTGGATATTCGGATATGGCTGTTAATTTATTTAGAAGTTCTTGACATGTTCTTCGATCTTTAAAGGGTTTTGATATGTTTCGATAAGCCGTTGAGAGTCCCAATCTATTTCTTGTCTCTTCGAAGATTTCAGATCCTTCCTGCTGAGTTATTAGGGATCTCGATCCATTTTTTTGTTTTCCAAAAGACCCCGACCCGTTTCCCAAACATAGGATGTCCCAGTTATCCGCATCTGTGTGACCCGATCCATACGCCATATTATTTGACAATCCGGATCAATCTTCATTTCCCGATCCGTCATTCTCCACCGATCCATTGCTCTCTGACTCCTCGAAGGCTGATAGTAACGTCGGGATCCTTTGGAATTAGAAATCCCCCAGCTTCATGATTCTCTGTTTGACGAGACGGCAAACCCTTTTGCGGTCACAGTGTATCCCGAGCAGGCAAAAATTAAACCAGAGGATTGGTTCTACGATCCCGTAGTGGCCAGACGAGAGTTAGAACGTCTGGTTGGACTATCCAACGAGCCTCAAGGAAGAGGAAAGCTAGGAAGCGACGGGATCCACCTGGTTCAACTCTCTCTACCTCAGATTCGTTGACAGCCCTTAGGCAGAGATTCAATATCTCGGAGGAAATTGAATCCGTTCTTCCATGTATAATGGACCGAGCTTATAAACCTCCTCCCGATCACTTTACTCTCTACGAAAGCTTCTTTTATCGCTGCCTGCTATGGCTCCCGATCCCCGAAGTGATCCTGCAATTTTTATGGAAACATAACCTGGCTATTGCACAACTCAATTGTAGGGGGATCAGGCACCTGGTAGGCATTCTTGTCAGGAGCTACGAATGCGATGCCGAGGTTGGGGTCGAACACTTGAGAAGTTTTCTCGAATTCAAACGTCGTAACAAAAGGGAATTGAAATACTACGTCTCGGGTAAAGTCAAGAGGAAAATTATAACAGGATTCCCGAGCAAAGATGACAACTGGGAGGATTACTTCTTCTTCGTTCCCATCACCGAGGCGTCAGTGGGATCAAGATGTCTTAACATAATCAAGACGAGTTGGGAAGAACTCGGTAGCCGACCTGTGGCTTGTTTCTGGGCTACGGCTCGGTTTTTCTTTTTACTGATTTTGGTTTAGGTTACTTATACTATTTCCTTCTTTTGCAGTGCGCTTCTTCCAACTCTCGCTGCCTCCCGATATGTCTGAGATTCACGAAGTACTTTCGGCTCGAAAGTGTAGTTGGAAAAGAGATTTCAATCTCCAGCGAGTGAAAAGAGCTCAAGCCCTTTTTAAAGGTCAATCCGTTGGTCCATCATCTTCTTCTAAGTCAGACGATACTATGGGAAGACCTACTTTCAGAGATGCAGCCAAGGCAAAGGCGGAAGCCGAAGCGAAGGAGAGAGGAAAGCAGGCTGAAGCGTTGGGTCAGCATCGCCTCCCAAACCCTCAGACTGCTGCCGCTCTTCTCCCTGAGCCGATCTCTTGTACCCACCTTCCCGAGCCGGATCTCAACTTAGGCCCTGTAGGGGTTGTGTTAGGGCTTCGTCCCGTAGAATCTCAGCTGGTGAAGCACAAAGATAAGGGCAAGGGAAAAGCAAAGGAGAAGAAAGGATCGAGCCGAAAATGCTAGTCATTGATGGATGTCAGAGGCGAAGGGTTGGCTGAGGGGTCGAAGCAACATTGTCGTACTGAAGTTCCTTGACTTATCCCCAAGGCGATTCCACTGTCTATTGTGCCCGTTAATGTCGAAAGGGCTTATAACGATGTTGCGGCGTCCGCAACTATCTTTTCCAAGATCACCTGCCCAGGTGATCGATTTCCTCCATCCGACACCTTGCTTAGGGATAAAGCCTACAACGAGGTGTCTCTTCGGGGAGTCAAGGTGTGTTTTCCATTTTTTTTGTCACCGTGGCCCGAGCCGTTTTCATCTGTCTTGTCACTTATGTTTGCTGAGTCATTTTTCTTATTTCTGCGCAGTTCATATCCCACCTCAATAGGATGGTCCTTGGGTACAAATCTGACGCTCATAAAAATAGGGAGAGGGTTGAGGATGCTAGGAAGAGAGCCATCGAGCTGGATGGAAAGCTGAAGGCGGGTGAACCAAATCACGCCTCTGACCGAGAAGAGACTCTCAAGCAAATTAAGAGTTTCGAGGCTGAGATAGAAGGGCATGAGAAACGTCGAAAGAAGCTGATAACCGGATCATGCGGCTAGAATTGGGTAAGGTGAAAAGGGATGCTCACATCGCCAGCTTAACGAGGCAGCTGGAAGCGGCGAACGAGCTGCATGAGAGCTAGGTCGAGCAAGCCGTGCTTGAGGCCAAGGGAGAGATGATGAAGATGTTTAAGGATAGAGTCTCCCGAGCCAAGAAGCTCCTTGGAAAGATTGATGGCGAGCCGAAAGAAAATATGCTTGACCTCGCTCAAATTGAGGGAAATCTGTAGTTCATCGAATTGCTTCAAGGTGAGGAGCCGCCATCTCTTGATGCCGAGCCGAAGAATCTAGCTGAGCAAAAGCGAGAGCTCCAAGGTGCCCACGAGGCGTTTGCCGAGCTGGTAGCAACTTTGGGAGAAACACTGAGATTATCCTCCATTCGCTCTGATATCTTAAAAGCACTCAATGATGGTGAGCCTATGCAAACGGCCGCTGCGAGCGTTGGCATAAGAGACTTTTCTGGTTCAAATCAAGGAACACCAGGTTTGGCTGTGCCAGACTTAAAGAAGACGCCAGAGGATCCAATGTCTTCTTACTCAAGTTGGGGTAGCTTGAAGAAGGTTCCTAAACAGTCTTCAGAGAAATTTATTGAAGATGTCGTAGTCGTGCCCGAGCCAGAGAAAGTTAGCGACCCAGTCCTTGAAGAGCATGAAAAAGGAGGGGAAACCGAGCACTCTGGAGAGCTAGAGCAAGGGGAGGTTGAGCATCCTGAAGCTCTAGAATCATTTGATCCTTTTTTAGTATAGTTTTAAAACTCTTTTGGACACCTGGATGGCTTTATCCACTTTATAGTCTTTTCAAAAACTTATTTCTTTTGTTTTGTCATTTGCTCTTTTCGGGATATCGGTTATAAGATAGGACATTGAGTTATGATGAATGTGTTTGCGAAGTAATGTTAAGTATGCTTCTTTCGTTTGGTGATACGTCTGAATGCTTTGCTTGTAATGTCTTGATAAGGTATAGCCTTTTAGATGAATTGATCTAAATAGGAGTTTGCATAG
This sequence comes from Pseudoturritis turrita, assembly GCA_900406555.1. Taxonomy (NCBI): domain Eukaryota; kingdom Viridiplantae; phylum Streptophyta; class Magnoliopsida; order Brassicales; family Brassicaceae; genus Pseudoturritis; species Pseudoturritis turrita. The sequence continues at coordinate 78,603 of OVBL01001098.1, read as the reverse complement.
TTGTATTTGAGATGAACAATTCGGTTTACAGTTATGTTACCATTAACTTTCATGCTCTGAAATTGATCATGAGTTTTGCATAGTTTCGTTTGAACATTTCGGTTTACGGATACATTACCGTAAATATATCCGCTCCGATAATGGACATATTCTTGTATAGTTTAGGGTGAACATTTTGGTTTACGGATATGTTACCGTAAACATATCCGCTCCGACAATGAACAAAATATTTGTATAGCGCACTTTTAATCCTGAGATGGATGTGATAGTTTAGATCCGAGATGGATGCAAGAGTTCATTACTATGGCCAGCAGTAATGAAGATGTGGCGAGATGCCCGTTATAGCTTAATTCGTTCGAATATGTCTATTTTTTAAGACTTAGTGATCCTTGAAGGATGTTTGGGTAAAACTTGTCTTTGAAAGCTTTGCTTTGATAGATTGTAGAATCTATTACAAAGATGGGAGTATACGAGTATACGTATACGTACCCATTCCCCCCTTTTTGAAGGAGGGCATCAACTGAACCTATCCGAAGATGAGGGGCCTACGTACCCTTTGGAGGGATCAAGTAGCCTCGTAGTTCATGTGAAATAGCTTAGTGAAAGTATTTTTTTTGAGATGTATTGCGTTCCAAGATCTTGGTACTGGAACATTGGTCATGAAGGCGAGCTTATAAACGCCAGGCTTGACTATCTCTGTGATCATGTAAGGTCCTTCCCAGTTTGCTCCCAATTTTCTGGCGTTTGTTTATGCTGTGTTTTGGAAAACCTTCCGCAAAACTAAGTCTCCTTCGTAGAACCTTTGTCTTCGAACATTGGAGTTGTAGTATTTCGCGACTACATTCTGATAGTTCTGGATTCTGAGTAAGGCCTGATCCCATCTTTCGTTGATTAAATCCAACTCGTCGAGCATTAATAGGTGATTGAGTCCTTCTTGTTCTGGAAGGAGTCTGCGGCGAACTACAGGGAAATGTATTTCTAGCAGAATAACATATTCCATCCCGTAGACAAGGGCGAATAAGGTCTCACCAGTTGCTCATCTTGGAGTTATGCGGTGAGACCACAACACTCCATCTAATTCATCTGCGCAGCGTCCTTTCTTTTCGTCGAGACACTTTTTCAAACCATCAAGGATTGTTTTGTTGATTGCTTCTACTTGCCCGTTCCCTTGTCGATACCTTGGAGTGAACTTGCTAAGTCTGATCTTCCATTTATCGCAAAAAGCTTCAAAATGATTAGAAATAAACTGCGAGCCATTGTCTGCATGATCTCGTAGGGTACTCCATGCCGACATATGACATTCTTCCAAACAAAGGCTTCGACCTGTGCGTCTTTAATGATGGCATAGGAATCGGCTTCGACCCATTTTGAAAAATAGTCTGTTAACACCAGCAGGAATCGCTTCTGCTTTGAGGGTTGTAATGGCCCAACGATATCCATGGACCACCGCATGAACGGGTATGGAGACGAAATTGAAGATAGCACTTCGGTTGGTTGGTGAATCATTGGTGCGTGGCGTTGACATTTTTTGCATTTGGCTGAAAACTCCTTGCAATCTTTGATCATCGTTGACTAATAATAACCGAGACGTTGAATTTTTATTGCTAGTGCTCTTCTCCTGAGTGATTGCCACACGAACCGTTGTGAACTTCCTCCATGATCTTCCTCGCGTCCTTTCCTTCTACGCAACTTAACAATGGTCCTGAGAATCTCCATTTAAAAACATTTCCATCGATTAAAACGTATCGATTTGCCTGGGCTCGAAGCTTACGAGCAGCCCACTTTTCTGGTTGTAAGACCTATCGTATATGTATCCTCTGATTACGTCAACCATTTCCTGTCGCAGCCGTATTCTGCTTCATTATCGATATCGCCTGCTTCCTCATTGGGTTGTGGTTCAATGACAAGGTCGTCGTTGCTTTCGATGATTGGCGACCCTTCGAGGATGTCCTCTTCCATTGGAGCACTATCGAGCTCGGTGGATGGTTGGTTTGCCAGTTTTTCCTGTATTTCAGCTGTCTCTTCTTGCCCGATTGTGACTGCTCCTGCTTTCTTAGCTACTTTCGAACGAGTTATGGCATTCACCGTGTCGGAAAGGTTGATCCTAGTGTGATGGATGAATTCTACTTGGATAATTCTCTTCAGATCTAGATCGGATGTCGATTCAAGGACTGCAAGCGAGTCGGCCGATGTATTTTCTCATCGCGGGATGCGTATTAGTACGAATTTTGTGAACCGTGAAGCCAATTCCTTGATGATCTTTACGTAAGCCTCCATTCTATCATCCTTTGCTGCATATTCGCCACTGAATTGATTTGCGACCAACTACGAATCGCAGAAAGCGCGTAGTCGTTCGATCTTCAGGCCACCAGCGAGTTTCATCCCGGCGATGAGGGCTTCATATTCTGCTTCGTTATTGGATGCACGAAAGCCCAAGCGAAATGATTGCTCCAGAATTTCACCAGTTGGAGAGGTTAGGCGTATCCCCACTCTTGAGCCGCTTATGGAGGATGAGCCATCGACGTGAAGTTGCCAGGGCGGGTTCAATTCTTCGTGGCCAGTGCTCTCCTCAGGATTTCGATAAGAAAATTGGCTAGGACTTGAGATTTTGCACATGTGCGCCCGCGATACTCGATGTCGTATTCGCTCAGCTAGATTGCCCATTTTACCAGCCTTCCTGATTTACTTGGACTGTGCAGAACGGGCCTTATCGGGAATGTACTCAGGACCACGATTGAGTGTGACTGGAAGTAAGGCCTCAGTTTCCTTGCAGACATTATGATAGATAATGCCAATTTTTTCCATTTGCGGGTACCTCATCTCGGCATCTGTAAGGGTTTTGCTAATGTAAAAGATTGGCTTCTGTTCTCCGCGCTCATCTCGAATCAACACACCGCTTACTGCCGTGACGGAGATCGCGGTGTACTAAAAAAGCGGCTCTCCTACCACTGGTTTCGCGAGAACTGGAGGAGTAGCCAGGTAAGTCTTCAGCTGTTGAAAAGCCTCTTCGCATTTTTCAGTCCATTCGAAGTTCTTGTTCCCCCGCAACGTATCGTAGAAAAGCAGACATTTGTCGGTAGATCGTGAGATAAATCTGTTAAGTGCAGCTACCCTCCCGGTAAGTCTTTGTACTTCTCTTTTCTTATTTGGAAAAGTCATATGGATGAGCGCATCGATTTGCTTTGGGTTTGCCTCGATGCCACGATGAGTGACTAAGTATCCGGGGAATTCTCCAGACGTGACCGTGAATCTGCATTTGGTAGGATTTAGCTTCATGTAGTGAAAGTTCAGCTGTGAGAAGCATCCCTCGAGATGATCTACATGATCCTGCTCTCTTAGCGATTTCACCAGCATATCGTCTATATAAACCTCCATCGTCTTTCCTAGTTGATCGGAGAACATCTTGTTTACCAGCCGCTGATACGTTGCTCCTACGTTTTTTAGGCCGAACGGCATCACCATGTAGCAGTATATTCCACGATCCGTTATGAAGGCGGTCTTCTCCCGATCATCGGGATTCATTAGGATCTGGTTGTAACCTGATAAGGCATCCATGAAAGATAGGAGTGTGTTCCCTGTTGTTGCTTCGACCAGGCGGTCGATGTGTGGAAGGGGAAAACTGTCTTTTGGACAAGCTTTGTTTAGATCAGTGAAGTCCACGCATACGCGCCATTTTCCATTCTTCTTCTTGACCACCACCGGATTGGCCAGCCAGTCTGGGTACTTTACCTCAGTTATTGAACCAACGCGCATGAGTCTATCTACTTCATCGTTGACTGCTTTGGCCTATCTGGCCCAAGCTTTCTTCGTTTCTGCTTCACATATTTGAAAGTTGGATCGACATTCATTTCGTGGCTAGTTCTGCTGATGTCGATACTGGGCATGTCCTCCACCACCCACGCAAAAGTGTTCACGTTCCTTGATTTTTCCATCAAGCGTTGCTCCAATCTCCACGCATCACTCCGGATGTTCATTGTCGATGCAGACTGATATTGTGGGATCACGTGTTGGCTTAGTTACCTCTTTTTCGTGATCCTCCGTAATCTGTAATTACCTATAAAAGTTTGGACAACTCTTTGACCGGCTCTCTCTGTCCGTCTTCTTGCGCTTTGAATTTGCCACCGGATCGGTCACCGGATTTCTGAGCTTGTGTGCGGCGAAGAAGCAGACGCGAGAATCCCTTTGGTTTCCACGAATTTTTTTTACTCCGTTTGGGGTAGGGAACTTCAGGCAGAGGTGATACATTGAAACTGCGGTGCGCATAGAATTTAACCAGGGGGTTCCGATAATGACGTTGTAGATTGCTGGGTGATCGGCTATGGAGAATTCGATGATTTTTGTCACCTCGCCAGCTCGGACAGGAAGCTTGATCATCCCTATAGTCATTGTAGTTTCCCCGGAAAATCCAGTCAATGGTTTCGGGGTTGATATCACTTCAGAAAGGTCGACATTCAATCTTCTGAGCGTCTCGAGGAAGATTAGGCCCACCGTGTTGCCGGTGTCTACCAACACGTGAGCTACATCGCAATCGTTGATGACCAATTCGATTACAAGAGGGTCGTCGTGCGGTCTGTCAATTCCGATCGTCTCCCTTTCTTCGAACAAGATTACGTCGTTTAGAAATTTTGAGGGTTTGGACCAGTTGATACTAACGTCTGCCCTTTGCTGGAACTCTTTGATTGATGAGACTGTGTCCGAGCAGTAGTGAGATCCTCCCATTATCATGCTTATTCTCCTTCTTGATCTGGAGGTTTGTGCCTCGTCATCCCGTCTGTCATGCTTAGAATGATCTTCCTCAGTCTGGTCGGGTTTGTATATGTTTACGTTCGTCTCAAAATCCTTATAGCTGATGTTCCCTCCGAGTTTGCCGGCTGCTAACTTTTTGGCGAGTTTCATGCCAAGGATACGACAGTTTGCGGGGAATGCCCATAGATGTGGTGGTGTTCGCAGTAAGCTGTTTCGTCATAAGAACTATCGCTCTTGGTCCATGTGCTCCATGAACTTCTTCCACAGACTCAGCCTCTTCCTCGACCGAATTCAGGGGCGTCAATTTGATAGTTATGAGCTCCTCAAAAGCCTCCCTCGTGATGGACATAACCCAATCCTTGGTTGTTTCTCTTGCTGTTTGAAGAATGCGAAGCCTGGGGGTGTCTCTCGGTGGTTTTGCTTTTCCATACTTTTTAGTGAGGCTCTTCATCTCCTCTTCTTTGGTTATGAAATCTGCAGCCCGGTGCATCGCGTCTTGTATGGTTGTGGGGGTGTTTAGTGCAATCTCTTTGCGGAAATCAGAATTGAACGAAAGTGCTCGTTTTAAGGCCAGCAGGGCCGCCTTGTCGCTCAAGCCTTTTACTTTGGACATGACGGCTTTGAATCTTCCAACGAAGCTCCGGAGAGTTTCGTTATGCCCTTGAGCAAGGGTCCACAAATCGGCATCGGTTGTTCCAGGATCCATAAATATGGAGTAGTGCTTCAGGAACGCTGGAGACAGCTGGTTGTAGTTATCAATGGAGTTTCTCTCGAACCTTGAAAACCATTGGAGTGCAGGACCTTTGAGGTTTTCCATGAAAAGGAGACACTGTCCGGCATCCTTCTCACTTTCTTTGAAATTGGAGCGGCCCATGGCTATGGCAAAAGCCGTTAGATGCTCCTTTGGATTGGTTTTTTCTTTGTAGATTGGAACCTTCATCTTCCCTGGGTCGAGAATTCTGGAACTGGTGATCCGCGCCGTCAACGGAGTGTTTTGTACTTCTTCTAAAATGCGATCTATTTCGGGGACCTTGCTTGTCGCTTTGTGCATCATGGACCAGACCCCTTTTATGTCGGCGGCTGCTCGGTCCATATCCGCGCGCATTGCCGCCATCTCCTCCTGCTGGGCTCGGATCCCTACTCTTCGCTCTTCATTGATCCGTGCTTGCTCGGCCCAGAGGATATTCTCCTCCTCCTCTATTAGCTCTTGATCTCCTTCTGGGAAGGCCTCGCACCTTTCGGTTCGTGTGTGGCCAAATGTTGGGAGTTCTGGGTCATCGCGGCTCTCCGTGCTGTTCTCCACTTGATTCTCCTCCTATAGATTGATGATTGGGGCCGGCTCCTCCTCCGTCGGTATGTCGCCTACTCCCTGCGTGCCGGAAGCCAGGTTTGCTGAACTTTGATGAAGTGGTGGCAATCTTCCACGGGTTCTCGGCGGGTTGACTGGTGTTGTGAAATCTAGGGCCGTTGGGTTGAGACACCTTACAATTCGTCTCACTGGGTCCAGACCTGATCCCATGCCTCGGGTTCGACTCGTCATCGCCAAGGCCTTCAGCTCGCCCGTCATTGTGTTGTTCAGCTTGTCTTGTTCATCCGCCTTCTTGAGCAGTGTCTCCAGCATGGTCTTCATCTCCGTGAGTGTTGTTGAAGTCTCTCCAGCGTCTTTGGATTGGTTCATCTCATCCTCCACGCCGGTGTTTCTGGTGTCGGCAGTGATATCATCTCCGTCGTTGGCCATCATCTTCGGATCGGTTTTGCGGCGGCTTTTTGGTGTAAGAAAATTTCAATGTTTCCCACAGACGGCGCCAAATTGTGGGGGTGTAAATCCACACCAATTGAATTTGTCAAGACTTTTAGAGGGATATGAAACTTCTGAGTAAAAACCACGAAAGCATAAACAGAGATCCAAAGATGGTGTTTTATTGAGATGTTTAGAAAGCTTTTCGTATGAGAGAAAAAGTACAGAGTTTTGCTAGGTCAAATTGCAGATCCTCTTTTCTGAGGGTATACATGAGTATATATACAAGCCAGAGTTGGCCAAACCTATTCCTAAGAGATAAGGAAGATTTCCTGTTTCTTCGGGTGTTTTCCTTTTTTAAGTCGGCTCGGCCTGCTGGGCTTCTTGTCCAGGTTTGGTCCACTTCTATTTGTGGGCTTGTTATGAATTCCTTGTTGTCTTGGGCCTGGCTTGGTTTTGTCGAAACCATCACCTTTGGCTCGGGTGACATTAGTTATCATGGTTTGGGTGGCATCGTGGTTCATGGATCGGGTGGCATCGTGGTTCATGGTTCGGGTGGCGTCGTGGTTCCTGGTTCGGGTGGCATCGTGGTTCATGGTTCGGGTGGCATCGTGGTTCATGGTTCGGGTGGCGTCGTGGTTCTTAGTTTGGGTGGCGTCGTGGTTCATGGTTCGGGTGGCATCGTGGTTCATGGTTTGGGTGGCATCGTGGTTCATGGTTCGGGTGGCATCGTGGTTCATGGTTCGGGTGGCATCGTGGTTCATGGTTTGGGTGGCATCTTGGTTCATGGTTCGGGTGGTATCGTGGTTCATGGTTCGGGTGGCTTCACCGTGGGTCGTGCCACCCGATCCATTCTGCCGTACCATGGTCGTGACACCCAATCAACTCTGCCGTACCGGTCTTGACACCCGATCCACTCTGCCGTACCGTCGGTCGTGTCACCTGATCCACCATGTCGTACCATGGGTCGTCGCACCCGATCCACTCTACCATACCATGGGTCGTGACACCCGATCCACTCTGCCGTACCATGGGTCATGGCACCCGATCCACTCTGCCGTACCATGGGTCGTGACACCCGATCCACTCTGCTGTACCATGAGTCGTGACACCCGATCCACTCTGCCGTACCATGGTCGTGACACCCAATCAACTCTGCCGTACCGGTCTTGACACCCGATCCACTCTGCCGTACCGTCGGTCGTGTCACCTGATCCACTCCGCCGTACCGTGGGTCGTGGCACCCGATCCACTCTGCCGTACCATGGGTCGTGACACCCGATCTACTCTGCTGTACCATGGGTCGTGACACCCGATCCACTCCGCCGTACCATGGAACGGGGATCCCATTGCGTAGATCTAGGTCAATGCTGCTTTTTCATACTTAGCCATTCTTTAATTGTTGATTCTTGAGAGGTGGAATCTAGCCCTAACAACGACTTCGGCTTTCACATAATTTGAGTTGTTATTTTGATCTGATGTTTGATGGGCCTAGCATTTTAATATGTTAGAGTTGCGTTACTAAGTTAGGTAAACAATTGAACTTAAATTTGAATGCTTGTTTATCTCTGTTATTGACTGCGAGAGTTGATTAATATGATAGTTTAGACATAGTTGATTATCTGGTACGAGAGTGGGTTAGTCATACAATAGTGCTTCGAGTTCTACAGCAAAGGAAACAATGTCAATTGCCTCTAGTATTATAATTTGATACATGATACCTTGAGAATGCACAACGCTTTAATCTTATTGCTTACAATCGTTTTACTTTACCGTTTTTTAACCATCAAATCTTATTTTATTTAGTTTCATTCTTAATTCGGTGTTAACCATTGTGCACTTTAAGTCTCTGTGGGATCAATTCCTAAAGTACTACAAAATGATTCGTTGTGCACTTGCAGCTTTTCCATCGTTTGTTTTAAGGGTAAAACTTGACACACATCAAGTTCACTCGAAAAAGAAGTAAGGGGTCCACTAGAAATCATTTCTTCAGGGCAAACCTCCGATAATTCTTCGATCGGCCTGCATGGTGAAATATATCGCCCTAGGTCGGACAGAGATCTTATTCGCAATTCCAAGACGATAAAAATCCCTAATGTAAAGAGAGATCCCAGACTGATTTCCAACCTTCATAAAATAGAATATGGTGAAGGTAATTAAGGCAAAGCTAAGAAAGGCAGAGTCCGATTTCAGCAAGATAACCAGGAGTCTGGGTAGGGGAGAGTGGAGCCCGCAACTAGTTAAATAACTCAAATAAACGCAACAATACCTGGGGCGAACCCGCTCAGGGTTTTTGCCAACAGCGGGAACAACAAGCTCAACCACCTCCGAGATATTAGGCTCGGATGTCAACGAGTGTCTTCGCCTTACATGTGGATGGTTGCCAAGCGCAATATCAATTTCTTATTCATCTGTTCGTAATTGTTTGTTCTTTTGTCTATCACTCAATTTCTTGCCATAAAAAATGTACCGGATCACTAAACAAAAATCTATTTCTAAATCCTGATTGTTGAACATTTCACACCAATAATTTAGTGAGCATTTAATATATTTTTAAGTAATTAACAAAAGACATCAAAATTGTGGCAGCTGCCCCCAAGCTGGTGTACAGGGGTTCGCCCGTGCCTCCTTCTATTCAAGGGTTTTAATCCTAAGTAGTCTTTATTGACAACTTTTCTAGATATTGTTGGGGTTTTTTTCCTCTGAAGTTAAAATCGGATTTCTTTTCCATCTTTGTGTTGTTTCAGTCTTTCGTTGAGAATCAGTTCAGTCCAAAAATTCAGCTATTTTAGTGTGATAGAGGTGGTAAATTCACAACTGGTAGCTTTGTCTCTCATTTAGCTAAATGTGGAATCAAACAACTTGGGACTTGTCCTCCAACACCACAATAAAATGGTGCTGCTGAAAGGTAACATCGCCATCGTACATAACTTGGCCTCTCTATGATGTTCCAGGGTAAAATACAACAACAATATTGGGCTTGGCTTTCTTTACAACCAATTTCCTCATCAATCTTCTACCTTCTTCAACTATCAACAATTACCAGAGTCCTTATGAAGTTTTACTTGATAAGCGACCTGATTATTCAACTCTCAGAGTGTTTGGTTATGCTTGTCATCCATCTACGAGGCCTTACTATTCCACCAAGTTTTATCACAGATCTCTATAGTTTGTTTTTTCTTGGATTACAATGACAAATGCAAAAGCTACATATATATTTATCCTCCAACTATTCAAATTTTTATCAGCAAGCGGTTCTCTTTGAAGAAATGAAGTTCCCCTTTGCAAATGTCTTTCATTCTTTTCAAGCACAGCCTCCCACAACTCTTCTCTTGGCATGGCAACAGAGTTTCATGTCAGAATTTGTGTCTCATATTACTCTTACAGAAGTTCTAGAAGAAAATCTACCAACTCTAACTCATCTCTCTTCAAGAGTATTTGAGACGGTAGTTCTAGTATCTTTTGATGCCCAGCATTGCAGTGCCGGTGGACAAGAAAAGAGAGCGTGATTGATAGTCTCCTCTGGGTGTCCGCATCGCGGGCAACCTCGATCGACTCCCAAGTGTCTATGCACGAGACGCTCATTTACTGCAACTTCCCCCGGTAAGGCATTGCCATAGAAAATGATAAAGTTTATTAGGAGCGGGAATTTTCCACACATGCGCTTTGAGGGGATTAATCGGTTGTTGTAGTAGAAATCTAGTATCCGCATCACTATCTTTTCGGGAGAGTTCATACCTAGATCTAACTTTATAGTTCCCCGATTTGGTGTAATGCCAGCAATAACCGTCATTCGGTGCCCTTTGGGAAATCCTAAGACTTAGGATCAGAGGAATGTCCGACGGCATAATGCATTCCTGTATATATGGTAGGTTCCACGAGTTGGTATCTCGATAAATTAGGTCTGAGACCTTTAAAAGCGGGCAACCGTGTGCGATTTTTTTATGGCCGGTCTAGGGTCAATGTCCGAAATCCATTTGTCTGGCCAGACAAGTGTATTTGACCCGTCTCCAACGGTATGACGGGCTCCTTTCAGGACGAGTTCCTTAGATTTCCAAATGCTTAGCCATCCATAGGAGGGACGATGAGGTTTTGGTACGTTGAAATGGTGCACCTTCCTAAAATATCATCCTCTCAATACCCGCGTTGCTAGCGAGTTGAGCCGTTGGTGGAGACGTCAAAGTTGCTTAGCTAGGAGAGCCTGATTAAAATCCTCAAAAGATTTAAAACTGAGACCACCGTCCTTTTCGGTAGGCACATGTTTTTCCATGCAATCCAGTGCATCCCTCGTGAATGTGGCTTTGAACTCCACCAGAATTTGGCAACCTCACTAGCCAGTGTTTGGCAGAGTCCTTTGGGAAAGAGAAAACAAGACATGACGTATCACGCTTTCACTGTCTAAGACTACAACTTGTTGAAAATAATCCTTCGTTATTTCAGAGGAAAATCTTCTCTTGGAATTTCTTTCTATGCCTCCATTAATTTCACTTTGAGAGCATACAATGAAACTTACTTGACAGGATGTAAAGAAACTAGACATTCCAAATGAGGCCTCTACACGTTCTTGAGTTCCAATATTATCTCATGGTCTGCAAAGAAGCAACCAACAGTTTCTCGTAGTTCCTCTGAAGCTTACCGACCTCTCTCTGATACAACTACGAAATTGACTTGGTTATGGGCTATAGTTCGTGAAATTGGTATCTCGCAAACCTCTCCACCATAACTTTATTGTGACAACTCATTTGTCGTATATCTCTCTGCAAATCCAGCTATACAAAAGATATCTAAGCATTTTGAGGTTGATTTATACTATGTCAAGGAAAGAGTGTCTCTTGGTATACTGGTTGTTCATCACATTTCTGCAGCTCATCAGCTTGCAAACATATTCACCAAGTATTTACCGATCCATGCATTCTCTGATTTGTGTTTCAAACTTCTTGTGAATTGTTCACCAACATAAAGTTTGAGGGAGAATATCAAGCCTTTAACTTCGACACCAAATACAAAGTATGCAACTCCATCAGAGGCTTCTAAAGTCAAGAATTCAACCAGAAATAAGAATGAAGAGCTGGGCCGCAAAGAAAATGAAGAGAATATGGGCATGAGCAAACAACAAAGCCCATCGAAACCATAGCAACTTCAACGGCTTAATTTTACACCAAAAACAGAGCATCACAGCAAGAGTGTGACCTAGCTATGTACAACACAGGTCATCAAATCTTTCTTTCCAACAGATTTGGTTCCCTTGGATAATATGTCGTCATGTGCAGCTGGGATAGGTGTTCTTGATCATAGTATTTTCCTTTCTATAAATACAATTGAATGATGTAATCGTAAAGTCAAGAAAATGAAATCATCATTTTAAGTCATCTTCTTAACTCATCTTTAAGCTTTCCAAGTTTTTCTTCTATTGCTTTCATCTATAAAGTCTTTCTTTGTTGTTTTAGTTTGACTATCTTTGAAATCCATAGATAAGTTTTTTGCTTGTTTGCTCCTTGAGAATGTTGAAGTGTTCAGTCTCTTGTGGAAAAACCCCTTGACTAGCAGCGCCAATATCACGAGTTTACCATCTTCGTGTGATGTCTACCATGCCAATCTATCAATCACCCAAGATTTAAGCAAGAGTGCCCTTTGACATGTTTAATCCTCAGTTTCCATTCTATTAGTTCCATAGAACTTTGGCATGTGCCTTTCGAACATTCACCTTGTTGGGATTTTCCTTTAAGAATATATATTTCTCTTAAACCTCTCTTTTATTTATTTCTCTTTTTCTTTCTCATTTTTTTTTGATACATTAAATTTTAAGCCTAGATCTCTATTTATAAAGCTAGAATTCTAAACAATAATAGTAAATTGCTATTTTCTAGTGTAACACTTTCCATTTTTCCTTGTGTACCTTTTCTTCATAATTTCCTTTTTGTCCAATTTCCTTTGTTGCTTGATTTTTCTTTTGTTTGTTTTTTCTCTTTTCCTTCTTTTCCTTTTTCTTGATTTTCTTTTTTTTTCTTGATATTCCTTTTTCTTGTTCAGAAAATGAATCTATTCCAACGCTCCCTATAGATTCATTTGCTGTAATTTCCATTTTTCTCCCTCTAGATCAAATCATCTTCATCTTCATCCTTTTTAGTCTCTTCTTCTTTTATCTCCATTGCTTTGTAGCAACCTTCTTTGACTGAAACTTTTGTGGTTGACTTTGAACTTGCATCTTGAGTCTTTTGTGCTTGTGTCTTCTCTTCCTTTGTCTCTCTTGCTTGTTCTTTAAGTATCTCCCATTTGATAATGAATTTCTGATTATCCTCTTGCACCTCTATTAACTTCTTCCAGGCTTTATCCATGATTGTACATGTCTTCAAATCGAATAGAACTTTATGACCTTTAGCCAATAATTGTGGCACACTTAACAAGTTTCTGTCAAGTCCTGGAATTAGTAACACATCCTTGATTGTAACTTTTCCTTTTGTTGTCTCCATGCTAATATCTCCTTTTCCTTCACTTGTAAGAATTACTCCACATCCAAATTTGATTTTAACTTTGTATGTCTTGTCTAATCTTGTGAAGAATTTTTCATCTCTAATCATGTGGCATGTTGCTCCACTGTCCATCAACCATACTCCTTCTTCATAAATTTGACTTGCATCATACAGTATAGCAGTGAAAGACAATTCTCCAAATCTTTTCTCTTTTTCTTCTTGGCTATGGCAAAAGTTAGCTTCTCCTTTGTACTTGCTTTTGCAGTACTTTGCATAATGTCCAGAGTTGCCACACACATAGCATTCTCCTTGAACTTGTTTGTTCTCATATGGCTTTTCTTCCTTGTTCTTGAAGTAACAAACATCTTCATTGTGGTTATTCTTCTTGCAGATTCCACACCATGGTGAATTTCTTTTTTTGAAGTAACAATCTTCTTCATTGTGATTTTCCTTTTTGCATGTATTGCACCACTTGTTTGTTCTTTGATGTTGATATGATCTCTGGCCAAACTTTGCTCCTTTGAATCTTGCATAAAAAACTCCTTCGATTGGTTCATCATCTGGTAGGTACTTTGCTTCATGTGAGATTAATAATCCAACAAGATCTGTCACAGTAATCTTCTTTAGATATTTTGTTTCTTGCATTAAAGCTGCTAACCCGGCATAACTCTTTGGCATTGAGTTTAATATCTTGCTGATCACCCGATGACTTGTCTTTTCTTCTCCCAGTCTGATTCAATACCTCTTCTATTTTATCTGTGTAATCCCGAATCTTTTCTCCTTCCTTCATCTTCAGATCTTCAAACTCCTTGTTCAAAGGATCCAGCCTCACAAGTTTTGCTTGATCATTGCCTTGATAGGTTTCTTGTAATCTTTCTCAGATTTTCTTAGATGTAGTTGCAGAAACTACTTTCATAAGAACTAAATCTATCACAACCATCTGCAACAATTGTAGAGCTTTCATATCTTTCATCTCTTTTTCTTTCCATTCTTCTAGTGAATCGCCTTTTGATTTTGGTGGAAGTCCTTTCTCCACAACTTTCCAAAGCTCTTGAATCCTCAGAGTAGTTTTTATCCTTTTAGTCCAAAGCTCATAATTTTGTCCATCAAACACTGGAATAGTTAGTGTTTGCAGGCTTTTCGTCATCCTTAAGCTTCTGTCCAGATTTTGTACAAACCCGGATTTTGCACGAACCCAGATTTTGCACGAACTGGATTTCGCAGAAACTGGATTCTGCTCGAATTTTGCACGAACTTGATTTTTTTATTTTTTTTTTACGAACCCTGATTTTGCACAGAACGATTCTGCAGCAGAATTAGTTTCGCACGAATTTTGCACGAGATGGTTTTTCTCTATAGACACTGCACTCAAGACCTTGGCTCTGATACAATGTTGGGATTATCCAATAGGGATATATATTTCTCTTAAACCTCTCTTTCTTTGTTATTTCTCTTTTTTTTTTTTTTTTTGATACATTAAACCTTAAGACTAGACCTCTATTTATAGAGTTAGGATTCTAAACAATAATAGTAAATTTCTATTTCCTAGTATAATACTTTCCATTTTCTTTGTTTGCCTTTTCTTCATGTTACTTGATTCCATTTTGTTTGTTTTCCCCTTTTTCTTCTTTTCATTTTTCTTGATTTTCCTATTTACTTGATATTATTATTTTTTTTTAATCTATTCCAACACACCTCTCTCTCTTAACTCGGCAGTCCCTTCAGCAAGCTAGACTCCCGAAGCTAACATCTCATAATGTATATCAGCTAAAAGAGTTTTTGAGTCGATGAATGAGAAGAAAAGGTTGAAATTATTTATCCCATAAATTAAAGCGTAAAGACCAAAAAAAGTAGCAGTAGAATTGTCGAGACATATATTCCTAACCATTTTATTAGCCTCACTATTCCGATCTATAGCAAGACATCGCTACTAAAGTTAGAAAATACAAATCGAGATCTTTAATTTTTCTATGAACCGTACGAAGACACAACTTCTTTATATCTCCGTGCATAGTAATTTAAAAAATGTAGCCTCCCGTGTCAAAGCCATTATAACTATAGTCCCCTGATACACACGACGGAGGCTCAATTCCACGGCCGTTAAACTTCTCAGAAATGTCATCAGCCGTTCTCTGTCCCGATCCACCACCAAAACCGTGTGGATCATCATCGTCTAGATTCCACAAGCTCCCCCACAAGTGACTTTCATCGATCATGGAGTGGTCGGATGATGTCGCTGCAACACTTTGAGGCATATGAAATTGGTGACTGAAAACGCTAGTCGGGTAAGAGAAAGAGGAAGCTATATTTTGTTCGTTCTCTGGATACATGTGATTTTGAGACATTAGTTGAGACGGTTGATTCTGCGTCTGCGGTTGCGGTTGTGACTGCGGCTTCATATCTAGTTGTTTCTGGGGTTGACATCTTTTGACTTTGTCTTGCTTCGAAGAAGAATTTTTTTTTTTTTTGTAGTGGGTTCTCCAATAGTTCTTGATTTCATTATCTGTTCGTCCTGGTAAATATCTCGCGATTGTAGACCACCTATATAAATTTTGAGAAAATTATATGTAAATGCCTATGCCCATAAGTGTTTGTATACGTAGATAATAGGCGCATAAGTGTTTGAATACGTACATAAATTGCACGTAGGTATACAAATACAAATGTAAGATAATAAAAGGGATCAAACCAAGCAATGGTGAAGTCATATTATGAGCAATACTCGAGACTATGATATTCTAATTAAAAATTCGGGGGTATCTTTATATGTTTCTTTATATAAAAACATTTATTGTATTATTTCAATCATGCTGTCAGATAACTAGTATGTAGGTTTGCGTTTAGAATTTAATTAGCGTTTGACAAAAAAAAAAGGAGCTTACTTGTTACCCCAAAGGGAATGAAGTTCAAGGATGATTCCTTCTTCTTGAGGAGTGATTTGTCCTCTCTTAAGCCCTGGCCTCAAGTAGTTCACCCACCTTAGTCTGCAGCTCTTGCCACTTCTATTCAACCCTAATTTTCAATTCCATGAAAACAAATATTGAAAAGGGCTAATGGATTTGACAAAACATGAATTTGTACAAATTTAATGCAACTTGATGATCTTTATCTATATAATATGAGAATGAATCTTTACTATTTTAAAGGCAATATATGTAAAAATGTTCCCAAACTGATCAAAGTCAACTCCACAAAACAAGGAATCATAGGATCGTCTTTTGATTTTTTTAAAAAAAACCCCTAAAATCTTATTCCACCATGACATTGTCCTCTTTCTACCCATGAAAAGTGTGAGACTGCTTTCGTATATATAAAAAAAAAAGATGAAAGAAACAAGAATGAAATACAATTAAGAGCTTAATTAAGTCAACTATACCCCATATATACGATATCCCACATGTTTTTATTAATCGTTACAAAAAAACATCTGTAGTAATTATCTCTTATTTAAATTATTAATTTTATATAAGTTTAAATGAAATCTGCCCTGGTATAACTTTCATCAAAGAAAATTTTCAATAAGAAAGAATATTGATATGACTGTTATAATTATATATAGATTCGCTTACTAATGTCATACGAGCTTATAATCTAGCAAAAATAAAGATCAGCGAAATAACTCTTACTTACATATGTATGTATATATATAGAAGATATATGAAGCGATAATCACAGAAAAATAGTTTACCTGCACACTTAGCAACAGAGCTCCATCTTCCTTCACCATGGGAAGTAACATACTCAGCAAGAAGCTTGTCTTCTTCAGGTGTCCATGGTCCCTTTCTACATCCATGTTGTTGATGTTGTTGTTGATAATGATCATCACCATGATCATGATCATGGCGTTGGACTCCCCAATCAAGCATACCTGATCACTTCTTTGAGACACACACCAATATTACAACTTATGTGCGTGTGTGTGTGTGTTTGTGTGAGTGTGTACTTAATTTGCTCTTCTATGTGTATGCTTGTATGTTTACGTCTCTGGTTGAACATGTGCGTGTGTATATATATATATATATATATGTATATTATGTGTATCTATATATGCTTAACAACAGTCATTTCTTACTTTTTGTGGGTGTTTCATTCTATATATTTTATTTCATATACTTTAGTTAAAGACCATATAGTTAATCATGTAGAATATGTGAAAATATGGATTATCATTAGCCTCATTCATTTTATTAATTTTAACTTGAGTTCCTCAATCACGGAAACAATCTTGATAAGCCACTATTCTTCGTACAAGTGTCGACACATAATGAGAACCAGCTCATTATTTTCTTACCCAATTAGGATTTTACAGGTACCCTATTACCAAATCCATACATAGATCCGTACAATATATTTATTCGTCATCACTAAAAAAATATTCTTGAACAACAATGTTTTGTCTTTGGACGCTTAAAAAGTTTTTAGACATCATCGCAAAGGCATAACTTTGTTCTGGATTCAGTTCTTGGGGAAAATATATATTTTTTAAAAATACTAGTGGGTTGTCTTTAATTTCTAGAAAAGAACTTATGAGCCAGTAGAATTTCAACACCTGTGAAATAAAATAATGAAAAAGGGGCATGCTTCGAGATTAGTTTTTGATTAGTTAAAGTGATAGATTAAAAGATATATAATTATGCTCGAAATAATGGGCCTAATGAAGTGTATACTAAATCGGGTAATAGGAAAATCAGTAAATGCCTTCAATACAATAAAGTATCGATGACTCACCTTGTATCCATGTGGCCTTTCAGCTATACGTATCAACATTTATGGCAATGTTAGGGTTTTCTTGAATTGGTTAAACCGATTCAACCAAAGATAATGCTATTTTTGCTCAATATTTGAACTTCAAAACTAGATTAAAAATAAAATGTTTTAACTTGGAAATTGATGGTTGAAACTTCCTCTGCTCGCGAAATTTAAAGACGATGGTCCATTATTACTAGTGAATTTATTAGAATTATGAATTTAAATTTTACTTTTCTAATCTTTCTTCTGGGTTTGGATATTCCTTTAAAAAAATTATAATCAGAAAGATTACATATAGCTTTTCACTTTATATTTCGAAGGAAATTTTGGGTGGATGCTATTAGATAAGCATCAAAGAGAAAATCTCTAATGACATAAGAAACTAGGATCATTTTTGCTATAAAAAAACAATATTTATAAAGCTATTCTGACAAAGACTCTACACGTATGGAAAAAAAAAAAAAATTCCAACATGTATTGTAATACCCTTGTCAAGAGATATAAATAAGACCGAAAATTAAGATGTTTGAATCAAGTTGGGACTCTCGGCAATGAGAATTGGAAAGGCTTAAAAAGATTTAGAAAAGAGTTTAGGTCGAGGAAAAATTCAACTAGGTCGAGAAAATTTCGGTTTAGTCAAGTTCTATGACCCGTGGGTCGGAGAAATATAACCCAGCGGTCGAGAAGCTATCAGTTGGTCGAGTTTTGTGACCGTGGGTCGAAGCGATACGACCCAATGGTCGAGATTATTTTCTCGTCCTAGTCTGGTGTGGTGTCGTTCTGCGATTGGTCTATAGCTGAAGTGGGACACTTGTCTGTGTATCATCCAATCTGCGACACATGTTGGTACTGGTTTAACAAGTGGCGAGTGCTGTAGGGTTTTTGGTCGACAAACCACCCCTAAAACCTAGATTATGGTATGTCTAGTTCTTCTATATATATAACCCTACCCCTTGAGATTTTCGCATCAGAAACCTATCCGAGCTGCTGCTAAAATACGACCAGACCTGTACCATGGGTCGAGTTCTAGTCCAGTTGGTGCAAGCGAGTGGTCTAGGATAGAAAATCTCAATCCGTAAGTGATAGTTTCGGTTAAATTTTATCTAGATCTGACTCGACTAGACCGTAAGTTATATTTCTGTCCTTAGCTTCAGGTTGATCAAGACAACCAGGAAGTAGGATCGGTTCGTGGTAGAGCTTTGGTATAGAAACCTCTGAATAAAATTGGTGAGTTTGGGATGTTTTTTGCATGACCCGGTTATGCGCTTAGCGTATAATTGTACTGATTTTTTGTTGCAAGATATTTTGTTTAAGGTTTTTGATGTGTCCATATTTTAATGGTTTTAAGCCTCGGTTTTTAACCATTTCTTTATGAGTTCACCTTGCATTTTGTATACATTCATCACATTTAGGATAGTTTTCACATTTTAGAGTCCTAGAGCATGCATGTGTCTTTTTGGTCTACTTGAGTCTTCATCTAAGTACTTGGAGCATGCTTTGGACAAAGGATACCAAAAGGAGCAAGAGGGAAGCAAGGAAGAAGCATACAAGCGAAGGAATGACAAAAAACGAATAAGACGCCATCCGTCGAGCAACTCACTGGCCGGTGAGTCATTCGTCGAGCCACTCACCGGACGGCCACCAACATAGAAGGAGAAGAATAGAATCCGTCGAGCCACTCACCGGCCAAAGGATGGCCATGTGGATCCCATTTAAGTGGGGGAGAATTTTCATGGCCCAATCCCAATAAAATTTCTAACCCTAAAGCCCATATCATTGGACTTAAGTGTAAAAGCCTTAAACATAAAGTAAGGATAATTCGGTCTCTTGGGTGGAAACCCTAAACCTAGCACCTCTCCTCACCTATATATAGTGGCCTCATGTTAGAGGGTCAGAAGAGGATAATTTGATCGCAAAGCACTGCCGGATTTTGCCTAGAGCCGCCGCCGTCAGCCATTGAAAGCCAATTCAAAACAGCCTTGTGTAGGGCTTTTGCCGAGCACCTCACGGTGAGGTCCGACCGTGATGTCGGTTGAGTTATGAATGTAGATTTGTGTGTGATGTCGGACTGAGGGCGAGGATATAGCGATCTCGCTAAAGCCCATAAACCGGCTGACGAGCCAAAGGTGGCATACGACATTTCGAGGTGACGACCAGCACAAAGGTCATGGTTATGTGTTGAGATATGGTTATATGTTGATGTGTGTTGGTATGTTATGTAATGATATGACTTTATTGCTAAGCATGATGTGTGTTGCATGTTCTAGAGTTAGTATTTGCGCATGCAGGTTGGTTAGTAGTGTTGGGGATCATGTGGGCAAACATTATCTTCCTCACTGAGTATCCCAGTTGTTCACCCCTCTTTTCCCTTTTCAGTGTGTGCAGGTGTATTTCTTGTTGTGCAAATTAGGACACGAGACCTATGACTCAAAGTGATGAGGACGGGTGTTACAGAATCCTTAGCGGCGAATCTTGAATGTTACTAATGCTAAGGGGCTTTTACCATAAGTGTGGAATAGTCTATAAAACATGGTCTATCATCTTGAGAGGTTCTTTCATGAGTATCTAGCCTATAAAAATCAACCACTTTCATCACCATCTATATATCCTAACCCATGAACCACAGTCTCACCATCATTTGCAAAACAAAGTTTTTCAAAATCATTTCTTTACATAAAGCTTTCATCTTTAGTATTCTCTACAATGATCTCTTTTCATAAAAACCCAAAAATTCTCTTTGATTTCATCTAGCTTAAGTCTACTTCTTAGTCTTGATTGGCTTTTTCTTTCCTTCCTTTGGGTTCGACCCCTACTTACCGCTATTGTTGCCTTATATTTGGGGCATCTCTAGTAGTGATAGGGCTTATAAATTTAAAACTTGCCACTAACACAAAGAATTGATCCTTGCTATCTAGTCAATGGTCTCTACTTTGTGCGCCATCAGTTTTCCTGATTATTTACTTAATTTGACTAAGTACTTGTTTTGCATGTTGTAGTACTTATGCATATTGTGGTGAGTTTGTGATGCATGCGGTTTAGTGGAGTTGAAATACCCATTTGTATCGAGATGCTTGTGTAGAGTTGTGGTTTTGGCGTGAATGGTTAATACCCCATGGCCATGTGCATGTAGTGTGGGCGTATTTGGTGCTTCCAGGATCCCTTACATGAAGGTAAGAAGACTTGATACGTTTGTTGATCACCTATGGCCAAGTACTGCACGATGGTGTGGCCTGAGATAGCCATGTGGAGATGGAACGTGGAAAGTGATGTTCTATGCTCATGTGTCTTTGTGACTATGATATAGGTGTTCACTCGAACTGGAAGGAAGTATCCGATACGCAAGGTCCCTAGGAGGTGTTAGATGTGTTTTGGTGTTGCATTCATTCTAGCATTTCGTTAATGTTATAGCTTCCGCATGTGCATACTTTGATTGATTGCTTAATTTGCATGTTTGCTTGATGATTGTTATATTGGGGGGGTTGGGTTGGGAATTATTCCATGTTTAGTGGACCGAACTTACTGAGTAATGCTAAATTACTCATCCATCCCTTTCTTGCACGTAACCAGTAGAGGAAAGCCTTAGGGGGGAGTTCGGAATGTTTGGACCATCATAGTAGTTTTGTTGTCTTTTTGTAAAATCTGTTTTGGTGTATATAGTATGTACTACTCCTTTGGCGTTAGGCCTCGTCCGAACCTATATGTTTTATAATATTTTCTCAGTTAATGTTAATCTAAGAAATGTTTTCTTAAAAAATGGTGAATGTTCAATACTATTAGTTTTGTCCAAATTAATACAACTCAAGATCATAGTACGGGTTGAAAAGCCTTAAGCTATGGTCAAGATGAATGATATCGTGGATTGATTGACTTAAGTTCTAGATTCGTTCTGAAACTTGAGTTGGACCGTCTACATATATCATATTGTGGTATCTCCGGACCGTCTGGGTATATATTGATTCAGGGTGCTACAGGCATGCACAACAATAATTCTAGAATTAAGAACTCTAATTTTTACGTGCATGTTTATATCTTAAGTTAATATTTAGTTAACCATTGCAAAATCATATTGAAAAGGGGAAAGATGTCTACTAATATACCGAGAATTGACTAACCACAAATCTTGAAACCAATTTACTAGAATCTCTGATTTTTATGTTACACATACCTTATTGAATTTAAGCACAAGTAAGAAACATATTAGTTTGCAACCAATAAGTTCCTAGTCTAATACAAACTCTTTATGCCATCCATAATCATTACACAAACTTAAGGATGTATGTCTCCATTGTTCTTATAATTTTAAGTGTGTCATAGACCCTAAAGGAATGAGAGGTTGTCAAAGACTATCAGTAATAGAGAGGGGTTTTCACAAAGAATAATCAAGTTTGGAGCATGTGAACAAAAATGTGAAGGTTTTTTTTATCTTTTCGCTTTAGCTTAGAGTCGCATTCTTCTTCTTCTGCTACATCTAAGTTCGTTTTGTTACAGAGGATGTTAAAGAGATTGAGTTGTAGAGAGCGAAGTGAGTAACATATTCTTGTAAAGAGAGAGAGAAACATATGTTTCTAAAGGTTATAGTAGATTTTCATAGAGATGTATGAATTGCAGTTTGGATCCCGAACTCGTAAATCATTATCTTCTTTACTTTTCTTGCTAAATCGCTAAAGTTAATTGGCGAATATCTATAATTCATCATTCACAAAGATATAACCAGCAATAATAGGAGATTAAACTCCACAAATTGGTATTAGAGTGCTAATTTAAAACGTGAAATGAAAAACGGAAATCAAAGATCGAAGATGATTTGGGAAAGATTGATGTCAAAGAAATTCGACGATACTGGCGATTATCTTTGGTGGTAGTAAAATCTCTAAGCACATCTTGAGATTCTCGGACTACTTGTTGCACACACAGATGAACAATCCGAGAGAGAAGGGAGGTGTTAAAGAGAAAGAATATCCTAAAGATGAAGTCGTATTTGAGAGGGCTTCAGGTTCTGATCCAGTTCTTGTCGAAAACAAATGTAAAGCTAGATGAACCATTATTTTGAGCATATGAGATGACTTTATATGTCAAAATCACTCTCTAATCGCATATATCTTAAGCATAAACTCTATGGATTTAGGATGAATGAATTTGTTGGTATTGAAGAAAATTGTTAGAACGGGTCTACAACATCCCACATAGCATTTCTCCAATAGATTCTAGCATACTCACAATATTGCTTACGCGCTCATGATGCATCAAATTATGTGAAACCCAGATTCGAGACAAACTGGCTTAGTGAGAATAGTTGTTCTAAGATCTCAATGTTTCAATTGCTTAAAGAAAATGTATTTGTTATACTACTACATTTCACACATTTCAAGATAATTACAAAACTAGAAGTAGATTTGGTACAAAATAAGTTAACTATATAACTATACTAGAGGGTGCATTTAAAGTGTATTAAGACATAAATTGTTGGTTTGGTGATAAGATTTTTTCATGTGTTGCAGACTTGCAGTTGGTTTTGCTAGAGGATACACCAACCATCAATGAGTTTTTGTGTATTATTACATATCTTGGTAATGTCAGCGTCGTAGTGGCTGATGAGAATCCAACTATCTTGATTTTAATGTCTCTTCCTAGACAATTTGACCAGCTAGGAGAGACATTGATGTAGCTTCATTCGGCTACTTCATCGTGGGCTTCCGTTTTTCATTGGTGTTTTGCTTTTAAACAAAGATTTTGGTTTTATTCGTTTTTATTATTATATTTTCAGATTTGATAAACACTTAGGAAGATTTTATTATACTTATCCTTGGATATCATCGACATTTTTGATTAATAACGAAAGAGAACTTCTTCTCTGCAAATAATCTCCTTCACTCGTCACTCCAAGAAAGCTTATCGAGTTTGATTCGTAGCATCTATGTTTGTTCCATATGCTGCTGCTGAAAATTCTAGAGAGTATGGAAAAATCTTCTTTGTATAAAACACCTTAAGCAAACACCAGCTTAACGGATTTATCCGGTTATCCGGCACTAAGACATTCCCTTAGTCCGATACCGATTGTTTTACTATAAAGATTAAAAAACTCATAAACACATGTTTTTTATCTTAAGCACACGAAACTCTCTCTCTCTCTTAAACTAGAACGTTTATGCGCTCTCAAAAATTTGTATCTTAATTCTTGAATGTAGTCCTCTTTTTATAGATGAGACTACTACAAGAATAAGGAAACCTTTTCTTTTAATGAATATAGAAAACTAATATGATTTCCTTTTGCTCCAACATAATTTCCTTTTCTTCTTGTTGTATACTGAAATTGTCTTTTTTGTCTTTGACAGGTCTGCTCCGGTTTAGCTCTGCATTGATTCTGATTCTGATTTCGGTTTTGTTCATAAAGCTTATTACTTCAACATTCTCTCCCTTGTTGATTGTGTGTTTCAATCAAGCAACCAATCCTCACAAAATTCACAGATATCAACAAAAATCTTTTTTTTTCAATTTCTTAGGAAATCAACACTATGTTTAAAACCAGCTTCTCCCCTGCTTGAGTGACACATATAATCAACAACCAAATTTATGTCAGCACGAGTCTTCATATCTTCTGCTTCTAATTCCACGAAGATAACCAATCTCAAACCAAACCTTCATTGGTTTATAAAACCAAACTCCAATTTAAAAGTCAAACTTACGACACCAACCCTTGAAGCCCATTATCATTCTAGAAGCTCAAATCAGCAAGACCAATATGACAACAGAAGCTCATCTTCGTAGAAACAACAAATCGACCTCAATTTCTCAAAAGTGAAATCCCTAACTATGTTCTTCATCAATCTCAATCCAAAAACATAAGTGACATCCAAGGCATTAGTTCGTAAGCGATTAGGGTTTTGGTCAAGCGCTCGCCGCAAGGAAGGGTTATCAGGCCGATGATGGCGCTGGAGAAGGAGAAAACTCCACCTCTAACTACAGATTCGACGACAGTTAAACCTCTGCAACAGTTGAAGAAGGGATCATCGGAAAATGTTGTTCAAAACGGGCCAACATAAACAGAGCATGTTCTGGAAGTGGGCATGATCGAGGGTAAGGCAATGGTGGAAATTTCGGATGATGTGATTCAGAACTTTGTACCTTTATGGGATGATCTCCTAGAGGGGAAGTTTTTATAGAAGGCATCTCATGTCGCAAAAATACATGTTGTTAGGGTCAGATCCATCCTAACTGGGATCTTTAGGCGAAAATGGCTAAGTATGGCCATAGACATGTCAAGCAGGTAAAGAGGAAGGATGAGGCGAGGGGTGAGTGGGAACGATGAGCCCAAGACTTAGACGAGACAATAACGTCGTAATCTCCATCCATATCGACGATATAGGTCGGTGATTCTGAGACACAATGGACCGGGTCAAATCTAAGAAGCCCATAACTTTCTTCTGGACTAGAAGGTTTATGGACAAAAGAAAAAAGAGGCGAAGAAAAAGGAAAGGTTCCTTATCAGTTTAGGGAAAAAGACCACCGACTCAGATTACATATAAATATGCATGCACTTGTACCCAAGAAGGGGATTCGCAACTTTGACCTAGCAAGAATACTTAGGTTTTTTGAACATTTTCTGTATTCGAAGCTCTTTGACATATCAATAAAATAATCATCTTTGGATCTCTGTTCTGGTGTTTCTTCTTATAGAAGTTTTGGAATCCCTAAATATTTCTTAACAAATTGGATATTGTGGTTTTCAAAGCCGACAATTTGGCGCCGTCTGTGGGGACTCTCAAAATTTTCTGACTCTTAAGAACCACCAAACACGAGATTTGAAGAGATGACTAACGACGAAGACAATAAGAGCGAGGATGCAAGCAATACTGGCACGGATCTTCCTGGAGCAAGGACAAATCTGCCGCCAGCAAACACATAGGCCATTCCAGCGGTGATAGCAGAGATGAAAGACATGTTGGCCACGTTACTGAAGAAGGTGGGAAAGCAGGACGAGTTGAACAAATCGGTGTCGGAGAAGCTTGAAACACTAACAACGGAGAGCCGAACCAGATACCTTCGAGCTGGAAGCACGAGGTCAACAGCGAATCCTTCCGAAAGAGTGGGATGACTTGAGCTCAATTCCACGGCACTCAATTTTTTAACACCCCGGGATGCATCTAGATCGATAGGAGGACTGCCGCCGTTACATCCAATCAACGAACAAACGCCCGCGGTGACCAGATCAAATGTAACAAAACCGCCCCCGCTGATCTGAGGACTGAGAAGTGACAATGAAACCAACCTAGGCAATGGACGCGATAGGACGGCTGCTACAATTGACCTCGACGAAGAGGAGGAGGGAGTAAGAATTAGCACCGATCTAACGGAAGAAGAAGAGAACTTCCTACTAGACCAGCAGGCGCAGTTCATTGACGAACCGCAAAGAACAGGCCGAGGCAACATCCCAGGCGAGCTGCAAAGAGCAAACTCTGACCACCAGCGGCAGATGGAAAAATTCGAGCATCCCTAGCTCAAGCCACTGTTGAGATGCTAGATGTCCGCTCCCAAGTACACAAGGCCACAAGCGCGGCTCCGGAAATATATTTGATGCTGGAGGAAGCACAGCGAACGCCGTTTACAGCTCATATCACCAACACTAGGATCTCTGACCCATGGAAGATCAAGATTCCAGTCTACAACGGCATGACCAATCCCAAGGAATATATCACAGCTTTTTGCATAGCAATGGGATAAGCCAACCTTAGGGAAAGCGAAAAACATGCCGGCTACTACCTCCTATTCGTAGAAAATCAAAAATGTGCAACCCTTCAATGGTTTTCCAGGCTGGAGCGAAGGTCCGTCGATAATTTCCAGCAGCTATCAAGCATCTTTATGAAGCAGTACTTGATGTTCATGGATAGGAAGGCTTCCAACACTGACCTCTGGGCTTTAGCACAAGGATCAACGGAGACCTTACAAAGCTTCATAGAGAGATTTAAAGTAGTAGTATCGAAAATCGAAGGAGTAAGTGACAAGGCCGCTCTTACAGCACTGAAGAAATCACTATAGTATGAATCATACTTCCGGAAAGAAGTTGCGCTAAATGCACCCCAATCGATCCAAGACTCGCTGCATCGGGCATCAAGTTTTATAGACAACAAGGAGGAGATGAAAGTCCTGGCTAAAAAGGACTTTGACGTTGCCAGAATCCTAATAGATACCGAGAGTTTCGTGGACATTATTTTCTGGGAAACCCTCAGAAGAATGAATGTGAGCTTGTCCGAGGTGATAGCGATGCCGAAACCGCTAACCAGATTTTCTGGAGAAACTACAATGACCCTTGGGATGAATAAGCTACCTGTCCAAACGGGAGATGTGACCAAAGTGATAGAATTCTCGGTATTAGATCACCCGGCAATCTACAATACAATCCTGGGAACCCCCTGGATAAATTCCATGCAAGCTGTACCATTAACCTATCACCTCTGCGAAAAAGTTTCGATCTCGAACGGAGTAAAAACGATCAGGGGAAACCTGTCACCGAGCAAATCTCGAAGACAAAGCGAAAGAAAATGAAGAAAAATCCAGAACCTGAGAAGCAGTTGTCAAAGCTCTTATAGCAATTACAGATTACAGAAGATCACAGAAAGAGGAAAAGCCAACATGCGACCCCGTAATCTCAGTATGCATCAACAACATGCACCCAGAACACTGCGTGGAGATCAGAGAGAATTTAGACGAAACATTAAAGAAAGAATTGGTCTCTTTCCTGAAAAGGAATATAAATACTTTTGCTTGGAGCGCCGAGGACATGCCGGGCATCGACATTAACATGACCCACCCCGAGCTAAATATAGATCTGACCTCCAAACCAATAAAACAAAAAAGAAGGAAGTTGGGACCAGGACGAGCTAAGGCCGTGAACGATGAGGTGGATCGACTATTGAAGGTAGGATCGATCGTTGAAGTAAAATACCCCGATTGGCTAGCTAATCCCGTAGTAGTAAAAAGGAAAAATGGAAAATGGCGAGTGTGCGTCGACTTCATCGACCTTAACAAAGCATGCCCAAAGGATAGCTTCCCACTTCCGCATATCGATCGACCGGTGGAAGCTACGACAGGCAACGAGCTCCTCTCATTTATGGATGCCTTTTCCGGGTACAACCAGATTTTCATGAATCCAAATGACCAGGAGAAAACTGCGTTAATCACGGATTACGGGATATACTGCTACAAGGTGATACCCTTTGGCCTCAAAAATGTCGTGGCAACTTACCAGAGATTGTAAACAATATGTTCGCAGATCAGCTCGGAAAAACGATGGAGGTTTACATAGATGATATGCTTGTGAAATCATTCAAAGAAAAGGACCACATGAAGCTCAACCCGACCAAGTGTAGATTCGCAGTCACATCAGGGGAATTCCTCGGATACTTAGTAACTCGTCGTCGCATCGAGGCAAACCCGAAACAGATCACCACCCTGATCCAGATGGCCTCACTAAAGATGAAGCGAGAAGTCCAGAGGCTTACAAGACGCATCGCAGGTTTGAACAATTTTATTTCGCGATCCACCGACAAGTGCTTGCCATTCTACGACCTCCTGAGAGGAAACAAGAAGTTTGAATGGACCGAGAAATGTAAAGAGGCATTCCAACAGCTGAAAAGCTATCTGACGAATCCTCCAATGCTCGCAAAACCCGTGAAGGGGGAGCCCTTGCTCTTATATATAGCCGTCTCAGCTACCGCGATAAATGGGGTACTCGTCCGAGAAAAATGAGGCAAACAGAATCCCATTTTTATGTAAGTCAAACTTTGACTGACGCAGAAACCCGATACCAGCAGATGGAGAAGCTGGCATTGTCCGTAGTAATGCCAGCTCGAAAACTAAGGACATACTTCTAGTCACACTCCATAGTGGTCCTAACCACTCCCCCTTTACGATCCATCCTACACAGTCCCAACCAGTCTGAAAGATTGGCAAAATAGGCAATAGAGTTGAGTGAATACGACATCGAATATCGGAGCTAAACATGTGCAAAATCTCAAGTATTAGCAGACTTCTTGATCGAACTACCGGAAGAAGGCGTGGAAGAACCAGCCCCTAGTCCAACATGGACACTTCATGCCGACGGGTCATCTTCGAAACATGGCTTTGGGGTAAGAATACGCCTAACTTCTCCAATTGGTGAGGTCTTGGAACAATCATTTCGGTTGCATTCCAAGCATCTAACAACGAGGCAGAACACGAAGCTTTAATCGCCGGTCTGAGGCTTGCCCACGGAATTAAAGTCGAAAGCATCAATGCACTCTGTGATTCGCAGCTGGTGGTAAATCAATTCAATGGTGAAGACGAAGCAAGAGACGAAAGGATGGAGGCATACCTGAAAATCATTCGGGGGCTAGCTGCAAGATTCAAAGAATTCACACTTACTCGAATACCCCGTAGAGAGAATACCTCGGCGGATGCACTGGTAGCACTAGCATCTACCTCCGACCCGGGCTTGAAAATGATCATCCCGGTAGAGTTCATCGAACGCCCGAGTATTAGTATCCCTGATTATGCCAATGCGATAACTCGAGCTCAAACAGCTAGGCTCGCTCAGGATATACCCGAAAAACCTGTTATTTGAGAAGAAGACGCTGCAATCACAATGGAAGAGGATCTTACAAGCACGCCTTCGATCGAACACGATGCAATGATCATATATGAGGATCAAGAAACTGACATGGAGGTCGAAACCAACAACGTTCCTTTTCCCAAAGACGAAGTTACCGAATTGGATGAAGCTTCGCAACCAGTAAACAGAAATTATGGCTACGACAAAGTATGGATGGATGCAATACGAGGCTACATCGCTGATGGCGATCTTCCATTCGACAAATGGGCACCTCCCAAACTCCGAGCTCAAGCAGCTCGGTATGTTTTACTTGACGGAAACGTCTTCAAGTGGAGATTCTTGAAACCGGCATTGTCTTGTGTAGAAGGGGAAAAAGCCAGACGAATCATGGAAGAAGTCCACAGTGGGTCTTGCGGCAATCATTATGGCGGACAAGCATTAGCGATCAAAATAAAACGTCACGACTACTTTTGGCCCACTATGGTGAAGGATTACGAGAAGTTTTATGCGAAATGCGAAAAATGCCAACGACACGCGCCAATGATCCATCAACCAACCGAACTGTTGTCTTCAATCTCGGCACCCTATCCATTTATGAGATGGTCCATGGACATCATCGGGCCTCTACACCGATCTAAGCAGAAACATTTCCTACTAGTTCTAACATATTATTTCTCCAAATGGATTGAAGCAGATTCCTACGCCAACATAAAGGATGCCCAATAGAAAACTTTGTGTGGAAGAACATGATCTGCCGACATGGAGTTCTATACGGAAACTTCATAATCCTTCGGGATTTCCATTTAGCTAAGTCGGTTCGGCTTCATGGGCCTTCGTCTGGAGATTGGTCAAAGATGGACTTGTTCCTTCGGCCTGTAAGTTTATGTATTCTGCTCAGTACATTGCCTATGCCGATCTATCTTGTAATGGGCTCGGCCCATTTCTTTGCTAGGATGGGGATCGCCTTGTTCCCGTCGTTGGCTTCGGCCTTATCGACTTTGTCGGCTTCGGTCTTATCGGCTTTGTCGGCTTAGGCCTTAGCTGCTTCGTCAGCTTAGTTATTTTCCATTGATATCACCTGGGTAGAATCTGACCCCAACACCGAAGCAATAAACAAGATTATCCTTGACGATCTAAAGAAATTCATTGACGAAAAAGGGTCGATGGGACGACGAACTCGAAGGAGTACTCTGGTCTCATCGAACGACTCCATGATGAGATATAGGAGAAACCCCATTCGCTCTAGTCTATGGAACAGAATACGTTATTCGTCTAGAAATACATTTCCCCGGAGTTCGTTGTAGACTTCTCCCCGAATAAGAAGGGCTGAATCATCTACTACTACTTAACGAGCTGGACTTGATCAACAAAAGACGTGACCAAGCACTAGTCCGGATTCAAAATTACCAGCAAGCAACGGCTAAGTACTACAACTCTAATGTTCGAAGCCGGAGGTTCTACAAAGGATACTTAGTTATGAGGAAACTCTTCCAGAACACGGCAAAAATGAACGCTGGGAAGTTAGGAGCAAACTGGGAATGACCTTATAAAATTACCAAAGTAGTTCGTCTAGGGGTCTGCAAGCTCGTTAACATGGCTGACGTGCCAATTCAACAATCTTGGAATGTAATATATCTGAAGAAATACTATCACTAAATCAGATCAGACACAAACTACAAGGCGGCTTGATCCCCAAAAAGGGTACGTAGGCAACTCATCTTAGGATGGGTTTAGCTCCCCCCCTCTTTAAAAAGGGGGGAGTGGGTACATATACGTGTATACTCTCATTTCTATACATTTTTTGCAAACACTGATCAAGATAAGTCCCTTGACTTATGGATTATCTCGCAAAACATCAAGTCTTAACTAAAACAGACTCTTCGATATAATTATCGAACTCGTTGTTGCTGGCCACAACAACAAATTTCTAATCGTTCCATGATCGTGGTATTGAGGCATCAGACATGTTGGCGAGTTCGTAAACCCCCAGGGCGGACTACTTTGGTGATTTTAGGTCCTTCCCAATTTGCTCCAAGTTTGCCAGCATTCTTTTCTACTGTATTTTGAAAGACCTTCCGTAACACTAGGTCTCCTTCGTAGAACTTCGTACGTGAGAGTTGTAGTACTTTGCTGCTGCATTTTGGTAATTTTGGATTCAGATCGGCTTGATCCTGCCTTTCATCGATCAAAACCAAATCATCAAGCATTAGTAAGCGATTGAGCCCTTCTTGTTCTGGGAGAAGTCTTCGGCGGACTCCAGGAAAATGTATCTCCGATGGAATGACGCATTCCGTCTCGTATATGAGGGTAAATGGAGTTTCTCCAATAGCCCGCCATGGCATCGTCCGATGAGACCACAAGACCCCTTCGAGTTCGTCAGCCCATCGTCCTTTCTTTTAATCTAGACATTTTGAGACCGTCGAGAATTGTCTTGTTCACTGTTTCTGCTTGGCCGTTTCCTTGCGGGTACCTTGGGGTGGATTTGCTAAGTCGTATCTTCCATTTTTTGCAGAATGCTTTGAACCTTGTAGAGATGAACTGCGAGCTATTGTTAGTAACAATTTCGTACGGGACCCCATGCCGGCATATGATATTTTTCCATAAAATCTTTCGACTTGAGCGTCCTTTATGCTGGCAAAAGAGTCTGCTTCGACCCACTTTGAGAAATAATCTGTTAAGACTAGTAAGAAGCGCTTTTGCTTTGAAGGGTAAAGTGGTCCAACGATGTCCATAGACCAACGCATGAAGGATAAGGTGACGAGATTGAGGAAAGCATTTCGGTTGGTTGATGAATCCTTGGTGCATGATGTTAACACTTCTCACATCTAGCGGAGAACTTCTCGCAATCTTTTATCTTAGTTGGCCAATAATAACCGTGTCGTTTGATTTTTATAGCCAGTGCCCTTCCCCCGGAATGGTTGCCGCAAAAGCCACCATGAACTTCTTCTATGATCTTTATTGCCTCTTCTCCTTCGACACATGTCAACAATGGCCCCGAGAACCTCCATTTAAAGATGTTTTCGTAGAGCAAGATATATCGAGCCGCTTGAGCTTTGAGTTTCCGAGCCGCCCATTTGTGAGAAGGGACTTGGCCGTCGTAGATGTATCCTCGGATTGCATCAAGCCATTTGTTGTCGCAACCATATTCCATTGCTTTCGAATCTTCCTTCATATCGATTGCTTCTCCTTCAGATGGAATATCGTCATTGAGGGTGGTTTGTGGGTCTTCTTCCAGCATTACTAGGTCTTGTTCGGTCGGAGGTGTGTCCGTTGGATTTCCTTCTTCAGTTGTACATGCTTTGTTTCGATTAGAAGGTTGTTCGTTTGACGTTTCCTCCATCCCGACATTTCCTTCGATCGCGTCGATTTTCTCCTTTGCTTGCCTGGCTGCTTGAGATCGAGTGACTACATTTACTGCCTCTGGAAGAGTTATACTTGGGCGGTCGATGAATTATACTTGGACGACCAGAAGGTCCGGATCAGAGGTGGATGCCAGAGCTGTAGGTGCGTCGGCCGAAGTGTTTTCCCCTTGCGGGATACGTGTCAGAGTGAACTCCTTGAAGCGTGTGACCAAGTCTTTGACTACCTTCAGATAGGCCTCCATGCGATCGTCTTTTGCTGCGTACTCGCCACTGAATTGGTTTGCGATTAACTGTGAATCACAATATCCGTGAATTCGTTTGATCTTAAGTCCGAGTGCGAGCTTCATCCCGGTGATGAGGGCTTCATACTCTGCTTCGTTGTTGGATGCGCGAAAGCCTAAGCGGAATGATTGCTCGAGTAGCTCGCTGGCAGGAGAAGTTAAACGTATCCCAACTCCTGAGCCCTTTTTAGAAGATGATCCGTCGACATGAAGCTTCCAAAGCGAGTTCAGGGCTTCCATCTCGATGCTCTCTTCGGAAAGTTTGATCAAGAAATCGGCAAGGACTTGTGACTTCGTGCATGAGCATCCGCGGTATTCGATGTCGTACTCGCTTAATTCTACCACCCATTTGGCTTGTCTTCCGGATTGGCTTGGACTGTGCAGGACTGATCGAAGTGGGAAAGTACTGAGGACCACTATCGAATGGGACTGGAAGTAAGGCCTTAAATTCCTTGCAGACATGACAACAGAAAGTGCCAACTTCTCCATTTGCTGGTATCTGGGTTCGGCATCGGTGAGAGTCTTGCTGACGTAAAAGATTGGCTTTTGCTCGCCTCGTTCTTCTCGAATAAGCAGTCTGCTTACCGTTGTGGCGGAGACTGCGGTATACAAAAACAAAGGCTCTCCCTCAACCGGTTTGGCGAGTACTGGAGGAGTGGCTAAGCACTTTTTCAATTGCTAGAATGCTTCTTCACACTTCTCTGACCATTCGAATTTCTTGTTTCCCCGTAAAGTGTCGTAGAAGGAAAGGCACTTATCAGTGGAACGCGAGATAAATCTGTTGAGCGCGGCTAC
Source organism: Pseudoturritis turrita (assembly GCA_900406555.1). Classification (NCBI taxonomy): domain Eukaryota; kingdom Viridiplantae; phylum Streptophyta; class Magnoliopsida; order Brassicales; family Brassicaceae; genus Pseudoturritis; species Pseudoturritis turrita. The sequence goes on along the minus strand of OVBL01001098.1, from coordinate 44,878 downwards.
TCTTCCAGTCAATCCTTGCACCTCTCGTTTCATTTTTGGAGATTTCATTTAAATAAGTGCGTCGATTTATTTTGGGTGTGCTTCGATTCCTCGATTAGTAACCAAGTATCCAAGGAATCGCCCGACGTGACTGCGAATCTGCACTTTGTTGGGTTCAGTTTCATGTTATGCCGGTTCAGCTGCTCGAAGCACTCTTTGAGGTGGGCTATATGATATTTTTCTTCCAAATACTTGACCAGCATATCATCTATGTAAACCTCCATTGTCCTTCCGAGCTGACTAGCGAAAATTTTATTCACCAGACATTGATACGTGGCTCCAGCATTCTTCAGGCCGAACGGCATTACCTTGTAGCAGTATATTCCGCGATCTGTTATGAAAGCTGTCTTTTCCCTATCGTCAGGATTCATTAAAATTTGGTTGTATCCGGAAAATGCGTCCATGAATGACAGGAGCTTGTTGCCTGCTATTGCTTCGACCAGTCGATCAATGTGTGGGAGCGAAAAGCTGTCTTTTGGACATGCCTTATTTAAGTTGGTGAAATCTACACACACCCGCCATTTTCCGTTCTTCATTTTGACTACTACATGATTCGCCAGCCAATCCGGGTACTTGACTTCCATTATCAAACCGACTCGTAAGAGTCTCTCGACTTCGTCGTTTACTACTTTCGCTCTTTCGGGCCCCAGTGTCCTCCTTTTCTACTTCACTTGTTTGAAGGTTGGGTCGACATTCAACTCATGACTTGTCACATTGATATCAATCCCATGCATATCTTCTGCCGCCCATGCGAACGTACTTATGTTCTGTTTCAAGAATGAAACGAGCTCCTCCTTGATCTTCTCATCGAGCTTGGCTCCAATTTCAACGCATCGCTCAGGGTGGTTATAGTCTATGCAAACTAATATTACTAGATTGCAGGTCGGCTCAACATCTTCTTCTTCGCGGCCTTCCGCAATCTGTAATTGCTATAAGAGTTTGGAGAGCTCGTTGACCGACTCTCTGTCTGTCTTCATCTTCTTGCGCTCTGCCTGGACAGCCAGATCAGTAACAGGATTCCTGAGCTTATGTGCGGCAAAGAAGCAAACGTGAGACTGCTTTTGATCCCCCAAATTGTCTTTACTCCATTTGGGGTTGGGAATTTTACGCAGAGATGATAGGTCGAGGCCACGGTGCACATCGTGTTTAACCGCGGGGTTCCCATAATGATGTTGTAGATTACCGGGTGAATGGCCACTAAAAGTTCCACGATTTTGGTTATTTCTTCGGCCCGAACAGGTAGCTTGATTGTTCTGATCGTCATTGTCATTTCTCCAGAGAACCCAGTCAATGGTTTTGGAGTCGCTATTACTTTGGATAGGTCGATGTTCATTCTACTGAGAGTCTCTTAAGATTATGTCCATCGTGCTTCCCGTGTCTACCAACACTCTGGCCACATCACAGTCGTTGTTGATTAGCTTGATTACAAGAGGGTCATCGTGAGGTCTATCGATTCCAATAGTTTCCCTTCCTTCAAATGAGATTACGTCATTTGGAAACTTAGAATGCTCAGACCAATTCACGCTGACATCGGCTCGTCGTTGAAAAGCCTTAATCAATGAGACGGTATCTGAGAAGTAATGAGATCCGCCCATTGTCATGTTTATTATTCTTATTGTTTCGGCTTGTGTTGGTTCATCATCCCTCATTCCGCGCTTAGGGGGCTCGTCATTTTCAGATTCTGTTTGGGCATCGCTCTGCTCCAACTCGAAGTCCTTGATTCTTACGTTGCCTCCGAGTTTGCCGGCTTCTAGCTTCGCCGTGAGTCTAGAGCCTAGCACCCGACAGTTGGCTATAGAGTGCCCGTAGATATGATGGAGTTTGCAGTAAGCTTTCTCATCATAAGTCGTATTTCTCGTCCAAACACTTCCAAAGACTCTTCCTTGGCCTCGGCGTCGGCCTCGTCCGTAACCGGGTATATCAACTTGATAATTATGAGCTCATATGAAGCCTCTTACGTGTTGGACGAATCCAGTTGCTTGATTATTCCTCTTCCTATTCAGCGGTTTCTGAGGCTGAAACGTGTTGTTGGCCATTTTCGTTTTCCCATGCTTCAAGGCCAAGACTTTCATCTCCTCTTCGTTAGTTGCGAAATCCATGGCGTGATGCATAGCATCTTGGATTGTTGAAGGGGCGTTCTGGAGGACTGACTAGGTATTCTTTCAGCTGTTGAAACGCCTGTTCGCATTTTTCTGTCCATTCGAACTTCTTGTTGTTACGCAGTGTATCGTAGAAAGACAAACACTTATCGATTGATCGAGAGATAAACCGATTCAGTGCGGTGACCCATCCTGTCAACTTCTGGACTTCGCGCTTTGTTTTTGGCGACGCTATTTGTATGAGCGCGTTAATCTACTTCAGTTTGGCTTCAATTCTACGGTGATTTTTCAGGTATCCAAGGAACTCTCCGGACGTCACCGCAAATCTGCACTTGGTCGGGTTGAGCTTCATGTCATGCAGGTTTAGTTGCTCGAAACACTCTTCTAAATGACCTACGTGATCCTTTTCTTCCAAAGACTTCCGCGGTCTGTGATGAACGTTGTCTTATCTTAATCGTGTGGGTTCATTAGGATCTGGGTGTATCCGAAAAAGCATCCATAAATGAAAGGAGTTTGTTACCCGCTGTGGCTTCCACCAATCGATCGATATGTGGAAGCGGGAAGCTATCCTTTGGGCAGGCCTTGTTCAGGTCGGTGAAATCCACGCACACGCGCCACTTTCCGTTCTTCTTCTTTACCACTACAGGGTTAGCGAGCCAGTCCAGGTACTTCACTGCGACTATTGATCCGACGCGCAGTAATCTTTCCACCTCGTAATTCACCGCTTGAGCTCTTTCTGGCCCAACTTTTTTCTGTTTTACTGGTTTGAAGGTCGGGTCTACGTTCAGCTCGTGGCATGTTACGTCGATACTGATGCCGGGCATGTCTTCGGCTGCCCACGCGAAAGTATTTACGTTCTTTTTTAGGAAAGAAATCAGCTCTCCCCTTATTGGGTCCTTCAGCTCGGCCCCTATTTCGAGACAACGCTCTAGGTGATTGCCGTCAATGTTTAATGAAATAACGGGGTCACAAGTAGGTTTTCTCTTCCTCTCACGATCCTCCGTGATCTGTAGTTGCTATAAGAGTTTTGCCAACTCCTTTTCGGGTTCCCTGTCAGTCTTCATCTTCTTTCATTTGGTTGTGGTGTTTGGCTCGGTGACTGGGATTCTGAGTTTATGCTCGGCTAGGAAGCAAATGCGAAACTCTTTCTGGTTCCCCCAAATTGTTTTGACTCCTCCGGGGGTCGGAAATTTAATGCAGAGGTGGTAGGTTGACGGTACGGCTCGCATGGAGTTTATCCAGGGGGTGCCATAATCACATTGTAGATCGCGGGATGATCTGCAACCGAAAACTCCACTGTCTTGGTAACTTCTTCAGCGCGGACGGGAAGCTTGATTGTTCCAAGGGTCATGGTTGTTTCTCCTGAGAATCCGGTTAACGGCTTTGGAGTGGCCGTGATTTTGGATAGGTCGATGTTCATCCTTCTGAGGGTTTCTCAAAAGATTACATCTACGGAGCTTCCCGTGTCTATCAGAACTCGGGCGACATCGCAATCGTCTATGATAAATTCTATCATGAGGGGGTCATTATGTGGTCGGTCAATGCCGGTGGTTTCCCTTTCTTTGAACGAGATTACGTCGTTAGGTAGTTTGGAAGATGCTGACCAGTTGCCGCTAGCATCGGCTCTCCGCTGGAATGCTTAAGACACCGTGTCTGAACAGTATTGTGATCCTCCCATTATCATGTTTATTCTTCTCCGAGAGCCCGACTGTGTTGTCTCGTCATCTCGCCTTCCTCGCTTGGGGGGTTACCATTTTGATTTGCCTGGTTAGGCTGATCTTTCTCATCTTCTCGCTTGAAATCCTTAAGGCTGACAGTGTTGCCGAGCTCTCCGACTACTATTTTGCCGCAAGCTTTATTCCCAGGGTTCGGCAGTTTGCGGTTGAGTGTCCGTGCATATGATGATACTCGCAGTAGGCCTTTTTGTCGTAAGAACTCGGATTTCGTGTCCACGTGTTCCATGGAGCTTTGCCTCTGCCTGTTCCCAATTGGTAGTTATGGGTTCCTCCGAAATTGGGTTTCTCATGTTGTACGTATCCGGTTTCTTGATTACTCTTCCTATGAGGCGGTGGGTTCAGAGCTTGGAAGGAACGGCTCGTCGTTTTGGCCACTCAATATTTCTGAGATAATACCTTAATCTCCTCTTCGTTGACTATGAAATATGAGGCTCAGTGAAGCGCGTCTTGGATTGATAATGGCGCATTCAAAGTGATTTCTTTTCGGAAATCCGATTCGTACTACAACGATCTTTTTAATGCAAGCACGGCGGCCTTGTTGCTTACGCCCTCGACCTTTGACATCACTGCTTTGAATCTTCCCATGAAACTTCGTAGTGTCTCCGTAGGCCCTTGAGTTAATGTCCAGAGGTCGGCATCAGAGGCTCCTTGATCCATATACCGGGAGTAATGCTTCAAGAAGGTGGCAGAAAACTGCTAGACATCGTCAATGGAGTTCTGCTCGAGTCTGGAAACCATTGGAGGGCTGCGCCTTTTAGGTGCTCCACAAACAGAAGGCAGAAATCGGCATCTCTCTCATTTTCCCTAAAATTGGCTCGACCCATTGCTATGATGAATGTCGTTATGTGCTCTTTCAGGTCGGTAATCCCTTCGTAAACGGGAACTTTGATTTTTCCGGGGTCAGAGATCCTTGCCTTGGTAATCCGAGCTGTAAACGGCGTATTGTGTGCTTCTTCTAATACGCGGTCGAACTCAGGGGCTTTACTGGTTGCCTTGTGCACTTGGGATCGAATGGCTCTTACCTCAGCAGTGGCACGATCCAAGGAGGCTCGGATTTTGTCCAGTTCTTCTCTCTAGGCTCGGGTCGTCATTCTTGGCTCATCAGCGTATTTCACCTGTTGGACCCATAGGAGATTTTCTTCCTGCTCTGCTAAGTTCATGGCTCGGTTCGGGTTGACGTCGCCTTTGCTAGTTTGGGTTCCCGTCATTGTTGGTGCGAATCCCTCGTCAGCGAGATTTCCCATGTTGTGGTCTCCTTCTTCGCACCCCTCCTCGTCGAGAACGATTGCTGCAACCGACCCACCGTTGGTGTTTTGGTCACGTCCATCACTGGCTCCTCTTGCTCCTCGAATCAGTCGAGGTGGTTCGGTGATATTTGATCTGGTCATCGTGGGTGTTTGTTCGTCGGTTGGATGTGGCGGTGGTAGTCCTCCCAAAGTCCTCGGTGCATCGCGTGGTGTTGAAAAATCCAAGGCTGTTGGGTTTAAGCCAAGTCGCCTAGCGATCCCGCTGACAGATGGATTCATCGTCGAACTCATGCCTTCGATTCGTGTGGTTTGGGATCGGCTCACTGTCGTCGAGCTATTCATCTTGTCTTGCTCCTCTGCTTTCTTCAGCAACGTGGTCATCATGCTTTTCAACTCTGTCAGCATTTCTGAAGTGCCTTCCGTGTTCGCCGGCGGCGGATTGGTTCTTGCCCCAGGAAGATCGGCGCCAGTGTTGCTCACGTCTTCAACGCTCCGCTCTCCGTCGGTGGTCATCATTTCAGATCTCGTATTTGGTGGTTCTTAGGTGTCAGAAAGTTTAAGACTCCCCTCAGATGGCGCCAAATTGTGGGAATCGAAGATCGCACAACTAAACTTGGTTAGGAAAAATAAGGGATTCGAAAAATTTCTATGAAAAAAAATACAAGAACATAGATCGAAAGATGGTGTTTCTATTAAAACTGTTTGGAAAGCTATTGCAGAGCAAATAACAAGTGTTTTGCTAGGTCAAAATTGTCCTTCTTTTAAAAGGGGTACATGTCTATTTATACAAAAATAAGTCAGCTAGGCCTCTCCCTAAACGATAAAGGAAAACTTCCTTATTCTTCGGGATTTCCTTTCTTCTCTGGTTTGGCTAAGTCGGTTCGGGTGTGGGCTTATTACTTCGACTTGCTAACTTGGCCCACCAAACTCTTGTGGCTCATTGCCTCGGCCCAACAAGATGTTGGGCTTGCTGCTTCGCTGGGTCACCAGAGATCTGGCTCGTCGCCTCTTTGTCTTGTCTGGATCTTTATTTGTTTAGCTTGTCACCTGTTTGGATTGTCGCCAACATTTTAGCACATCGCCGTTATGTTGGCGCGTTGCCGGTGTTTTGGCTCGTCACCACAATGTTGGTTCGTCGCCCATACTTTTGCTCGTCACTGTTATCTTGGCTCAATGCCAGGTGTTTTGGCTCGTCGCCAAAATGTTGGCTCGTCCCCCATATTTTGGCTCGTCACCGTTATTTTGGCACGCCGCCAGGTGTTTTGGCTCGTCGCCCATATTTTGGCTCATCACCGTAATTTTGACGCGCCACCAGGTGTTTTGGCTCGTCGCCAAAATGTTGGCCCATCGCCCATATTTTGGCTCGTCACCGTTATTTTGGCGCGCCACCAGGTGTTTTTGCTCGTCGCCAAAATATTGGCTCGTCGCCCATACTTTGGCTCTTCACCGTTATTTTGGCTCGTCACCGTTATTTTGGAGTGCTGCCAGGTGTTTTGGCTCGTCGCCAAAATGTTGGCTCGTCGCCAAAATGTGGGCTCGTCCCCGTCTTTTGGCTCATCGTAGACATGTTGGTTGGTCACCGTTTGTTGGTTCATCACCGATATGTTGGCTCGTCACCGTTTGTTGGTTTGTCGCATACCACCGAAGTTGGTTCGGCCCATCCACGCTCCCACCGAAGTTGGTTCTGCCCATCCACGCTCCCACCAAGTTTGGCTAGGCACAAAATCTTTACTTAGCCATTTTCGGTGGTCAATCTCGATGGGGTGAAAATTGATCCCAACAATCACACGGGCAGGTGATCTTCGAAAAGATAGCCGCAGATGTCGTACATCAATGTAAGCCCCGTTAGCATTAATGGGCACGGTAGAAAGTGGAATTGCCTCGGGGATAATTTGAGGTGATTCGGCGCGTCGTTGCCGCTTCGACGCATCGGATAACCCTTCACCCTTGTCATCTGTCGATGACTGACATTTTCTACTCGGACCTTTCCTCTCTTTGGCCTTCCCTTTGCCTTTGTCCTTATGCGGCAACATCTGGGAATCCGCGGGACGAAGCCGTAACACGACCCCTTGAGGAGCTAAGGGGTTAGAAATCTACTCGTCGGGGGGGGGGGGGGGGGGGGTTACAGGATGTAATAGGCTCGGGGAGGAGAGTAGCATTAGTCTGAGGGTTCGAGGGTCGGATTTGACCCATCACCTCAGCTTGCCTCGCCCTCTCTCTAGCTTCTACCTTCTGCTTTAGCTTTGGCTGCGACTCTGTCTCTAAACGTTGGTCTACCCATGGTGTCGGCTGAAGGGTTGGGGGAAGATGATTGTTCAACAGATTGACGTTCAAAGAGGGCTCAGGCTGTCTCCACTCGTTGAAGATTAAATTCTCTCTTCCAATTACCCTTTCAAGACGAAGGCACTTCGTGGACCATAGACAGATCGGTGGGAAACGAGAGTTGGAGATGGCGTGTTGCAAAAAAGGGGAAACAAAATAGGAAACCTAAAACAAAATTAACATATAAAAGAAAACTGAGACGTAGCTCAAAACAAAGTACGGGTAGGCTACCAAGTTCTCCCTAACTTGTCTTAATGGAGTGAATACATCTTGAGCTCACTGACACCTCGGTCACAGGAACAAAGAAAAAGTAATCCTCCCAGTTATTATCTTTGCTCGGGAATCCTACTATGATCTTCCTCTTGGCTTTACCCGACACATAGTACTTTAATTCTCTCTTATTATGACGTCTGAATTCGAGTAAGCTTGTCAAGTGTTCGACTCCAACCTCAACGCCGCATTCGTAACTCCTGACTAGGATGCCAACCAGATTTCTGATCCCCGAGCATTTATTTGGGAAACGGCCAAATTATGCTTGCATAAAAACCGCAAAATCACTTCGGGGATCGGGAACCATAGTAACCAGCAGTAAAAGAAGCTCTCGTAGAGAGTAAAGTGAGCGGGGGGGGGGAGGATTATTGGCTCGGTCCATCGTTGAGGGAAGAAAAAATTCAATTTCTTCCGAGATATTAAATCTCCACCTAAGGGCTGTTAAAGAATCTAAGGTGGAGAGAGTTGAACCAGGCGGATCGGGTCGCTTCTTAGCTTTCCTCTTCCTTGGGGCTCGTTGAATAGGTCATAACAGACACTCCAGCTCTTGTCTTGCCACGACAGGATCGTAGAACCAATCCTCTGGTTCAATTTTTGCCTGCTGGGGATCCACTGTGTCGACAAAAGGATTTAACGTCTCGTCAAAAGGAGAGTCGCGAAGGTTAGGCACGTTAAATTCCAAAGGATTTTCGACATTGATTTCTCCTCTCGAGGATTCTGAAAGCACAACTTTCCTACCGAGAGTAGAAGGGCCTACCCCCGACCCTTTTGAGTCGTCAAAATCCTTTAGAGCATCCGCACCCGAAGAATCTGCTCAGCTAAAAAAGAGTTTGGTGGAGAGAGACGGCTCCAGAAATGAAGACTGGCCAGGACTATCGAATAACCTGGCGTACGGCTCAGGTGACATAGACGCAGACAACTGAGACAGTCCTTAGGCTTAGAAATGGATCGGGATCTTTGGAAGACAAACAAACTGATCAGGATCCCTAATAGCTCAGGAGAAAAAAATCTAAATCTTCGAAGAATTGGAAAACAGATCGGGGTTCTCAACAGCTTATTGGAACAGATCAAAGCCTTCTAAGGGTTGAAGAACAGATCAAGATCCTCTAAATAAATTAAAAATCATATATAAATCTTCAAACAAATCACTGGAGAATTCAAGAACAGCGGCGGAGCTAATTGAAGATGGATCGGGGAACTCAAACGGGTAGGCGGCGAAGGAGGAATAACAGAGGCCCTAGCTAAAAATAACTTAAGCAAAAAATATATAGAGAAAGAAGAGAGAGGTTACCTGTTTTGGAGAATTTTTCAGAAAAATAACTTAAGCAAAAAATATCACAAGTTGTATAGGCAAGTAGTGACGTCATACGCCTCGGGAATTAGCATAAACATTTAGACTCCCCGAGAAAAGTATGCCAAAGTCTGTGGAGGCCCCCGAGCAGAATTTGTTCTATACAGTAAACCCCGAGCCAAACTCTTGACATAAACGCTCGGTGGCATATAGCAAAATAAAATGGCTAGGGGGCTTAACAGAAACACTCCAACGGTTCGGAATTTTCTCTACAAATTCGGCTAGGGATTTTAACTTAAGAACGCTCTTTATCTCGACATTTTCAGCTTTGAAATTGACGAGCTGGGGGGCTAACTGTTGGGGTCATTTTCACCCACCTTAAGTTAACGGACGAAAAAGGTATAAAAACGGCTCGGTGTCAACTAAGTATTTCGAACAGCCGAGCGAAACTCAAACAATTCGGATGTCACACAGAAAATGGTTCGGGTATCGCACCGAAAATGGTTTGGGTGTCACACCGAAAATGGTTTGGGTGTCACACCGAAAGTGGTTCGGGTGTCACACCAAAAATGGTTTAGCTGTCACACCGAAATGGTTCTGGTGTCACACCAAAAATGGATCGGGTGACACATGAAGACTGTTCATGTCACAGTTAGAGAACCCGAGCCAAAACAAAAATGGCCCGAGCTGCAAAGGAGAAAGACACTCGAGCCGCGAGAGAAAAGACACCCGAGCCAAAAATGGGCCGTTGCCACCCGAGCCAAACGTGGGTCGCTACCACCCAAACCGAACATGGGCGTTTGCACCCGAAGCAACGATCACAGGGGAAAGGCCCATGAAGATACGACAAACATGAAGAAAGGAAAAGATTCCTTATCTTTTTAGGAGTCTCCCTAGCCGACCTAAATTTCTATATATACTTGTTTAAACCTCTTGATAGTGGGATCCACGATTTTTACCTAGCAAAAACTCTGTACTTTTGCTCTCATAAGAAAAGCTTTCAAAACAGCTTAATAAAACCATCTTTGGATCTTCGTGTTTGTAGTTTTAATCTCATAACTTTCAGCTCCCTTAAAAGTCTTGACAAATCTAGTTGTGTGGATTTACACTCCCACAAAAATGAAAATCCAAAGATGGTTTTAGTAAGCTGTTTCGAAAAGATTTTGCGTACAACAGTTTGAAAGCAAAAAATCTAAGGTTTAGCTAAGTAAATTGCCCCCTATCTTTGGAGGATGTATATTGATATATATACTAGTTTAAGTCGGCTCGGCCAATTCCAAAGAGATAAGAAAAACTTCATAATCCTTCGGGATTTCCATTTAGCTAAGTCAGTTCGGCTTCATGGGCCTTCGTCTTGAGATCGGCCAAAGATGGACTTGTTGCTTCGGCCCGTAACTTTATGTATTCTGCTCGGTTCATTGCCTATGCCGATCTGTCTTGTAATGGGTTAAACCCATTTCTTCGCTAGGATGGGGATCGGCCTTGTTCCCGTCGTAGGCTTCGGCCTTATCGGATTCGTTGGCTTAGGCCTTAGCTGCTTCGTTAGCTTAGGCCTTATCTGGTTCGTCGTATTTCTATACTTAGTCATTTTCCATTGATCTCAGCTGGGTGGAATCTTACCCCAACAGTTAGCCCCCCAGCTCGGTAGTTTCAGTTATGAGAGTGCCGAGGTAGAGGAAGTCTAAGCTCGGATCAATGTGTTATATCAATCGATACTGAGCCGAAGCAACATGATGCCGAATCCGTTGCGCTTGATATTCTGCCAAACTTGATTACGTCGAAATTGCGGAGCTAGGTTCTCTGTCTTCAGATCGGTAATTTTATACTTAGTAAAAATTTCTCCATGCAACTGTGTCTTGGCCGATTCCCGAGGCATGATGACATCACCCATTTGCTTTAAATGTCTATATATATCTTCATTCCTTCTCATTTCTTTCTCAATCTTCACTTCTCTAAAATCTTCAAGAAGTAACTTCCTTCCTCCCTTCTCTCCCTTTATTTAATTTTTTTTAGGGTTTCTTTGTCTCTCACCGCCGGCCGCCGAGCCCCCATCTATGTCGAATTGTTCTGAGGTTTCGCCGACTTTGATCCGTCTCCTATTTTGATTTGTCTCTAGGTTTGATTCGTAACTTTGTCGATGTTAATTTCTTAGTTGCGGTTTGCCGAAGTGCTTGAGTCTTTGCCGAAGTGGTTTCGTTTTTTCCAAATTGATTTCGTCAAAGGGTTTTTGCCGAAGACTCTTCATCGAATCGTAGCCTAGTAATTGTCGCCGAACCGGAGCTTCCTATTTTGCCGAAAAACGTCCTTGTCGAAATGTTCTTTACCGAAGACTCTTCCGCCGAACCTTTTTCGTGTTTTTGCCGAAGGAGCTTCGTGTTTTTTTGCCGAAAAAGTTCTCGCCGAAAACTTCTTTGCCGAAGTGGTCTTTGCCGAAGACTCTTCCGCCGAAGTGTTTTTGTGTTTTTGCCGAAAGAGCTTTTGCCAAAGCCCTTGTGGTTTTGTCGAGAATATAAGCATGGTTTCTGAATCTAAAGAGTTCAATGATAGTATGGATTTAACAATCGATCCTTCTAAGTTTGGGAGAATGATAGTAGATTCTTGTGACTCTGACGAAGTCAAAAATCACACGACAAGCCCGATTGATTTCACTGGTCCTTCTTTGATCGATGAAGCTTTCGACGAAACGGGAATCCTTTCGAAGTGAAAAATGAACCGGAGAATTGGAGTTTCGATTTTGCTAAGATGAAGCGAGATGCGAGACTCCAAGCTTGTTCCTCAAAGTGACGAGCTTCCAAGAATGGAGCTAAGCGTGAGGTACCCGATCCTCCAGGTTCTACCCTTTCCACTACAAAATCTTTGGAGAGTCTTAGGCATTGGTTCAGTATCTCTGAAGAGATTGAGCTTATACTTCCATCACCATTGGATCGAGCCAATGAGCCTCCAAAGGGGTGTTTCACCTTGTATGAAAGTTGCTTCTATATGTGTTTTCTCTGGTTTCCAATACCAGGTCATTCTTGAGTATCTATGGAAGCATAGGTTGGATTTGGCGCAAATAGCTCCTCGGGGTATTCGGTATTTGGTTGGAATTTTGGTTCGTAGTTTTAAGTGTGGCGAAGAGGTCACTGTGAATCACCTTTTGAACTTGCTAGGTATTCATAAATCTTGTTCTAAGGATAAGTTTCTCTACTCCATCTCGAACAAGATCCATCGTAGGACTATTGGAGATTTTCCAAGTAAAGATAGATATTGGGAAGACTATTTCTTCTTTGTGCTGATCTCTACAGCTTCAGTTGGTGCCGATTGGGCCAAGAAGATTAGGACCATATGGAGAGAAATTGGTAGCTTTATGAATTTTTTGCTTTGTTGAATATATTGTGATCCTTTGTTTTGTTTTTCGCAGTTCCTAATCCGATCCCGACGTGTTTTCTATACATAATTACACTTTGCGAGGCTCTTGCTTCTGACGAGTGTGATTGGCAAATAGATTTTACTTTTCAAAGAGTAGAGAACCCCGACATTTCGGTTATTATTCTCCAAGCTCGACTTCTTCGTCTTCTTCTAGTGGTACAAGGAGCGCTATGGGAAAGCGATCAATGGTTCGTGAAAGGATGGAAGCCAAAGCCCGTGCAAAAACTGAGCAAGCAAAGATTAGCCAACCTAAAGTTTCTGCTAAGCCCCAACTCCAAGTGTTGCCCTTGCTCTTCCTGCGGCCGATCCGGCCGAAGAGGCTTCCATGTTGGCTCGGTCCAATGCCAAAGCAAGAGAGCTCATGTTGGATCTTAGGCAACCAAATTCGTCTCCGGCTCGGCACAGAATTGGCAAAGCTGAGGACAAGAGCGCAGGAGCGGACCAGGTGAAGCCAGCCTGGAAGCGTGCCGTGACGAAGGCCGACAAAGGGAAAGGTCCTTCTAAAGACGATGTTCCAAAACATCAAAGGCATAATGCTTCAATCTGTGACACTGCCGAGCATAAATCATCTTCGGAGCCCGTGACTTTGCCGTTTGTTTCTGAAATGGTTTGCAACGATGCATCGGCATCAGCTACTCTTTTTTGAAGATCAGTTCTACCGGGATCGCTTCCCTCATCCTGATACTTTGGTTCGAAGCAAACCTTATGCCGATATGTCTCTTCGCGGAGCTAAGATATTTTATGCTGACCCTCTTCTTTCTTCCTCATTACTGCGATATCTCACTTTTTCTTTTTGTTCAGTTTTTCGCTTCCATCAACAAACTGTCGTTTGGCTATGAGTCGGATGCTCGAAATGATACGAGAAGAGTCGAGAGCTTGAGGAAAATGGCAGTGGAGCTTCAAACCAAACTTGAAGAGGCTGAGTGTGAGCGCGATGTTATGACGAAAAGAGCGTCGAAGCAGAAAGAAGACTTGGAAGCTGAGGTGAAACTTCATAAGGAGAAGCGCGACCGAGCCGACGATAGGGTTCTTCACTTAGAGTCTTCTCGGGCTCGAAGGGATGCTCAGATTGTCGAGCTTCAATGGCTACTAAGCTCGGAGAAGGCTATGACTGATAAGAAGGTTGAGCGAGCTGAGAGAGCGACGATGCGCAAAATGGCAAATAAATTTCAGGCAAAGGTTGATCGAGCCAAGGAGAAAATTCAGAGCTTAGATGATATGATCATGGATAGCATAAGGAACTTGGAACATGGAAAAGAGCTCGAACCAGTGGAGCAGCATGAACCAGAGGAGCAGCTTGTAGCTGAGGATGCGTTTGAAGTGGAGAAAGAGTATGGAAAAGATGTTATCTTAACCTCGTTGGTTTTGATACATGATCATCAAATGAGCATGTGTCTCGTTTGCACTCTTTTTCCCTTGTCAAGTTTTATCCCAATGGGTTTTCTTGACAAGGTTTTAATGAGGCAATTGTTTCACATCCAAATCATTTATTTGATGATCCAGACCATGGCCTAATCAACAGAATTTGACCCAAAGGAATAACTATCAAGTCCAGTGCATTTTATGCCAATTACAAGCCCAAACCAAGTGTTTAATTTGTTGGCCAAGAGAAGTGACGAAAACAGAAGGGCAAGGGTCATTCTTTACTTAGGTTTTATTGTTTTGCTATTTTCAAAACTTGTTGCATGAAGAGTTTTTCTTTGTTGGTCAAAACTGAGAGTTAATGTCTTAATTACTCTTATGCATTTTCGAGAAGTCTTACCTTGTTTCCAAGGCTTATCTCTTCTATATGTACTCTGATTTTCGTTCTAATAAAATTATCAAACATTTTCTTATTAAAATCTCTTTCTGAATTTCATTTGATCATCTCTTGTAACAGTTTCGGTGAATCCAAACAGAATAAAGTAGTTTCGATAGTCTAAGTGTCTCTCATCACACTTAGAAGTATCAATCATTTCCATCTGTTCCGTTTCAACAATCGATTCCAGAGGTGATCGATTGATCGCCACCCCTTATTGATCGATCTCCCCTACAGGTATTAAATTTGAATTTCCTTGATTCAAAAAAAAATGAAAAAACGAAAAAATTCATAAAAAGACTCACCAATAGGAATGCATCTCTCCAACGATCATCGAGGTATCATCTATTATCCATGCTTTTCAATACCTTTCTTTTGATTATGAGTCTCTCTAATTTAATTTCACACCGAGACGGTACAATTTAAGTCTAGGGAAGATTCCTTGGTATCTGACAATATTTGCTTTCTTTTGGTTTGTTTTTGGCTTTTATTTAGTACTTTTAAAAAGTTTCTTAGGATAAATTGTTTTTATATAGTCAAATTTGTAGGAAATTATGACATTTTCTAGGAATGATGCTTTGATTATGAGACCCAATGACCATTGCAGCAAAGTTGTTCAGACGGGCGATTCAGAAATCCCATGATTGGACTTCGCCCAGAAATTTTTAGTTTGCATTAATTTTGATGGATCTGATTTTGACTCTATATTATTGGACTTCTAACCTTACTTAAATTTTCTCTTTAAAGGTGTTAGATCAGGGAAACGAACCAAACATTCAGGACTTCTTATTTCTTTTTACCACTCTCTGTTTATCCTGAATGGCAAGATTATCTTTAGTTGGTACCCTACTTTAAACCCTTATATCTTTTCAGACCTCACACATTCTTGTCTTCCTTGTCGTATGTGCACATATGTGTAAAATAGTCGGAGAGAAAGAGGATCGATTGAGGATACTTGGTGAAGTACATTGATGTTGATTCGAGAGCTTGGTTCTTTCATGGGATTTGCATATAACATGGTAATTTTCGTGCCTTTGAGACTCTATGTTTCTAACAGATCAATTTCCCCCGTTCAAAAAAACAAGAAAAAAAAACATGAAAAACAAAAGGGAAAGGAAATTGATCACTATTAGGAGGGTTAAATCAAAATCCCAGGAAGGACATGGATCAATTTGGAGAGAGAGAGAGTAATCTGCAGTGATTTGCAGTGGTTCGCAGTGATTCCCGAAGAAAGATCTAAGTCTGAGGGAGTTAGGCATTTGGTGATTGGAAAATTGTGGGCATCAACATGTGTGTTCTCTCTTGAGGTTTTGCATAATATCTTGCATCCTCCTGAGCGTCTGGTAATCCTAAATACTTTTGACTCCACCATTAAATAGCCTTTTTAACTCCTAGTACCGTCTACCCTGAATGACATCATTTAAAGAGAAAGCTCACGCAACACTTAATGAATGTAGAGAGTCAATTGATGTGAAGGTAAGGTTTTTGCAGGTCTGTAATTTAGAGTATGTTCAAGGCTTACGAAGGTCATGGTGGGATAAGATGACAATGTTCTGAATTAACTTTGTTCGCATGTGGATCACAGGTTAAGGAATCAAGGCTATAATCTCTAGGATACGTGAGTTCCCGTGATTTTCAAACCTCTTTTCTGAACTTGAGATGATGTTTGTTTGAGGACAAACAAAGGTTTAAGTCTGGGGGAGTTGATATACCCTAGATTTTATCGCTTTTTATTATGTTTGTGGGAGTCGAAATCAACACAATTAGATTTGTCGGAGGTTTGTTAAGAGGGATGAAATTTTTGCATATGAACCACGAAAGCGAAGATCCAAAGATGGTTTTTATTAAGCTGTTTCGAAAAGCTTTTGCGTACAAGAGTTTGAGAGAAAAAAGTCTAGGGTTTTGCTAAGTAAATTGCGGATCCCTTTTTCAAGAGATGTACATCGATATATATACTAGTTTGAGTCGGCCAGGTCAATTCCAAAGGAATAAGGGAAACCTTCCTAATCCTTCGGGATTTCCGTTTAGCTAAGTCGGCTTGACTTCATGGGCCTTTGTATTGTTATAGGCCGAAGATGGGCTTGTTGACATCGTACAGAAATGACTTCGGCCAAAACTGTCTTCGTATAGAAATGACTTCGGCCAAACTATTTTCGTATGGAAATGACTTCGGCCCAACAGCTTCGTGTAAAAATGACTTTGGCTAGACAGCTTCGTATGGAATTGACTTCAGCCATACAGCTCCGTATAGATTTGACTTCGGCCAGACAACTTCGTATGGAAATGACTTCGGCCAGACAACTTCGTATAAACTAGACTTCGGCCAGACAGCTTCGTATAGACTTGACTTCGGCCAGACAGCTTTGTACAGAATTGACTTCGGCCAGACAGCTTCGTATAGAATTGACTTCGGCCAGACAAATTCGTACATAATTGACTTCGGCCAAACAGCTTCGTATAGAATTGACTTCGGCTGAAGCGAGTTCGTATCGTGCCTAAGTGGATTCGTATCACGGCCGAAGTGAGCTCGTTGGCCGGAGTGAAGCTTGTTGGCCGAAGCCGTTGGCCGAAGGGGTGTGTGGGACTCGAAATCAACACAATTAGATTTGTCGGAGGTTTGTTAAGAGGGATGAAATTTCTGCGGATGAACCAAGCAAGCGAAGATCCAAAGATGGTTTTTATTAAGCTGTTTTCGAAAAGCTTTTGCGTACAAGAGTTTGAGAGCAAAAAGTCTAGGGTTTTGCTAAGTAAATTCTGGATCCCCTTTTCAAGAGATGTACATGGATATATATATACTAGTTTGAGTCGGCCAGGTCAATCCCAAAGAGATTAGGAAAACTTCCCAATCCTTCGGGATTTCCATTTTAGCAAGTCGGCTTGACTTCGTGGGCCTTTGCATCGTTGTAGGCAGAAGATGGACTTGTTGTCTTAGTATAGAAATGACTTCGGCCGCGTTGTCTTCCAGCCTCGTATAGAAATGACTTCGGCCAGGCAGCTCCGTATAGACTTGACTTCAGCCAGGCAGCTCCGTATAGACTTGACTTTATCTAGATCTGATTTTATTGCATGTTTCTTGTTTGATCATCTCGAAACTGATCTTAGAACAATATTTGCTTGAACATCACTTGATTTATTGTTTTAAATATGGTGTTTGATGAGTATAACCGTTTAAGCCTGCGAAAGTTGAGTTATTGCGATAGATGAACAACTGAACTTGATAATAATTGCATGTTATTTATGTTATTGACTGCGAGAGTTGATTGATAGCATAGATTTTCCATAGATGGTTTTCACTGCGAACGTATGGTTAACCTTATCATAGTGTTTGAGTTCTAGGATGAAATAAGATTAGAATCAATTGTCTCTAGGAATCAATACCTGAATAATTCGAACTATGAACCCTGAGAATCCCTGAAAGCCCAATGTTTTTCCCTTATTGTTTACATCGTTTTATTTTATTGCTTTGATTTACTTGCTCACAAAAACCCATAAAAATATGTTTCAACTTAGCTTAAATTTTAATTCATATTTCTATTGTGCAATCAAAATCTCTGTGGGATCGATACCTCAAATACTACAATTGATTTATTGTGCACTTGCAGTTTAAGAATTGTTAGGTTTGAGTAAAACGTATCTAGTACATCGGTAAAGGTGAACCAAAGTCGTTACGAGAAGCCTTGTTAGAGACATATTCGATAAATGGCCATGATATATATCAGAAGAAATGTTATCTATGAGTAAGAACAACACTTGTATACTAATTGTTAGACCAAAGTATCGGAAACCTATAGGGTGTAAATGGGTTTTCAAAAGAAAAGTTGATATCGCATATGTGTGAAACTGATAAGAACTCGATCTCTTTATTGATGAACAAAATGATTACAACTGATAACAACCTCAAGCTACACACAACTTCGAGGTTCCAAATATCAGATTCCTTGAATTTAGACCTTTGCCAAAACTAGCATAAGACTCTAAATCAATGAGAGGGTCCTATTTATAAGACATAGGCCCTTTTACATATCAACTAATACTCTTCTACGAATCATGAGCTGCCACATCAACTTCTTCATTTTCCAGTTTAGCTTGCTATGTTTCTTCATTCTCCACTTGTTCTGTTCTTTTCTTCTTCTTCCTCTTACGATAGAAATCCCTCCATGGCCTATCAATAACCCCTTGGCAAAGACGCAGCTTGTCTTGATGTGCAAAATTTGGAAATTCATGTTTCAACGCTACCACTCTCATCCAAAAAGTTTCATGAGCAAGCAACGCCTTCCAAACCACTAAAGCCTCCAAAAATCCTTCAGCATCATAACATGTCTCTAACACAGATTCTGGTTCCACTACCAATTCATTAGCAACAGTGATAGTTAGAGGCAAAGGAGTAATTGTCTGGCCTTGACCTAACACTGGTTTGAGCTGAGACACATGAAAAATAGGATGAATTTTGGAATCATCCGGTAATCTTAGTCTATAAGCCACTTTACCAATCCTTTCCAACACTTCAAAAGGTCCATACCTACGTGAAGCTAACACTTGGCACACACATCTCTGTACAGAGTGTTGCCTATAGGGATGAAGCTTTAGAAAAACATGTGCATCCACTTTAATTTCCAAGTCCCTATGATGCTTGTCTGCATTATTTTTCATAATAGTCAGTGCTGTCAACAAATGACTTTGGTCATCTTTAAGCAAGGCATCTCTCTCCTTTGACATGGTTTCCAACTCAAAGGTATTTGTGGAACCAGGCTCATACTTCAATAATGCAGGAGCTTCCCTTCCGTACACCATTTTAAAAGGAGTACATTGAATTGAAGTATGAAAGGACATATTATACCATAGCTCAGCCCATGCCAAGTACTTTGCCCAAGTATTGGGATGAGTGGAAGCAAAGCACCTCAAATAAGTCTCTAAGCATGTATTCAAAACCTCTGTCTGACCATCATATTGAGGATGGTAAGTTGTGGAAAATTTAAGCTTAGTGCCTGAGACTCGAAAGCATTCTCCCCAAAAGGAACTCGAAAATATTTTGTCTCTATCTGATATAATCGACTGAGGATAACCATGCAACCTGGTTACTTCTTGCACAAATTTAGTGGCAACATCAACAGTTGTGAAAGGATGTCTTAGGCAAATGAAATGGCCATATTTGCTCAACCTATCAACAACAACCAAAATGACATTCATATTCTGAGATATTGGAAGTCCTACCATAAAGTCCATAGAGATCCCTTCCCATATATGCACTGGTAATGTGATAGGTTGTAGCAAAACCGTTGGGGATAATGTAGAATACTTGTTGGTTTGACATGTAGTGCACTCTGACACATATTTCTGAACTACTGCTTTCATCTTCTTCCAATAAAACATGGTCTGAATTCTTTTCAATGTCTTCAAAACCCCATAATGGCCACCAAAAACCCCATCATGACATTTTTATAAAATCAATGGAATGTGGAATGATGTAGCAGGAATGACCAGTCTTTCTTATAAAAAAGACGACCATCAACTCTAGAATACCCTTGTTTCACTTGGTCACCAGCTGCTAATTTGGTTAGTAACTGATGTATCTCATTGTTACCATCAATCTCATGATACAGATCTTGTAACTGTAGTGAAGAGGGGACAGTCAGAGCCATCGATAAGGTAGAAGAAAAGCCAGCTTAGTGATTAACAATTCGACAGAGACAATCTGCAGCATTGTTTTTTGTGCCCACCTTATATTCAATATCGAACTAATATCCCAAAATCCGGGTCAACCATCTTTGACAATCCAAAGCCACTTCTCTCTCTATTCAAGCAGATATTTCAAACTCTTTTGATCAGTTCTAACCACAAACCTCCTTCCCAACAGATAGTGACGCCATTTCTGAATGGCCATAACTATTGCCATAAGCTCCCTTTCATAAATTGGTTTCAGTTTCTCCTTGTCCTTAAGACCATAGCTGAAATAGGCAATGGGATATATCTCCTGCATCAACACAACCCTTAACCCAAAGCCTGAAGCATCTGATTCCACTATCAAGACTTTAGTAAAATCAGGAAGAGCCAACACTGGAGCAGTTATCATGGCCTTTTTTAATCTGTCAAAAGCGAATTGAGTCTGTCCAGTTCACCTTTCTTCAGTAATTCAGTTAATGGCTTAGCCAACAACCCATAATTTTGAATAAAACGTATGTAATAACCTGTGAGGCATAAAAACCTCTAAGTTCTTTCACAGTTTTAGGCACATGCCACTGTTGAACTGCTGCAATTTTGCCTGGATCAGTAGAAACTCCTTGAGTGGAAATGATGTGACCCAAGTATTTAACTTGTGGTTATCCAAACATTCACTTATTGTGATTAGCAAACAATTGTTGTTGCTCAAACACTTCTAAGACCATCCTCAAATGTCTGACATGATCTTGTAAAGTAGCACTGTAGATCAAAATGTCATCAAAGAATACCAGGACAAATATCCTGAGAAATAGTCTGAAAACCTCTTTCATCAAAGCCTGAAATATTGCAGGTGCGTTTGTCAACCCAAAAGGCATAACCAGAAACTCAAAATGTGCATCATAAGTACGGAATGCTGTCTTTTTGATGTCTTATTCTTTCATCCTTATATGAGGTAATCCAGACCTTAAATCCAACTTAGAAAATAGTTGTACTCCATAAAGTTCATCTAACAGGTCGTCTATAATGGGAATTCGATACTTATCCGGGATTGTGGCTCTATTCAATGCCATATAGTCTACACAAAATATCTAGGTTTATCATTCTTCTTCTCCAACAAGACTAGATTTGAGAAGGGGATGTGACTTGGTCTAATAATCCCAACTACCAACATCTTCTGGACCAATTTCTCCATTGCTTTTTTGTGTGCATGAGGATATCTATAGGGTATTACGCTTATAGGACCAATGTCAGGTTGGTGAGAAATAGAGTGTTCTCTACCTATGACAGGAGGAAGGCCTTTTGGCTCCTGAAACACCACTGCAAATTCTTGAAGAATATCCTCTATCTCAGAAGGAATCTTAACCTCCTCACTGTCCTGCATTGCTACACTATTAAAGCCCAACTCTACACCTTTGTTCTGGACTGAAAATTCAGGCTGTAGGATTTTAATGAGAGTTTAGGAATATGCAAAGAAGGATCTGAGATCCTTCAATGTCACCTTTTGACCCTAATGCATAAAGGTTAACCCATGGCTTTGCCAATCTATTTGACATCTTCCCAATGTACTAAGCTATTGAATCCCCAATATAACATCCGCATTTCCTAATTCAAGGGCAATGAAATCAGCCTCATACAGTAGATCTTGGATGCCAAACTGCACATTTCGACACACACCCAGACCTTTCACTTGAACTCATGTCCCCAACAATACCTTCAGATTGTCCTTCTCTTCTATTCTTAAATGAGTCATCTGCACAGTAGATGGAGCTATAAAGTTGTAAGTAGCGCCACTATCCAACATGATAACCACTTTGTGCTTCTTAATGGCTCCTAACATCTTAGTAGTTGTAGGAGATGAGAGTCCCAAGAATGAATTAAGGGACAATTCCAGTAACTACGATTTTGATAGCAGATGCCTCGCAAATGGCACTTTGCGAGGGATTTGCGACCAAATAAGAATCGTCGCAACCTAGTCACAAACAAAAAATCGTCGCAACCTAGTCGCAAAATGTGCGAAGAAAGAAATTTGGTCGCAAACGCCTCACAAATTTTTGCGAGGCGTTTGCG
Source organism: Pseudoturritis turrita (assembly GCA_900406555.1). Lineage (NCBI taxonomy): Eukaryota > Viridiplantae > Streptophyta > Magnoliopsida > Brassicales > Brassicaceae > Pseudoturritis > Pseudoturritis turrita. The sequence continues at coordinate 22,943 of OVBL01001098.1, read as the reverse complement.
TGGAGTTGGTTTTGCAAGGCATTTGCGACGACATGCTTTTGTGAGGAGTTTGCGAGTCCAAATTTTGCAAGGCACTTGCGAGGCAAATTTTGCTAGTAGTTTGCGAGGATTATTTTGCTAGGCATTTGCGAGGAATATTTTGCTAGTAATTTGCGATGATGATTTTGCGAGGCATTTGCGAGGACTAATTGCGAGGAGTTTGTGGGCGAAGGACGGTCGCAAATCAGTTGCAAAAAAATATATAAATTGTTGTTTTTAAAACAGGATTTTTAATGGTTTTTTGGAAATAAAATAATAATAAAAAAATTAATTAATATTACATAAAATGAGTATTTAGTACAACGAACAAAATAAACTACAAATTGTCGATATCTTGAAAATCTGAAGCTTCATGAAATTTCGAAGCAGAAGCTGAAGATGTTCAAGCTTCTCCATGTTTCTTCTTCCTCAGCATCTCTTGAATCACCGGGTTCGAATCCCCAAGTAACTCGAACATCATATCATAGGCGTCTTGTTGCTGCTTCAGCGATCTGATCTCTGCTTCCGCGATCTCTAGCTTTTATCTCTAATCGGGTCTAGAACGTATGTCGAAACCGGAAAAAGGGGAACTCCCTCGTCGTCCGTCGGAATAGATCCCATGAAAGCAATCTCCCCCTTTCTGGTACGGGGAGCTAGCTGTAAAATAAAATTTAATAAAAAAAAAAAAAATACTTAAATAATTATATATGAATTAGTAATAAAAGTTTGTTTTCGTTACCTAAGAGGCGATGCGGTTTACGTCCACTGGGATTATCTAGACGGGTTGACCATCGGGAGTGGGATGCGATGTGATTTCTTCAACCCGGGCAGTCACATCGCCGTGAAGCTGCTCAACACGACTATCAACCCACGTCCCGTCCTTGCGTCTGTGGGTCTTCTCCCAAATCTCGGGCATCGTAGTCCGCCTTTCGTCTGTGTCTGAAAAATGGTAAAAATATGTTAATTCGTGAGATACTTTAACTTAAAGAATTTTTAAAATTCGAAGAAGGACAACTGCCCCGAGTCATGCTTCGAAATGCCCTCTCCGTCAACCTTGGTGTAACGCGCGGCCCGGCACTTGCTGCTCGTGTCTTCTGAAGTCGGCAACTTCTAGTAGGCAATGAGACCCGTCCAAACCGTCGGGTTGAACCACTCCGGCATCGCATGCTGAGGGTCCGCCTTCCATTTCTTTTTCCAACAGCCGACCTGATCAGTAAGGCGATGCATCACCTTGTCATCGAAGACATTCCGGACCAGTCCCGTTATCTCGACATCCCATATGTATTTTATCTATAAAAAATAAAATTCAAATTAGTATAAATTTAATAATAGTATATACATTATAAATTATAAATTAAATTATTAGTAGAAATAAAATTATAAACTAACGCGAAATAAAATTACCGCGAAAGTGTGAAACCACTTATGCCTCGTCTCCTGGGGCACCTTGCTCTAACTCGGGTGCGGGGCTTTGAGATTCCGCTCGATCAATCTCCTAATAGTCTGTCCATCTTTATTATGCACGAACGTGAAAAAAAAGTTATGTTATAAACAATTAAAAAAATAAATTGTTTATTTAATAATTGAAAAATAATATAGTTACTATAAAGTCCCCGGGAAAAGATGCGGATCCAATCCGCTTAAAACATCTCGTCCGAGACTAACGAGAAACTGTTCCAGCGTCATATGCTCGAACTGTGGAGCCTCAGGTGGCAGATCATGTGGCTGCGTCTCCGGAACAAAATCCGAGATAGGCGGAGTCGATGTAGAAGGTCTGTCACATCGTGAATGAGAACCGCTACGTTGCGGTACAAGTGTACCGGAGGCAGATAAAAAACTGGTATACTCATTATACCTATCACCCATCTGCAATAAAATATTTAATAAAAATTAAATTCAATCTAAATATATTCATAACCATTCTAAAACAAAAACTATAAATTTGTTTCATACCTAAATCTATTCCTAACCATTCTAAAGCAAAAAATTTAAATTTTTAAAAAAAAATCGTATTATACCATGTAGAGAGAGAGAGAGAGACGAGTAGAGAGATAGAGGATGAGATGGAATGAGCAAAGAGCAAGGGAATTCGCCTGCCTTATATAAAAATATATTGGGTCGCAACTTGGTCGCAAATTGGTCGCAAAAATGCATATTTTTCACCCAATCGGATTTGCCGCCCCAAATTACGACCAATTTGTGACACCACATGGCAATCTAGTCGCAAATCTGGTCAAATTTTCAACACCCGCCAAAATAAAAAGGTTAATTTTTTTATTACCGCCAAGTTTTGCGACCAATTTGCGACGCCACGTGGCAATCTAGTCGCAAATCCTGTCAAATATTCAACACGCGGTATATTAAACCGCCAAGATTTGCGACGCCGTTGCCATGTGGCGTCGCAAATTAGTCGCAAAATGGGCCAAATATTTGCTACTAATTTGCGACTGCCCGAATCAAACAAAAAGAAAAAAGGGTTTAGGGTTTAGGGTTTCGGGTTATCACAAAGTTCATACATATATACATCCTATAATTATACATTAGGGTTATGTGTTTAGGGTTTCAGGCAATTATATAAGCAATTCGACAATCTTACTAAAATTGATCGAAGCATCATGCATTAACTATATAGTTACATACTTAATCTTTGTAGATTCTTTAAAATCTAGATGTTCGAGAAATTAATAGGGTTTATTCAACTAGCCTATATGAATTAGGGTTAAGGACTTATAGGTTTTATTTAGGATTTAAGTTTTATAGGATTTTTTAGGGTTTAGAGTTTAGGGTAAACTAAGTACATATTTGCGACTATGTTGCGATCTCTAGTCGCAATCTAGTAGCAAATTATATATTTTGCTACTAGATTGCGACTAGAGGTTGCAAATTAGTCGTAATTTGTACTTGGTTTATTTAAAAAAAACACACGGTACATAATTTAGGGTTTAAGGCTTTTAGGGTTTATTTAGGGATTAGGGTTTATAGGTTTTATTTAGGACTTAAGTTTTATAAGATTTTTTAGGGCTTAGGGGTTAGGGTAAACTAAGTACAAAATTGCGACTAATTTGTGACATCTAGTCGTAATCTAGTAGCAAATTGTATATTTTGCTACTAGATTGCGACTAGAGGTCGCAAACTAGTCGCAATTTGTACTTGGTTAATTTTTATAAAAAAACAGTACATAATTTAGGGTTTAAGGCTTTTAGGGTTTATTTAGGGATTAGGGTTTATAGGTTTTATTTAGGATTTAAGTTTTATAGGATTTTTTAGGATTTAGGGTTTAAGGTAAACTAAGTACATATTTGCGACTAATTTGCGACCTCTAGTCGCAATCCAATTTTTCCTTGGTTTATTTTATTAAAAAAAACACACGGTACATAATATAGGGTTTAAGGCTTTTAGGGTTTATTTAGGGATTAGAGTTTATAGGTTTTATTTAAGATTTAAATTTTATAGGATTTTTAAAGGTTTAGGATTTAGGATAAACTAAGTACAAAATTGTGACTAATTTGCGATCTCTAGTCGCAATCTAGTAGCAAATTGTATATTTTGCTACTAGATTGCGACTAGAGGTTGCAAACTAATCGCAATTTGTACTTGGTTTATTTTTTTAAAAAAAAACACAAGGTACGTAATTTAGGGTTTAAGGCTTTTAGGGTTTATTTAGGGATTAGGGTTTATAGGTTTTATTTAGGATTTAAGTTTTATAGGATTTTCTAGGGTTTAGGGTTTAGGGTAAACAAAGTACAAAATTGCGACCAAAAATTTAGTAGCAAAAAGCAGGTTGAAATCATTGAAAACATGTGTACCTACTTTCTAAATATCCTCGCAAATCAGTCGCAAATCTTAGAAAATATTTTTCCCCGCAAATATCTCTCAAATTTGCAACGTCTTTGCTACGACCTCTCTTTTCGTCGCTAATTAGTCGCAAATTTGCGGATATTTGCGACGAAATTGCGATGAAATTTATCCACGCAAATTTACGACTAATTTGCGACCCCAAACACAAATTCGTAGCAAACGCCTCGCAAATTTGCGACCCCAAACACAAATTCGTAGCAAACGCCTCGCAAATTTGCGACCTCATAATGTGGTCGCAAATTCTCCTCGCAAATGGGCCTGTTTTCTTGTAGTGTATTCATTCCATTCTTCTCTATTATCTTCAAGGACTTCCATTTCAAAGCCATTGACCACTGTTAAAACTTGCAGGGTCTGATTTGGACACAAATGTGTTTTAGACCACTTCTCATCACACTTGTAACACAGTCCTAACCTCCTTTTTCATCCAATTCTTCCTTTGTCAATTTCTGTTGAGGTATGGCAGGACCTTTAAGCAGAGGCCTAGACGTCGATGGAGTAATATATGTAGTGATCATTTTCATCTTCCAACCAGACTGGGAACTTGGCTCTGAAATAGATTTGAGAGTGTTGTGGTAGTAACCAGAAAACTTCTTACTGTCCAAACTCATATCTCTACACACCATTCTGTAATCGGGCTTGATTTCATTTGAAGAGCCAGTGAAATCATCTCAGGTAAATCAACTAGTTTACATATGTTAACCACTTCTCTCATTTCTGGTTTTAATCCCTTCATGAAGATCCCTTCCAACTGTTTTTCATGGAGTCCACTCACTTGAAAGGAAAGATCTTCAAACAAATGAACATACTCTTCTATGGATCTAGTCTGTTTCAGCGCACACAAAGGTTGACTAGGATCTCTAATCTTCTCTTTACTGAAATGAGCTATTAACCTCTCTTTGAAATCTCTTAAGTGAACAAATGGTTTCCTTATCACTTCACCATTAAACCAACTGAGAACAGTTCCTTCAAGAGTGACTAATACAAGTTCCAGCTTCGATTCATCATCATACCACCCAATCTGAAGTATAGTTCCACTTTTGCTATCCAACCATAGGTATTGTGGCCTTGAAAGACTGGCATCTCAACTCGTTTAACCAAACTATCACGGTTCCCTACCAGATAATTGCTAGGTGCTTTATCGGTGTTCCTAGGACTACGGCATGGTTCCGAGTCGAGAATACATACCTAGTGAGAGCGACGAGACAGTGTAGGATTGTCCCCTTGCGCGAGTTCCCACTGGAGCCTGATTTCCTCCTTTCTTCAAAAATTCCAGCAACGAAGTGAACTTGGCATCGATCCTTTCTTCTAAAGCCACGAATCGGTCCTGTGTCTGCTTCTCAAATTCAATCTGTGACGCAATTGATGTCATCAGAGACTTCGAGAGTGACTTCAGCGTCACCGGCTCCGATTTGCGGTTCTCCAACTCCGATTTGCGATTCTCCACCTCCGATTGCGAATCTTGGATTGGAATCGGCATTGTCGGGTTCAAATTCACGAGCGATGTTGCGATCTATCAATCCAGAGCGCTCAACACATACAATTTGATAATAAGTTGATCTCTTTATTGATAAACAAAATGATTACAACTGATAACAACTTCAAGCTACACACAGCTTCGAGGTCCCAAAACTCAGATTCCTTGAATCTAGACCTTAGCGAAAACTAGCATAAGACACTAAATAAATGAGAGGGTCCTATTTATAAGACATAGACCCTTTTACGGATCAACTAATACTCTTCTCCGAATCCTGAGCTACCACATCAGCTTCCTCATTTTCCAGCCAGCTTGCTCTGTTTCTTCATTCTCCACTTGTTCTGTTCTTTTCTTCTTCTTCCTCTTACGGTAGAAAGTCCTCCATGGCCTATCAGAAACCCATATTCAAGGTTAGACTTGTGGCCAAGAGATTTTGTCTAAAAGAAAGGATAAACGATTAAGAGATATTCTTACATGTGGTTACGCACGTGTCTATAAGGTTTCTACTATTTGTGGTGGTTAATTTTGATTTGGATTTTGTGATAAGAAAATTATATTAGTCAGATTTTGCACGCGATTACAACAATAAAAGGTTACTGGTTATGGTTTCATCTAGGGAAGGAACACTATCAGTTGAAAATCAAGGTTATATAATGTGGTTGCTCTTTAACCCATAGAGACTAAGTATAGGGCATTAACTGAAGCCATTAAAAAAAGATGTTTGGATTAAAGGTTTCGCTGCAGAACTTAGTTTCTGACAAGAAATCATGGAAGTGCATTGTGATTCTTGAAGTGAAATAATTCTTTCTAAAAAATCGATTCATCAAGAGATAACCAAACATATTGACATCAAACTGCATTAGATTAGAGATGTCACGCATAAAGGGATAATTCATATTTTGAAAATTGCAACGAAGTGTAATCTGAATGATATTGACATCATATTGCATTACATCAAAGGTGTTACAAGTGGGCATGTTTCAAGGTGCATGAAGATGCTCACGGTTACAGACAACTGAGAGGTAAGGTTAGGAACCGGACAGAAAATCTGAAAAGCTATAAAAGCGCATGGAAAAAATTGGTGACATGGTGGATATTTGAAGGATCAGTGTCATCTGATTCTTCTTATAATGCTAAATGTGTTATAGTCTCTATGGGAATTAGAGGTTATGGAATAATATCGGTAAAGGAGAGATTTTCTCACAATGAAGCATCAAAGCTCAAAGCACGTGCGCAACTTCAGTGTATTTTTATATTTTCTCTTTAGTTCAGAGTCGTCGTATTATTCTATTATAACCGCGTTATGATATGCACTATTCTACATTTACTATGGAACGAATTCAATAGGCGATCGATGCTTTAAATTTTGAAAAGCCTCAAATAATCCAGTGCATGGAACACCGAAGAATACTTAAAGGTCGATTCATGAGGACTAAAGGCTACTACTAGAGATGCGAGAAAGAAAATAAGTTATAGCAAATATTTTTGGGTTTTTAGTTGTTTAAAATGCTAAGAGATGCAAGAAAGTGAAATGCAAGAAGATAAAAAGGATAAAAACATTGGACCATGGACTAGATAATTGATTTGGGTAGACAAGTGGGTGAATTCAAGATGCTAAATCAAACAATCAACATACTCCAAGACAATAGAATACACATACAATAAGATTAGTCCACGCTAATTGCAAAAACTCTATCTCTAATCAAATTCAAGATCAACCGCTAAGTATTCCATCCCAATGACTAGAGAAGCATTTAGCACAAATCCATTAAAGTCACAAGGGTTCATAGAACCACGACTAAGTGGCTATGTCACCCAGGCTCACAACATGGTGGGTTCAAGCATTTCATCAAATACTTAGTAGGTGTGAGAAGGCCTAAGCTCTAAACTATGGCTAGCTACTCCAAGTTTAGCATTAAAAACACAAGTGATGAGAGAATGAAAATCTAAACCTAGGCATCAAGAGAATCAAACACCAATCATGGGGAAATTTAATTGAGTAGGGATGATTGATAAGTAACTAGTGATTCTAGAACATGCTATCAATTTCAATTCCAAGACTTGATCCCATAAAGTATACTAGTTCATTCTCATGAGACTAATCCATTCATTAATCATCTAATTAAGTTAATTTCTCAATTGCAATTAAAATTATCAATGATCTTTAATGCATATGTCCAATTAGTCAATAAACCACCTTAATCATCAAGTGTTAATTGGTTAAAATGTGGAAAGCAGGTTTAGAGTTTGTCTAGACATTTTGTCGAACACCTTCCGGGCACAAAATATCAAAGTTCTAGAAATGGAAGGGTCAAGTCAAATCTAGCATTGAGCAACCTCTAAACATAGGAAATCACAAGAATACAATCCTAACCATCACTAATCAACCATCAATCAACATTAATCAAATCTACCCATAATCCACAAGAAGACTAGTTGCTAAGAATGATGGAAAACAAAGAAAAATACATAAACATAATGAAAATGCATAAATAAAATATAAGTGATAAAAGAGTTGGAGAATTCTTCTCTAAAGTGGTATGATGAGATGAATATCTTGTCCAAACATCAAGAAAATAGTTTTGATCTAATCCAACTCTAGAGAAGAGAAAACCTAGGTTAAAATGTGTATAAGAACATATTTATACAAAGAGGAAATGAACCGGGTCGACCCGAGACAAACCGGATAAAACCCGGATTTGAGTAAATTGTGCACCCGAAATCGACCACCCAAATTGACCAACTGAGGCATCTTGGTCGATCCATCGTGCAGCAGTGCACTAAATAGGCTCATGTGGTTGATAAGTCTGATATGTACTCACTAAATCGATAATAACTTTTGAACCGTAGCTCGGAATGAGTTGAATCCAATGCCCACGTGAAGCTAACTCAATTTCATATATCCTACCAAATTTGAGATTAAACTGGGCATAGAAAACCCACCATCTGACATGATCTTTAAGTCACTTAGGGCTGCATCTGCATTTTTCTGCTTGTACGTGAGATAGATCACTGAGATCGACCAAGGCAAACATCTTGGTCGATCCAATGTGCAGTCATTTTTGCTCATGGTGTTGGTTGGATCGACCACTGGGATCAACCAAGGGAGCGATCTTGGTCGATCTAGTGAACACTTCTAATATGTTCCTCCAAGAAATCGCCAATCTGAAGTTAAAAAGGGAAGTGATGTTTCTGTTGTTGAATCGTGAAGAACAGGAACAAGGGATGAATCGAATGGCTTTAACAGAGGCTGCAGATTTCCTTTGTTAAACCAGGGTGAATTCTTTGATATGACACACAAAGAACTCGGTTTTTGTTGTTAGATATGACACACTAACAAGGAGATCTAAATTCAAAAGATTTTTTGATAAAAGAAGATAGATGAAAATTGCAGAAATGGTTCCAAGGGTACATAAAGACAAACAGAAACTTAACATGCATAATCTAGAAAGAAACAACAATTAAAAAGGTGGTTGGGACGCCTAAGGCTCTTTCTTTGGTCTTGGTCGAAATTCTTGATGGGCCTGGGCTTCTATTTTAACAATTGGGCCATTGTAAAGTGCTGGAAATACTTCATTAAAAACCTTGTCAAGAAAACCCATTGGGACAAAACTTGACAAGGAAAAAAGAGCATAAACCCAACACTTACCCAATTGTTAAAATCATATAGCTTGAATCAAAACAAAAATGTTTGACAGGCTTGCTTGTGTTTTTGATCATCTGGTTTCCAGCTTTGCTTGAGAAGTTCTCCAATAGCTTAGTCCTTGAACTAGTCATTGGACAAGTAGGCACGATCAAAGCTTCTTCTTCTCCTAGCTCAGGTTCAAGCTGTTCCTCTGGTTCGGGTTCTGGTTCAAGCTGCTCCTTAGACTCCTTTCCATGCTCCAAGCTCCATGATTCGTCCAGTATCATATCATCCTCTCCCACTTGAAAAGGATTTGACCTCAAATCCGTTTCATCTGCAATATAAGGAACTAGATCAGAAACATTAAAGCTAGAGCCTACGTTATACTTACCTTGGAGATCTAGCTGATAAGCATTGTCGCTTATTCTTCTTGTGATTGTGAAAGGACCATCGATCCTTGGCATTAGCTTAGACTTCCTCTCAGCTGGGAATCATTCCTTCCTCAAATGAACCCAGACTTGGTCGCTAACTTCAAAGATCATGCCACGCCTGCCTTTGTTTGCTTGTTTGACATACTGCTTTGTCTTTTCTTCTATGTTCTTCTTGGCTTTCTCATGAATCTATTTGATCATGTCATCTTTATTTTTTCCATCTATGTTAGCTCTTTCACTCAAAGGTAAATGCATTAGATCCAAAGGTGATAATGGGTTAAAACCATAAACTATCTGAAATGGGGAATACTTAGAAGCAGAATGCATAGCATGATTATATGCAAAGTCGATATGAGGCAAACAATCTTCCCAAGTTTTCAGGTTCTTTTTAATCAAAGCACGCAATAGAGTTCCCAAAGTTCGATTAACAACTTCTGTTTGCCCATCAGTTTGGGGATGACATGTGGTTGAAAATAACAGCTTAGTTCCTAACTTAGACCACAAAGTTTTCCAGAAATAGCTAAGAAATTTGGTATCTCTATCAAAAACAATAGTCCTAGGCATACCATGCAAATGAACTATTTCTTTAAAGAACAAGTCTGCTACATGAGATGTATCATCAGTCTTATGACAAGCAATAAAATGTGCCATTTTAGAGAACCTATCAACCACAATGAAAATAGAGTCTTTTCCTGTCCTAGTTCTAGGCAATCCAAGCACAAAGTCCATAGATATATCAGTCCAGGGATGAGAAGGAATAGGCAGAGGTGTATAAAAACCGTGAGGCTGGACCTTTGACTTAGCTTGTTTGCACGTTGCACACGTGCCACAGATCATTTCCACATCTCTTTTCATATGAGGCCAATGGAAGTGATCCTGCATTACTTTAAGTATTTTAGCAATCCCAAAGTGCCCCATCAAGCCTCCACCGTGAGCTTCCCTTATAAACAAGTCTCGAACAGAGCAGTTAGGCACACACAAGCGATTATCAAAGAAAAGAAACCCATCTTGTCTAAAGTAATGTCCTGAAGCAAACTTTTCACAAGACTTATAAACTTCTTGAAAATCAGAATCAGTATCATATAAGTGTTTAACCTGTTCAAAACCTAAGAGTTTAGCATCAAGAGTAGACAGTCTAACATACCTTCGGGATAATGCATCTGCAACTACATTATCCTTACCTTGTTTATACTTGATGACATAGGAAAAAATTTCTATGAATTCGACCCACCTGGCGTGTCTCTTGTTGAGCTTTTGTTGACCTTTGAGATGCTTAAGAGACTCATGATTAGTGTGTATAACAAACTCCTTAGGCCAGAGATACTGCTGCCATGTTTGCAAAGCTCTCACTAAGGCATACAACTCTTTGTCATAAGTAGGATAGTTTAACATAGCTCCACCAAGCTTCTAACTAAAATATGTGATTGGCTTCCTATCCTGCATCAGAACAGCTCCAATTCCGATACCGAAAGCATCGCATTTAATCTCAAAAGTTTTAAGAAAATCTGGTAAAGTTAAACCAGGAGCATGAGTAAGCTTCTCTTTTAAGGATTATAATGCTTCTTCATGTGCTTGTCCCATTTGAAACCAACGTCTTTCTTTATAACTTCAGTGAGTGGGGCAGCGAGTGTGCTAAAATCTTTTACAAACCTCCTGTAGAGTCCAGCGAGGCCATGGAAACTCCTCACCTTGCCTACTGTCTTAGGGCTTGGCCAATCGCTGATTGCTTTGATCTTTTCTTCATCCACCTTAACTCCATCTGCACTCACAACAAAACTTAGAAACACAAGGTTATCTGTGCAAAAGGTCCATTTCTTAAGATTAGCAAAGAGTTTTTCCTTTCTAAGCACACTTAAAACCAGATTCAGGTGCTCAACATGTTTATTCAGATTTTTGCTATAAACTAAGATATCATCAAAGTAAATAACAACAAAAACTCCTATAAAAGTTCTAAGAACGTGATTCATCAGCCTCATGAAAGTGCTAGGTGCGTTTGTTAATCCAAATGGCATAACTAACCATTCATACAGCCCATGTTTAGTTTTAGAGGCTGTTTTCCACTCATCACCTTCTTTCATTCTAATCTGATGGTATCCACTTTTTAAATCAATCTTAGAAAAGATGCAAGAGCCATGCAATTCATCAAGCATATCATCTAATCTAGGTATAGGATGTCGATACTTCACCGTGATATTATTGATTGCTCTGCAATCAACGCACATGTGCCAGCTACCGTCTTTCTTTGGCACAAGCAGAACGGGTACAGCACAAGGGCTCATGCTTTCTCTGATATGCCCCTTCTCCATCAGTTCTTCTACTTGTTTCTGCAGCTTTTTTGTCTCAACAGGGTTTGTTCTATATGCTGGACGATTTGGAAGAGAGGCTCCAGGGATGAAATTGATTTGATGTTCTATGCCTCGAATGGGTGGTAATCCCACTGGATTATCCTCAGGAAATACATCTTCATAGTCCTGTAAAAGAGAGACCATTTCACTCGGCAGCACCGGTGCAAGATCAATTAAGCTCATAAGAGCTTCTTTATACACAAATAAAAGCATTGGTTTCTTTGTAAATAAAGCTTGGTTAACCACATTAGCTTTTACAAAGAAGTTTGAACGTTTTGATACATGTTCCTCTTTGCATTTGAGATGTATCTGATCTTCATACACCTCGTTTGGTGTCATATGAAGCAGCATAGTCTTCCTGCCCTTAAACTCGAAGGTATGACGATTAGTATAACCATCATGAACCACTTTTCGATCAGATTGCCAAGGTCTACCAAGCAGAATGTGTCCTGCCTCCATAGGCAAAACATCACACAGAATCTCATCCTCATACTTGCCAATAGCTAAGGGAACCATCACTTGACTGTTTACTTTCATTTCCCCCACTGTCATTGATCCACTAAAGCTTGTATGGCTTTGGATACTTCATCACCTTTAATCCCAGCTTCTTAACCATCACATCACTTGCTACATTAGTGCAGCTGCCTCCATCGATAATCAAACTGCATATTTTACCTTGAACCTTGCAACGAGTATGAAACAGATTCTCTCTCTGTTCTTGCTCCTCATGATTTGTTTGTAGACTCAAAGTTCTTCTGGCTACTAACAATTCTCCTTTAGCTGGCCCTTCTTTGTATTCATCTGAATGTGAATCAGCTTCTGGTTTCTCATCTTCTGATTCAAACTCCCCATTATCAAGAAGAATCATAACCTTTCTGTTGGTGCATTCATTCGCATAATTCCCTCTGCCTTGACACTTAAAACACTTGACATCTCTAGCTCTAGATGTAGTAGCTTCAGCTTTGCTCTTGTTGTCTTGAACTGCAGGATACAGTTTGCTCTCTTCTCTGGAATTCGCAGGATGCTTGATTTCTCTTGAATAGCTTGGTTTCTCTTCTCTGTGAAAATTAGATCTTGTATTAGCTGCTCCATACATGGGCTTTGAAGATCCTCTTCTCTTGAGTTGCTGTTCCACCATAATAGCTTTATGAAGTAACTCATCTAACTCCAAGTAGTGCTGCATCTCTAAACTATCTTGAATGTCTCTGTTTAAACCTCCCATGAATCTAGACATGGTTGTTTCTCTGTCTTCAAAGATATCAGCTCTTAACATTAGAGTTTCCATTTCCTGATAATAGTCTTCTACACAACGGTTTCCTTGAACAAGTCTTCTCAGCTTCTGATTCAACTCTCTATGGTAATGGCTTGGGACAAACCGTTTTCTCATTATAGTCTTCATTTCTGTCCAAGTTTCCACTGGATATTCTTGATTGCATCTTCTTGAAGTGACTAACTGATCCCACCAGCTGAGAGCGTAATCATAAAATTCAGTAGCAGCAACTCTAACTCGATTAGCTTTGTTATAATGCTGACAGTTAAACACCAACTCAATTTTCTTTTCCCATTCCAAGTAAGCATATGTATCGTTTTTGCCACGGAATGGTGGAATTCTGAGTTTAAGACCACCGAAGTTGTCTTGTTGATGATCTCTGTCTTCTCTAACTTGTCTCTGTCTTCTATGGCTACGGTGAGAAGAACTACTGCTATGACTGTAATATGTCTCTACTGCCTCATCTCTAGGCTGTCTTTGTGGGTTCCTACCTCTTGGTGGAGACCTCTCTTGTCTTCTCCTAGGCTTTGCTCGTCTCTGCTCATGGTCAATAGTCTGTCGAAACTCCGGCCTGAGAGTATCCATCTCGGCTGCCATCATTGTTCTTCTTCCTCTTTTATTCCTGGCATCTTTTATGCAACAGAAAACACAAAACCACTAGTAAAGAGTTCTAAAGAAGCAACTTCTTAAAAGAAAAATTTAACTAGATTAAACAGGTTCACTCTAAACGATTTTCTGCAACACATAGCACAACTATGGATTTGGAAGAAGAACAGACAAAACCAAACCCAGAAAACGCAAAACACGGATTTATAGCACCTAGGGTTCGAAATGAACAGATCTATTAGATTGATAAGGTAAAACAAACCCAGAAGTTGCTAAACACAGATCTACACAACTTTGGTTTCAAGCATAACAGATCTACACGCATAGAAGATGAAAACACTAGTGAAAGAGATTGAACACTTAACTTGCAGATTGTTTGCTCTGATACCACTTAATATGTTCCTCCAAGAAATTGCCAATCTAAAGTTAAAAAGGGAAGTGATGTTTCTGCTGTTGAATCGTGAAGAACAGGAACAAGGGATGAATTAAATGGCTTTAACAGAGGCTGCGGATTTCCTTTGTTAAACCAGGGTGAATTCTTTGATATGACACACAAAGAACTCAGTTTTTGTTGTTAGATATGACACACTAACAAGCAGATCTAAATTCAAAAGAGTTTTTGATAAAAGAAGATAGATGAAAATTGCAGAAATATTTCCAAGGGAATATAAAGACAAAAAGAAACTTAACATGCATAATCTAGAAAGAAACAACAATTAAAAAGGTGGTTGGGATGCCTAAGGCTCTTTCTTTGGTCTTGGTCGAAATTCTTGATGGGCCTGGGCTTCTATTTTAACAATTGGGCCATTGTGAAGTGCTGGGAATACCTCATTAAAAACCTTGTCAAGAAAACCCATTGGGACAAAACTTGACAAGGGAAAAAGAGCATAAACCCCACACTTACCCAATTGTTAAAATCATATAGCTTGAATCAAAAAAAAAAAGTTTTGACAGGCTTGCTTGTGCTTTTGATCATCTGGTTTCCAGCTTTGCTTGAGAAGTCTTCCAATAGCTTGATTGAATAGCTTAGTCCTTGAACGAGTCATTGGATTAGTAGGCACGATCAAAACTTCTTCTTCTCCTAGCTCAGGTTCAAGCTGTTCCTCTGGTTCGGGTTCTGGTTCAAGCTGCTCCTTTCCATGCTCCAAGCTCCATGATTCGTCCAGTATCATATCAACTTCCTTGGTCTTGTGTTTTCTTCACTCCTCTTCATGCCTTTCCATTTTTTATTAATTTCTTTCACTTCTAGGTCTCCAATGTACCTAAAATATACTTAATATACAATGCAAATGCATGGGATAATGTCTAGGACAGTAAGACTCAAACTAAACTAAATGAAAAAAGTGAAAAGAAAAAATGTTAAATGCAAGACAATAGAAATTGAAAACCAAGATAAATGAGTGCTAAGAACTCTAAAATATAAATACATCATGTACGTTTTGTAATAAAGCATAGTAAGAGAATAGATTGAGTTGGAAAAGGAGAAGCGGGCGTGAGATTCGTGTAAAGAGAGAGAAACATATATATTATAAAGGTTCAAGTGGATTTACAGAGAGATTTTACTCCCGCGAGATGTAGGGATTTCGGATTGGATTCCGAACTTGTAAATCATTTTCTTCTTTGCTTTTCTCTCTAAATCGCTAAATTCAATGAGTGAATCTCTATAATTCACCAATCACAAAGTAATTGGTAGCTGGAACTGATGATAAGTCCTCAAACAAATGTTGCTCTTACAACAGAGTAATTTTCTACTCTCACAATACCAAAAAATATTAATTTTTATGTATCTTTGACGTAAGGTAACAATAGATTCCTGAATCATGAATATATGTATAAGTCAAAACATATGAAGCTTTGGCATCATCTTTTGGTACGGATACCCTTAAATCTTTTCTTGCAATATTCTCACGCATATTTATGGCAAGTAAATATGGCGCCTTCAGTTCAAAACTAATTCCATGTTCTTTTTCTTTCTGCATTTTCCAACAACTCCATTTTTCTTCCAACATATATGTCATTTCCAATAGCTCTGCTTCTGTTCCATATGTTATGTTTCTGTTCTAGCAGTTCGCTTCTAATCAAATAGATCTTCATTTTATTCCACAGCTCCAGTTTTGTTTCAACGGCTGTCAAGATTCAGCGTGCGTGCTCTCTCTCTCTATTTTTTTTTTACCAAGTTTGTCAATTCAAGCAATTATGTTAAGAAAACCAAATAACTGGGCAAAAGCGTATAGTGTATTATATCTTGGAAGATCCAAAATATCTATATATATTTCTGAATAATTTACAAGAATGACGGCTTTAAAATATGAAGAAACATATCAAAGTGGTACTTTTTCTAACTTTAATGTCAAGCGTGGTACCCTCGTAGGGAAAATTGTAGAATTAGTACATTTTTTTTGGAAATACCAGCGCTACCCCTTAAGACTAGCAGAGTTAACGCGGATCGGTGGCACACTATCTGCATGTTGACATTTGCAACGCAAGTAAATGTAGACTACGTAGAGTACAAGTAGAGAGAGAAAAGAGTATGCGCAGTCTCTGCTTTTACTCGCAGAAGAAAAACAAAGCGTTCTCAGTCTCTGCCGTTGGAAGCAGAGTATACGCAAACACTGTTTATATTCTACTTGTATTATGCAAAAATTTGGTATATACTGCTGTGCTTTTTTACAGTTAGGGTTTCGCAGACCAAACCACCTAACGGTAGACCAAAGGGAGACTGATATCAGACTTTAGTATAATTCATTACAAAAAAGAGCTGAACATTGACTCCTTCCAATTAGCTTTGCACTTATGTTTCTTCAGAATAAAACATAAACTTTCGACCAAAAAAAACAAACAAACATAAACTCATAAACAGTTTTATTAGAAATGACCAGAGTTGTAATCTTGAGGGGGTGGAAGAAACAACACAAAGGCGTCTCGTCCTCATCCATGAAACGCTATGCGAGCGTGTTGTTAGGGAAACGGGCCGAAAGTGAGTGAGTATTGGGTTGGCCCAACCATGAAGTAGACATATCCATGTCCATTCGCTTCATCCTCAATGAACTTCACCGTGGCAAGGAAATGCATGGTTGGCGCGGGGTAGGTCAAGTAGTCCATATATCCTCCAACTCTTTCAAGTGCTTGAACCCTTCTTGTGTCCACTCCTCAAACTCGCAGGTGCCTTGAAAAGAATGGTGACTGATTCTTGTTGAAGTGCTCGTGGTTGTGAAATAATTTTAGTTATGTTCTAAAATAATTTTGAAAATAGTAGCGCTACCCCTTAATGTATATCACCAACGGCATAAGACAATCACCAGTAGTACATTAACCGGTATAAGCCGAAACCAAAAAACTCGAGAAACTCGGTTAAACTCGAGTGGGTAGGGTATCGTAGACTGAAAACTGAGTGGGTAGGGTATCGCAGACTGACTGAATATCACCAACGGCAGATCGAAGGCAGATCGCAATCGGAGAATTCATTTGTAGAGAGTTTTTGTTGATGTATATTTGTATATACTTCCACTTCCTTTATACATTATTTCTTTAATTTCTAACTGTTGTCAAAGTACAACTTATGTTAAAAAGAAAAACTCCACAGTGAAAACCGAGTGGTTAGGGTATCGCAGACTAAATGAATGTCACCAACGGCAGACCGAATGCAGATTGATATAGGAGAATTCGTTTGTAGTGGTTTTTTGTTGTTGTATGTTTGTATATACTTCCACTACCTTTATACATTAATTTTCTTACTGTTTTCAAAGTAAAACTTATGTTAAAAAGAACAACTCAGACAAAAAAATTCATTATCATATGTTTCTTCGTGTATCTTTGTTCAACACGACACTATGTGAAACATTTCCTTGGTATTTACCATGGTTATTGATTTTTCTTCCATTCTGTGTTTTCAATGTAAATAAGCTTTTAAACACTTAGATTGAAGATCACTTTGGAGTTATGACGTCTAAACAAATGTTAATCGAAGTTTTTAATTCGTTTTGAGTGGTTTGGATTTCGCAGACTGTATGCCGACGTAGCGCAACATTTTTGAAGAGTTTCTACTAAAAGAAAAAGGCGGCGCTGACTTAACTGTACGACAAAAGGGGGCGCCATCGTAATTAGGTAATATTAGTTTAAAAATATTTCCACAATATATATTCGGGCCTCAAAACAGTTGTTTCAGGCCCATGAAGCCCAGAAAGCTTGGAAAACACAACATTGACTCTTCTTCTACTTCCCCTCGGCAACCCTAGAGTAGACGAGCGTATCTTCAATTTTGTCGCTCTCTTTCTTCATTTTCTTCATTTCTCCGATAATTCTCCGATAATTCTCCGATAATTCTCCGATCTCTTCATTTCTCCGATATTTCTCCTTCGAATATATCATGTATATGAATGATTACGAGATGGATTTTCCTGCCATTATTTTTTCCAAAGGAAATGAGCCAGATCCAAATACCAGAATAAACTACAGTTCGAAGTTCAATCATCTTTCACTGGTGGAAGGTGTAGTGGGTGAGGAAGTGTGGGATTATGTCCGCAAGTCACCGCTAGGAGTTATTTGGAAGTTTGAGAAGTTGGGTTTCGGATGGAGTGCAAAATTTGTGCATCACCATCTTATTTGCAAACAATTGGAGTGTGAAAGCCCATTTGAGTTGTGGTTTTGGATCGCGGGGCAGCCAGCACGGTTCTCGCTCTTCGAGTTTGAAGAGATCACAGGTCTTAACTGTAATGAAATTACGCAGTTGGATGGGTTGGTATCTTCTCAAGCTAATCACCAAACCTGGAATCGCTTTCGGGGTCTTCTCAAAATACGCCGTCCTAGCCCTTGTATTGAGGACATAATGAAATTGTGTATGAAGCATGGTGGAGATATAAGCAAATCTTGGTCCAGGGAAAATAAAATTAGGCTTAGTTACCTAGCTATTCTATCTAACGGTCTGTTGGGTGTTGATCGGCGTACCGAAATTCCCCTTAACCTAGCTAGGTTGGTGATAGATTTGGCAACTTTCGAAGGGTATCCCTGGGGGAGGGTTGCTTACAAAGATCTTGTTGAGCAGGTTAAGTTAGTAACTAAAGAGAAGATATGGCAAGACTCTTATGTTTTGAAGGGGTTCGTACAAGTTCTACAGGTCTGGGCGTATGCTTATGTGCCCAAAGTGGGAGAAAATTTGGGAACACCTATAGCTTTTGAAGGTACACATATGCTAAGATACAAGGGAAAAGTTGGCAGACTTGATATGAAGAAGATCTTCTCGAGTGAAGAGGTATGTATATCTTTGGCATAGTTTGTTGAAGTAAAAAGGTAGAGTTTCGGCAGAGTAAGCCACAGTGGCAGTGTTGGGGTCAGATTCCACCTCTTGAGAATCAACGGTTAAAAATGGCTAAGTATGGAGAAATACTAGCAATGGTACCCCGATCCGTGAAGAGAGTTGGATCGGGTACTCCCAACTGTGAAGGGAGTTAGATCGGGTACCCCGATCCGTGAAGGAGGGGAGTTGGATCGGGTACCCCGATCCGTGAAGGGAAAGTTGGATCGGGTACCCCGATCCGTGAAGGGAGAGTTGGATCGGGTATCCCGATCCGTGAAGGAAGGGAGTTGGATCGGGTACCCCGATCCGTGAAGGGAGAGTTGGATCGGGTACTCCCAACTATGAAGGAAGTTGGATCGGGTACCCCGATCCGTGAAGGAAGGGAGTTGGATCGGGTATCCCGATCCATGAGAGGAGTTGGATCGGGTACCCCGATCCGTGAGAGGAGAGTTGGATCGGTTTTTCCCTAACCATGAAGAGAAGAGTTGGATCGGTTTTCCCCGAACCATGAAGGGAGGAGTTGGATCGGGTGTCCCCTAACCATGGCAGGGGAAGGTTGCGCGAGAAACCCCGGACCATGGGCAATTGGTTCGGGTACTGTGATCTCAATTGAAGACAAGATGGGTCAGGTTCAAAGACAACCGTCGACACCCGAGCCGTGAACCATGGTGTCACCCGAGCCAAAGGAAATGGTTTCAAGGAAACCAAGCCTGGCCCATGTCGACAAAGAATTCACAACAAGTCCAAAAACCGGAGTGGGCCGAACCTGGACAAGAAGCCCAGCAGGCCGAGCCAACTTAAGATAGGAAAAACACCCGAAGAAACATAAAATCTTCTTTTTCTCTTAGGAATAAGTTTGGCCGACTCTGGCTTGTATATATACTCTTGTACACCCTCAGAAAAGGGGATCCGGAATTGACCTAGCAAAACTCTGTACTTTTGCTCTGATACAAAAAGCTTTCTAAGCAGCTTAATAAAAGACCAACTTTGGATCTCTATTCGTGTTTTCTGGTGGTTTTTACTCAGAAGTTTTGGATCTCTCTAAAGGACATAACGAATTCAATTGGCGTGGATTTACACTCCCAGATGCAGCGTCTGCAAAAAGACTCTGCCACAAGTTTACATATTCCCATCGCTAGACTTCTGGCTGACTTCTGGCTGATATTTATGTAACCATATAACTGTTTTGTAGGTGATTGTAACTATTATGTATGAGAGATCCCGGACAGAAATCTATCCACGTTGGAAATGTAACGACGTAATAGATGTCAAGCTTGATAATCTCATCAAATACATTCTCTCTAGCCAGCCGTTGTCGGACATCAAATGGAGGGTCTCAAAAACGCCGCTAGTCCCTGAAAACCGCACTGGAAAAAAAAGGAAAGTAGATAATGAAGGAAAGAGAGGAAAAGGGAAAAAGAGGAAGGGAATTGAAGAGCGAGATGGAAAAAAGAGGAAGAGGAAGCGGAAGAGAATTGAAGAATATGAAGAATATGAAGAAAAAGAAGAAGAAGAAGACGAAGAAGAAGATGCGGACAGTATGTCATGAAACCGAAGTTCTCTGTAGCTAAAATCCCATATACTGATTCAACAGATGTCGTCGACATCATTGAATTTGTCCTGGATAAACAGCAGACCAAATTTGACGCAGTTGTAGCTAGAATTAAAAACGCCAGACTTGATCAGCAACGAGTAAATTTGGAACAGCAACGAACCAGCATGGAACAGCAGAATTTTTTGAGTGAAACCTTAAACAAGTTGGCACAGGTCGTTGGAAAGCTGATGGAGAGGATGACTTGTTTCGAGCAAGATACTCGCTTCTCTAACAACAAACTAAAACCTGACAATCGCATGGTATGTCCAACTCAGCAATTGTTGAAATAAAAACGTTGGCATGATATGCGATATCATGCTCTATCAGATGTGGTAAAACAATAGAGGGGCATGGCATACTCTGCTTGCCTACGTTGTATCATTCATTTATGTGAGACATATAATTGTTATGACAGACTAATAATGGCATTCAATACTATTCATCATTGGCATCCCTTAATATCCTATAAGGCAGAGTATGCCCTTAAGGTGTAAGAGATTGAAGTTGAGTTCATGTAACAGTCATTACTTTGAAATTTTGCAGAATGACGAAGAAGAGACGACGGTGGATAACAAAGGAGATGGCAAAGACAAAGAAGGAGAAGGAATCAAGGTTGTTGCCTCTGGCTCCTTTTCAAATGAGAAAGTAAGAGATGGCAAAGAAAAAGTAACTGATAATGGCATCGAGGCAGAGGATGCCAAACAAGAACAAGTAGGAGATGATGCAAAAATATATTGGAGTGAAAAGGCAGAGGATGCCAAACAAGAACAAGTAGGAGATGATGCAAAAATAGATTGCAGTGAAAAGGCAGATAGCATCGAGGCAGAGGATGCCAAACAAGAACATCTTCAAGATATGTTCCATGGGGAAAAAATATACAAATGTGAAAAGGCAGAGGATGCCAAAGAAGAACATCTTCAAGATGATAGTAATGATGGAGATGTGAGTGAAAAGGAAGCGGATGCCAAAGAAGATAAAGGAGAAAATGATGCCAACGCCTGCCTTCAGGCAGAGGATGCCACTGCAGCTGATGGTGGTAAATAAAAGGTTATATCTGATACGGCAGCTCTTTCCAACGAAGCAACTGTCGGTGAAAAAATTGATGGGAGTGTAGAACATCTTCTTGCTGATGGTGGAGTTGGATATGCTGAAAAAATTGATGGAGTGAAAAGGCAGAGGATGCCAAAGAAGAACATCTTCAAGATGATGGTAGAGTTGGAGATGTTGAAAAAATTGATGGGAGTGAAAAGGCAGAGGATGCCAAAGAAGAACATCTTCAAGAGGATGGTGGAGTTGGAGATGTAGAAAAATTAGATGAAAGTGAAAAGCCAGCTGATGGTGGTAAAGAAAAGGTTATATCTGATCAGGCAGCTGTTTCCAACAAAGCAACCGATGGTGAAAAAATTGATGGGAGTGAAAAGGCAGAGGATGCCAAAGAAGAAAAAGGAGATAATGATCCCAAAGCATGCCTTCAGGTAGAGGATGCCACTCCCGCATATGAAAGCAATGTCTGCATTAAAGATGCCGCTGCAGTAGATGAAACTAATGTATGCATTAAGGATCACATTACGGCATTGATAACCAACGTCTGCATGGAGACAGTTGCTTCCACTGCTGAAGATGGTAAAGGCTCATTGATTGACACTGAAATCATTGAAGAAAGAGGAAGAGGAAGAGGAAGAGGTAGAGGAAAAGAAATCTCCCAGCCAGTTAATATCATTGAACCAACAGTTGATTCAGTCCACCCAACTACATCTCAAATCAAAATATATGAAAGCTCCAGAAATCTTCGCCAGACCAACAAGCTAACAACAAGGAGGAGTGAAAGGTTAAGCAAATCGAGTGCGCTTCCTATGGTACCTAGCAACAACGCAAAACCACTGGCCCAGAAATATGCTTACGAAATTGTATTTGGAGATGTTGACCAAACACTGGTGGACAAGATGAACGTATTCAGAGCCGATGAGTAAGTACACACAGCCTATAAGATCGTCTATTTTATCTTGCACTCTAACTTGAATGTTGATTTTCTTCGACAGAACAAATATTTATCCATTTGGAGGGAAAACAACGGCCCATCAATTCTTCAACTTACTTTTGAAGCCGAGGGAATGGTTACACGATATGGTAAGTACATTCTTCCTCGTCAACAGTGGATCTGGAAAAAGTGTTTATTTTCTGTTTAGCTGGCAGACCGTTGTTATTGTGTGTCGGGCAGACTCGGCTTTTTGTTGTTGTTGTTGTGTGTCGGGCAGACTCGGCTTTTTGTTGTTGTTGTTGTGTGTCTAGTAGACTCTGCTTTGGTGCCTAACATTTGTCCTTCTTTTATTATCAGCACTTTGACGCAACACTGAACTTGTATAGACTAAGGCTAAAGAGAAATCCTAGTTCTTTCAAGAGTCCGCGGATTGCTATATTGGATGCAGCAT